>CM023481.1:22258141-22451112 GCA_013339685.2 Hyalomma asiaticum
TTTCTTTCTTTCTTTCTTTCTTTCTTTCTTTCTTTCTTTCTTTCTTTCTTTACATATTCGCTGTCGTGTATCAGTGTGTACAGTGGGTAGTGACGCAGTGAAGGGATCATGGACGTGTTTGGAAAACAATGCAACCAACTTTAACCTAGTGACAATGCGTAAAAATGCACTCAAGCAATACAATGCTCTCAAAAAACTAAAAAAAAAAACACCCGCACAATATGAATCAAACTGGCTTACAAGAGGCAAGTATGTGGAAGTTAAGAAACAAGTGAAGATACTAACGCAGACAGTACATCGAAGCTAACAGTTAACAGCAATCTAATTTGCAGCGATTGACGACGTGAAAGTTCAAAGGTGGAAACAGATCAATACACACGTGAGATGAACGGAAGTGTTGAGTCCCCGACGATCGGAAGGGAGAAGTCACAGTGGACCATGGCACAACTGCGATGTGGGCGGAGTACCAACGCTGATGTTTTTTTTTTTAGGAATCAGTTCTTGAAGGCGATCCCAAGCAAGTTGAGCTGACTTGAGATTGAATGGCACTCGGCTGCTGATCCGAAGGTCGCGGGATCGAATCCCGGCCACGGCGGCTGCATTTCGATGGAGGCGAAATGTTGAGGCCCGTGTGCTGTGCGATGTCAGTGCACGTTAAAAAACCCCAGGTGGTCAAAATTTCCGGAGACCTCTACTACGCGGCGTCTCTCATGATCATAGCGTGGTTTTGGGACGTTAAACCCCAGAAATAAATCATCAAATCGATCAACTTGAGATTGAAGGACTGATGACGATCCTGACCAACGGATAAGTTTAGGTAGCCAGTCGGTACAAAGATTTCCTAAAGACTTCTATAAAGAGGTACTCGTTGATCTACTTCTATGCCGTGTTGATCAAACGACAGGACTGAAATGCATTGCATGCTCCGCGCTTACCTGTTTATAGATTCAATGCTTGGGGAATCGGGGCATGGTTACGGATCTCTTCATTCGCAGCACTTTCATTTGTCGCTCCACCCTAAAATATATCTACCGCGGATCTTACGAGCCCACTAAGCTTATGCGACTCACTGCCTTACCTCAAGCTTAAGCGGGTCGTGAAACGTTTTATCATTTTTTTTTACCGATTGCGTAATCGGAAACCTGGCCCTCCAAACTGTAATATGCACTGCGTCGTTGCACCGTCTGCGTTGATTTACAACGATTAAAAACACGGTTTCTACTTCACAGCGCACGATCCCATCAACGTTGACGTCATGTTAGTCGCCACCACAGGCTCCGAGATTCGGGATCTCTCGGAGGCCCTGGAAAAACAAACCTAGCTCCAGCCTTGCTGTCGTACGGCGGCACCGTACGGGGTCCAACTATTTCTGTACTTTCTAGCTTTTAGATAAATCTGTTATTTTAGAGCTAAACGTAAGTTAGCTGTATGTTTACGTTTTTAAACGTCTACGTTTAAATCCGTGAGTGGAAGTCCAGAAAAGTTAAAACGTCTACGTTTTACCTTTTCTAGGCGAAGAAAGTGCACGAGATTTGAAAAATCATACCATGGGACTAGGCGTTTGCGCGCCGTGAAATTAGCACTCTCAAACATGCTATATACGACAGAACGATCGACAATGCACGCATACCCTAGGAATAAACAGGTCCAGAGGAGGAAAGAGGCGATGACATCTTGTAACTATTTATTCTGGCGCGTCCAGTACTCTCAGACTGGGTGCATAGATCGTGCTGTCCTAGCATGTTTGAAGGCGCTAATGGCGCCGCGTGCGTAAGGCTCCTCCATCTTTTTAGTGCGAAGGATTTCTTCGCCAACTTATGTCACGTTTGACCGTATCTATCTATCTATCTATCTATCTATCTATCTATCTATCTATCTATCTATCTATCTATCTATCTATCTATCTATCTATCTATCTATCTATCTATCTACGTCTCGGTGCTCTCCTGTTCGTCTCATTCATCCGGTATACACCAAAATCTGGATGGTAGGGTATAAACGTATGGCGAACGCGAATGGTTCATCTTTACGTCACTAACATGGTATAGGCGTCATGTACGTCATAATTAAGATACTTCAGTCACGTGTTGCTTATACCCGTAGGTGCTCGACCCGTGGTATATGTGTATGCGCCACAGGTGCTTGCATTTAATACAGCCTATGTTAATCAAGGACCGACTGAAATTAATATTTCACATATCAGTAGAGAACACTTAAGAACAGGAAAGACCTGCCGTTTTGTCGTAGCTTGCGATTGAAATGCAGACATAACAAACACAGTGACACACACGAACGAGCTGTAATCTCCGAAGGCAACATACCAAGCGGTAGGGGAGTATTGAACACGGTCCCTCGAGGTGCCAAGCAAGACACTGCTATAAGGTGGCTCCTCAAACGCGGCATCGACAGCAAATAGACCTATTGCAGCAGCAGTTGCGATTATCGTTCTTCCGTAATGTCAGCTGGGCTTCTAATGCGTGTTAAGCGCTATAGGCGCGCCATAGCCGATAGCCGATGGTACAGGAGGAGAGCCATACGCGGTCCTCTGGTATTTTCACCCCCATCGTAAGTGCCACTCTTGCCACCTCGGTGTCGAACCTGCGAACCTCGGGTCAGCGTTCGAGCACCATAACCACTGTACCACCGCGGTGATCCTGATTTCTGCTTCAAATCCGCCGAATTTCAAAACGTGTCAAGAAAAAGGATAGCCTTATATACCACCGGTCTAGAAAGCTTTTAGCAAGAACGCTCCGAAAACGCTCCGAAAACGTGCTTCGAAAACGCCCATTTTTTCAAAAGTTCAAGGCGATCCCAGCTTTCACACGTCATTGTCTCTATCGTTTCAAGCTTCGTCAAAAACTGAGGTCGCAAATATTAGCAATTACCTGCTTCAAGCACGCCCTGTGCACAATGCACGGGGGCGAGTGGAGCGTCGTCTGTTATATAGCGCTGCTCCCAGGACCCTTTCCAGGGGACGCCCGTGCGCTTTTCGCTCTTCAAACGTCCTTGTTTAAACCTTTAACCTTGAAGAAATAAAGGAGCCTTGCTCGAGCAATCTCCTAGCCACATGGCACCTTTCAAGACTTGTGCACTGAGAAGCCTAGGTGATAAATTAAAACTTCACCTATTATCGTGAAAGTACGTTGCTCGGGCGCTAATTAACATGCGCTACAACTTTTTCATTGAAAAAGTTGTGTTTAAAATAACATTTTAAAAGTTGCTTGGTCAGTTATTATTGATTATTGACAGTGAACAATACCAATGCGGCTGCATTCTCCTAAGGGGCACATGGATATTTTTAAGGCCTGGCGCAGACCTAACTGAAGCACCCTGCATATTGTGGCGTCGACCTTTATACGCTCGTTTCAGTGCGAATTCACCCTCGTTTCCGACAAACACTTGAAAGCTATTAGAAATAATGCATACGCTGAATGGGGCTTTTATTTTCCTCTGCTATGCTTCACCACCACGACAGTTTTCGCTAACCGAAGAAGCGTATCTTATTTCTGTATACTGCGGTACCAAAATCTCTAGCATTGTCAGATTTAGGCTCATTGGCACTTGAGTAGAACGTGGCCACAAGGAATATACTTTCACATATCCATTTGCTAGGCATAAAATTTTTGCTTGGATAACACCCTTACCTTTTATTGTTGCACTCTGGAAACACGGTTTAGAAAATACTTAGCGGTTTATTATTCTGTACGTTGTCATTGCTGCTGGTGCTGGTGCTGTTGTTGTTGTTGTTGTTGTTGTTGTTGTTGTTGTTGTTGTTGTTGTTGTTGTTGTTGTTGTTGTTGTTGTTGTTGTTGTTGTTGTTGTTGTCAACTCTGGCACGTACCCACCCTGCAACCATCGTTTGAACCTCGTCCTCCTCCTCTACAGCAGACTACCCACAACTACTAGTTCATGTCCCAAGTGGTTGTGCGCCAGAAGAAGAAAGGTCTGCCACAACATCAAGCGCATTACCTGAAACACGATGACAGTGCAAGCACTTTGGGAAGTTTCGGTTTCCGCGAAGGTTTGAACGGCAAGAATTTTTAATAGAACCAACAACAGCAGTAACAGTCAAACTACGGAAGAATTGAAGACACTCGGACACGAAGAGCGGCGAAATCGCACTAAACTATGTGTCCAAGAGTTCAGTACAGGATCCTGTTCACGTCACATAATGATCGATTTCGTGTTGGACCATTTTAGTCGAAGCACGTCTCCTGTGCTTTGATACTGGAAAGATCGGCGCTATTTTCTTGCTGTCGTCTCGTGTTCTTGAACTTCCTCCGACGCGCTCGAATTTCCTACCGTGCCTCATCTTCGAGCTGCGCTTATGAATGTTTTACAGGCTTCGTTCGAACTCTTCGCCGTCCTTTTTTAGATCCTATTGTTCGTTCTCTCATCAACATGAAACAGTTATTCGCCATAACCAGCCAACATTTATTTCGTACTTTTTAACTACATGATCTTTTTTTCTTTACTTGCGTGCGTGTGCCAGCAGCGTGCGTATATTTCGGACGGTTGTGCGTGTGTGTGTGTGTTTCGGACGGGGGGAGTATGGTTGCTACAGTTTTCTCCACGTTCGTATCCACTCTCAAATGGCCCGGAGAACGGCTGCACATTTTTTTTTTTTTTTGGGGGGGGGGGGGGCATCTACTTTGAAGGCTCGTTTCTTCCGATAGCCTTCTCTGCTGCCTCCGTCATGCATGCCACAAATGGAATGTCGCGAGGGCTTTCACTGCCCGACATGCACGTTATATACTTTCGAAATTAAAGTGTTTATTTCTCCCGTCGACTCGCACTGGAAGACACGGCTGTACCGGACCGCATGTACCACTCCAGCATCGCCCCAACGCCGCCTCTCCGCTCACTCAAACCTTCGACACGACCGAACGTTTCACAACTCTGCCTATGTGTCGTGGAGCAGTGCTCTATATACGAGCTCCTCTGCACACCCACGCTATTTCTCCCTCCGCGCAAAAGCTGCCACTTTTCTTTCTTTTTGCGTTGTGCGCGCACGTTTTTTTTTTTTTCTTTTATTTTTTACTTAACGCCTATTGGGCACCGCCCGACACGTTTCCGCTGAGCTATAGAGCATTTCTCTCGCTTTATATACATCACGCCAACCGCGTCAGGGTGTTTTTCGACGCTGTGCAGGAGGTTACATGCGCAGTACGTTTCCAGCCACCGCCCCCAGCACTCCCTTCTTCCTTACTTAGACTTTTTCGGCGATTTCGCTATATGTATACCTCAGTCCAGCCCGTCCATTTTGTGTGTTCATGACCAATAAAGTCTTTATTTTTGTGCATGTGTTTTACCTTTAGTTAGTTTCAAACAGTGTTTTTCGAATCTGTCTCTCTCTCTCTCTCTCTCTCTCCAACCACTGAAGTATTGCAGTCGTCAACTTCGATTGACGACAGCGAATCCGGAGAGGGCGTTTGAATCCGAAACAGTTAAGTTGATCAAGAAAGCGGGGTTAGATGCGAGAGGGCATGGAGACCCCGAGTGTTTGCCACGAAGCTCAAGTGGGGGAAAAAAAAGAGAAAGAAACGTCAATAAAGTTTACAAAGAAAAATAGAGGAAGAGGAGAAGTCCAACTCTCGAGCAGCTTTCTCCACGTCATTTCGTCGCCCACATTTTATTTCTCTCTCTACTTTGAAGTATAAAGCACGCGCTAAAGCGCACTGAAAAACGAACGGTTCGAAGTGGCAGAGGCCGCGGTGAAAAATTTATCCCTCTTTTGGGTGAGCCCCAGTGTCCGTGCGCGGAGTTATACTGAGCACACATTTTCTTTTTCTTTTATATAAATGATAGAAAGCGATAAGAGGTCCGGGAAACGTTGTCTCTCACCTCATTTTCAATGCTTCTCCCTCCCCCTACTTTTTTTTTCGTGTCCTTCACTTCCATTCCTCGTTTCCTTGCTCAGCTTCCAGCCAGGCTGCGAGCGCCTTACTTCGGCACCGAGTGAGCCTTATAAATAAGAGAGGCGCCGATAAGACGTTTCTGAAACGTTTCCCAATCCTTTAGCCCGAGTTTGAAGTTCCCGCAGCACCTCCGTCCGAACTTCATTTATCAAGCGCTCCTCTACTTACAGCGATTTCCTTCACATTTCCTTTTTTTTTTCTCCCCCCTAAGGTGCTATACCGAGTGCCTTCTTAAAAGTCGCAAAGAAGTGAGAACGCCTCCGTGACGCGCATTTCAATACCGTCCAGCCCTGCGCTGATGTTTCTTTGTGCATGTGCGTTAGCTCTGTGTGTTGTTGCGAGCGTGTGAGGCTATACCTGTGTGCGTATGCGAATGTGTGTGACTATTATGTGTTTGTGCATGTATGAGTATGTGCGGATGTATGAGCGCATGTGTAAGGGCGGGCGTGTGTGTGTGTATGTGAGAATTCAGAAGCGCGCGCTCCTGTGCGTGCGTGTGTGTGTGTGTGTGTGAGGGGGGGGGGGTCAGGGTAAAGCGCAAGCAATAGTGCTCCACCCACAAGGATAATGATGACGATCTCTATTGGCACTCTGCTTGAAGCGGGTTGGCGACAACTAGCCACCCATTTGTCCACTCCTTTCTTGTATCCTTGCTTGCACGTTTACCTTTTTTCATTATAAATCCATACGAAGTAGCCGCCCAGACTGGCATTTAAAGTATTGTTTATTCGAAGAACAAAAATTTGTGCGAATTTTTACGAGTTCGTACTGGAAAAGGAGCGCAAAGCACAATGAGGACAGAATAAAGAACTGGACAGGACGAGCGCTTGACTTCAAACTAAATTTTATTGAAGAAACACCGAGCTTATATGAATCATCGCAAATCACAAAATATCCACATCATCGCACAAGAACACGTGCCCTTCTATCGAACAGGAAAAACACTTGACAAAGTCATGGATTCCGCTATAGGATTGCGCTATAGGATTCCGCTATAGGCTGCACTTCGCTGGCTTCCGCTATAGGAGTGCAGGATTCCGCTATAGCGGAATCCTGCACACAACGTCCATGATGCATCGGACATCTTTTTGTGCAAAGGCGTTTAGTCTTGTTGCCAGAGCACGTCATTCTGGCGAGTTGATAGATCTTGCACGGCGCTGAGAAAACTACCTGTGCACGACCATGCGTTGACCAACATTTCTTTTTTATTCGATGTGATAGCTGGTGCATGTGAAGTATCACAGCTACTTTTCCACGTTTCCTTGTGTCCCGGGTATTAGCATCAGCGTTCTCACCTTGTCTAGAACTTTTCCTCTTGTTCACGGATTCAGTCACGGAAACAAGAAGTGAATCTGGGTAACCGGTCGCCTTAACTCGAGCAACCTGATTTTGGAAGCTGATGTCCATCGCATGGAAACGGGAACGGTTAAGAGAGCTGTTTAAGGAACAGTTCACTATCCCTCTCTTCACCAACTTGTTGTGAGCTGATTTAAAAGGCAGAAGAGGTTTCATGGCTCGAGGCTCATACATCCAGCAAGTGTGGTTTGCGCTGAACGTTATATGATACGAAGCAGCTTATGGTCGGGGCTATGTCCCTCCCTCCAACCGCCGTGTGGCGTCCACACCCGCACTGCGCATCCTCCTCCCCCTCCTCTCCTTGTCTCATCTCCTCTCCTCGCGGCATTCCTCCTCTCCTCTCCGAACGGCGCGCGTTGACTATGGAAACGCTCTTCCTTCGATGAAAGCTTTACCAGCAAGGAACGAGAACGCGCCCTCGCCCGCGAGAGACAACGCTGACGCAGGCAGCGTCTGCTAGCGTCAAACCGATGCAAACGCGACACCTAGTCAAACCGATGCAAACGCGGTGTGCACTCCCCGTGCTGCTTCGCATCGCCTCATGGTCCTCTTTAGCGGGAGATGGTGTAATTTTTGACGTATAGGAATCGAATTGAGTCATTCACTGATTCGTGTCACAGCGAGTGGACGCAAGCACTCCTTAAAAGACATGCGACGACAGCCTGGCTACACCAGCTGAATCACACTCTAAAGCAGCCAAGCAGTCGTCGACATACCTAAAAATTCTTACGAAGTTCATTACAGGTTAGCTGCTTTTTCAAGTTCCCGTCAAGCTTCGCTGATCGGCGCGATAGATGACCCAACGGAAACGCCTTCATTCTGGTACACTTTACCATTCCTTCCCGCATAGGTAGAGGACAGGTGCGTAGCTAGTAGGTCTAGAAAACCGCATACACTGACCCCAGCCTAATTTTGCAACTGCACCTGATCCATCAAATCAGTACATTATTCAATACAAGAAACCAAAGCACCACGAGGAAGGGAGTAATATAAATGTTTTACATCCATAAGAAAGAGCTGTGAAACAATGATGAGGGTGCTGTCTGAGAAAATCTATGGCCAGAATGTAATTCTGGACTAAGAAAGGGTTTACTCGAATTGAATTGAATTGAACTTATTGACATAAAACAATTTACAAAAATACAATATTGTGAGAAGCGCATCGGAACCTCTAGCCTAAGGCTAGTTTGGATTCATTCAAAGGTAATGAAGAAAAAGGGCATGTCACATATTAGAAAAAGTATAGACATAGAAACATTTTACTAACATTATAACACCTTGAAAATTAACAGAGCTTAGCAGTCGATCACACGCATGGACCAAAAAAAAAAAAAGGGACAGAAATATATCAGATAGCGCAGAAGAAGAGTATATCAAAAATCAAAGTAATACATGTAGGTACATTCGAAAATAATTTACTGACATTAGGACACTTAGAAAAACTAATTATGACATATTATGTATCTCTAGAGAGCATAACAATAACACATTCGCATAACAAGAAAAGAAAGTCTGTTGATGAACGTATACATATACATACATGTATTTAAATGTGAGATTCGTATTCATTAATAAATGTAATAACATACAACATAAATGTTCATCGCAGTGAATTCAATAAGGCTGTGTCTAGCATTGATACGTTGAGTTTCTGCAGGTTGCTTAATAAGTGTTTTCTTTTCTTTCAGTGCAAAAGAGAAATTCTTGTTCTGTTTTAGTTATTGTGGAAGGTTATTCGACACAGCGACCCCACAAGGTGTAAGTCTTTTATTACCGTATTTTTCTTGTTTTTCTGAGTAAGATAGTTTCCTTTTACTTTGTTGTGGCTTTCATAACTAGAACATGAAAGAAATGCGATGAGCAAACTGGATAACTGTTATTAATACTGAAATGAACCACAAGTGCTGCTTTATAATTAATTAGCGTGCTGAATAGCATGATATTTAGATTTCGAATCTAAAACGAAGGATCACTGACCGAAGAAAGTTTCAACTCGCTCTGCAAAAAGAACCCTCAGGGTTTTTTGCCAAGAACACTCCTCTGATACGATTATACGAAGCGGTACATCTTCTTTACGTGTCTCTGCAGAAAAAGAAAAAAAAAACATCTCTAGGGACAACATTTTTACTTTTTCCTATCTCTTTTGCTAGTTCGGACAAGTTACGTTGAGTGCACAATTTTTTCGCCTTAGATTGGACTTTAACACGATAGATACCATCGCACTCGCAGAAGACGGATGTGACCGCATTTACAGCTTTCTTGAGGTACAGGCCTTTGTTGAGGAGAGCGAAGTCTCCTTTGTCTGAAGGAACTACACAAAGTTCGTTGGCTACGAGAAAGGAAAAAGTCCTACTTAAGGGCAGACTGCTAGTGGTTCGCTCACTTCGCTGGAGAACATCTATCCTATTTTCTGACACAAGAGGACTGCAATAGGTGCGTGTCACTTGCCCAAAATAAAGTACTATCACCCACAACCGAAAACTTTACAGATACATTGTACTAAAACCACCGCGTGGGTTGCGTAGTCCCCTTTATATTCTGCTGTTCGTTCGTACTACGCACATCCCGCATGCATGCTGTAGCTAGCCATAAGTGCACGTGTACAGCGTACTGGCTTTGCTGTTGTTTGTTTAAAGCGACTTATTTATTTTGATGTTGAGTAAACTCGGCTGATGGCAGGTTTTCGTTATTATTGCCCAGTTGTCTTAATTGGCCTTTAAGATCTTGTAATGCCTTAGAGTTGCTAGGACATGTCTGCTTCCGCAACTATGAAGTTCATGAGTACTTCTTGCGGTGCTTGGAGAGAGAGAGACAGAGAAAGAGAGAGAGAGAGGAAAGGCAGGGAGGTTAGCCAGACGAGCGTCCGGTTCGCACGGCATCAATGCAATGCGTGGCTTGCATTGGTGGTATTCATATCAGCAGGTTGTAAAGAATAGTCCGGGCGTCACAGCAACCTTGAAACGGGCTACAGAAGGCCACATATGGACACGTGCCATACTTTCTTCCAGACATGCATATCTAGCCATATACGCATATCTGGCTATATACGGTGCGTGCCCTCATATTTGCCCAATACGTATCAGAGTCTTACATGACATTCCTCGAGTTGGTCTTTTATTGTTACGTATGCTTCTATCACTATTTAGGCAAATACGGCCACGTACGGACACGTGCCATATATAGCCAGATATGCCCAATTCCTCATATCGCCATATAAGGCATTTTTGTAAGGGAAAACAGCCAGTCCATCGCAAATTCACAATTAGGTGAAGTAACACGTCGGCTCGCAGCAATGACCAAAACGACAGCCTAGAATGTTCTTCAGTACAAGAAACATTTTATTAGGCCTTCAATCTTCAGGTCATAAACGCATAAGATTCAACAAGATGTATGTACTACAATTGCAACAACTGAACATTGAAATGAGCACAGGAATCATATACAGTGATTTCGCTTTTAAATATATGTTTAGCGTCAATACAAGGAAAGGCAGTCACGTAGGACTCAAACTACGTCACTCGTGTAAAAGTGGGAACAAAGAACGACATTGTTCACGCTGTTCATTGACAAAAAAATAAAATAAAATAAAACAAGTGAGGGAAACTACCAGTAAGCTAAAACATAACAAATCTAACATTTAAAACGGCATCTTGCGGCTTTCCAACTTGTCCAATTCAGATAAGACTTCATCAAAAGATCTATCAGCAGGTCCCTTTCCATCGACATGATGGCTGAGGAATTCAACTTCTCGCCAAGACAGGACCACAAGCGACTTTTAGTTAATGACGGTTTCAAAGAGGAGCGCTTAGTTTGGCAGCTTCTTGACTGAATAGCTAAAATATAGAAGCGAAAGGGAGCCATATAAAAGAAAACACATACACATCTCTTTGCTCTAACACTTCTTCATGGAGCAAATCGTTAACAATTCTTCATACAGCGAGTGAATTCGAGAAACACCCTCCGAACGGTCGATTCGATTCCATTGAATGGGGCTCGAACGTTCAGACGGCATACACAAGCTTCCGTGCAGCTATACAGGCGCCTTAATTCCTCTTTTTGTCCCTCAACAATCAATCCTTACGTTCCCCGCTGTACGCTTGCTGCCACCGATCGCGGCGCGGTAATACACTTTTCATTTACGCGTGAAAGGCTCGTCTTTTGTCTTGCTCGTTTTCAGTAAGCGGTTCGATCCGGTCTCGGATCCGGCGTCAGCGGCCCCGCATATTCCACTGCGCGTGTACGACACGGCGTTTGATGACCGTCGT
Source organism: Hyalomma asiaticum (assembly GCA_013339685.2). NCBI lineage: Eukaryota > Metazoa > Arthropoda > Arachnida > Ixodida > Ixodidae > Hyalomma > Hyalomma asiaticum. Next base: position 22,269,681 of record CM023481.1, read on the forward strand.
CAGAAGCGCTTCGAATTCCGGCGGCTTCGGCGGGACAAGAGAAAGGGGCGTTCCGTTTCCTAGCTTTTGTGTCCTCTTCTCTAAGCGGTGCTCTTCGCCACGTGGCTCGTGAGTATAGGACAACGCGAGCGTGACACGTCGCCCCCCCCCCCCCCCCCAACAAACGACCCACTTCCCGTCTCTTCCCGAAGAGGAAGTGCCGCGCTTTTCTCCCCCGTCATCGCCCTTCGCTGGATCCTGCGCCGCGTCTTTCCGGTACACACACGCAGCTCGGTCCTTTTGATTTCTTCGCCTTCGGGAAAAGGAGGAGGCAAACTGCCGAATGATCGAGCAACGCGACCGATGGCTCACCGCTTGCTCGATTCGCTCTACCGCTGTGCGGAGTGACCTATGCATGATCATGTATGAATGGCGATTAAATGGCGCTGTGAAGGAAGTTGCTTCGCGTCGTACATTGGTACCTATCCGGCGAGCGAAGTTCTCGGGTGAGTTCGATCTCTTAGTTAATGGCCACGCACGGTGCCTGCGTCAGCTATTTTTTTTTCACTGATAATTTGCTACACACCTCCTAGGAGAAATTAAAAAAAACGGGGGGGGGGGGGGGGTGATTTTGTGTGACTTGTCATTTTGGAGGAGTGCGGCAGGTGACGTATTAGTATTTGTTTAGTGAATATACCGACTTCTGTACATTATAAACAGAGAGACATTGTGCAGGAAAAGGAGATAATTGCTTCTTTCCATTGCGTCGGTATTTGCAGTGAGGTTTCATTAGCAACACACACTGGAAACGGCATCGCTGCAGCATCTTATTTCTTTTACATGAAAGGCGATAACGACCGTTATCGCTCTGTACTTTTCTTGTACAAAGGAATATTCCTAACATATGCTACATTCTAGAATACAATACAACTGAAATGACGAAGCCATCATCATCATCATCATCATCATCATCATCATCATCATCCTATTTTAGGTCCATTTCAGGACGAAGGCCTCTCCCAACGATTTCCAATCCACCCATCCTGAGCGAGTTGGTTCCACTTTATGCCTGCAAATTCTTTAATTTCATCGCTCCATCTAACCTTTTGCCTGCCTCTGCTGCGTTTTCCCTCTCTTGGTATCCATTCCGTCGCTCTTACTGTCCCTCTGTTATCTGTCATCCACATGACATGTCCTGCCCAGGTCCACTTCTTTCCTTTAATTGATATAATATCAGCTACTCCTGTCTGTTTCCTGATCCATTCCGCTCGTTTTTTTATCTCTTAACGTTACACCTTTATTATTAATTCGAATTTCAGAGTCTGGAATATCTTCGCACGCCCTAAGTACTTACGTTCCAATGACACTGTTCCACTTTCGGCTCTCGTCGGCGTTCATATTACACAGAAAACTTGAATTGTAACAGCTTGGAGACTTAGGCATCGCAAACCTTGGCACCTATATCATCTTGTCGGAGACAAGTTAGTTTCAAACGTTGAACGCATACGAATATGAATATGATTATGAATACGAATATGGATTGCTCATCTGCTAAGCCGTGTAATCTGTAAATGAGGGATTGTATCGTACAGATCACACAAGGCAACTGAAAACTTCAACACTGGGCCGCCAGGGAGGTACAGTTGCTACTGTGCGTGGTATTATAAGCTATCCCGAAAGACGTGGTACCGGGCGCGGCGGTCGTATATCGACGGAGGCGAAAATAATAGAGGCGCGTGCACTGTGTGATATCAGTGCCCCAGGTGGTCGAAATTTCCGGAGCCCTCCACCATAGCGCAGTTTTAACACGTATATAACTCTAGCAATTCTCAACTATATAACACCGAGTTCCAGGTTTCGCGGGAACGGTCGAAACATTTCCGCAGATCGACCCTATACATCCGAACAACTCTGGACGCCAATCATGCGCGCACGTGACTGTGCAATAAATCACGGTGTTCCTAACGTTTGTTGCGTATCGAAGTGCAAACGTTCGCGCTTGTAAGAGCCGCAGGGAACGCGCGAGAGAAGTTAGACAATGCGGCGCGATTTAGACGGACATCGTGGCAACGCCAACTCTCGATCACAGAGGGAGCTGCAGATTGATTCCAGATGCGCGAGCCGAATTCGCCATCGACGACACGCGAGGCGACCGGCGCTCAATGGTACGCGCTATAAGCCTGGCGACGGTGAAAAGTGTGCGTTTTAACACTGCGCTATACCGTGTAAATCTCGCCCCGTCCTGCGCGGACGCACGTGCGTGGACCGGCCCGAAACGCACGCAACGTGGCGGCTCTCTGCAGTGCCGAATCGGTGCGGGTGAACGAGACGAATTGAACGGCTGAGCTCCCCCCACGAGGACAGGGAGAACCGCGGGACTCGGTCTTTCAATGCGCGCGCGCGCCAACCGCGGGGTGCTCTGCAGCGTGACACGTTTGTCTGTGGCGACGGATAAAGGCGTATGTTGCGGGCCATCGAGAGGCTCTTGATCCCAGAGTGCTTAACAGCCCCGTTTGGCCACGGGCGGGTCCTGATGCGAGTAAGATTCGCGCGGTTTTTTAGGACTCAATGCACATGCAATGCTGGTGCGGCAGTATACGGTAGTTCACCCGCCAATCCTCAAGTGCACGCAGAAGCAGTGAAGAGAAAAGTGAAGCGACAGTTTCAGTGATTGATTGATTGATTGATTGATTGATTGATTGATTGATTGATTGATTGATTGATTGATTGATTGATTGATTGGACGCCCCAAATTACTGCGAGAGACGATGTAGTGGAGACTGGTTATAACATGCAGCTAAATCTCAGCGCGTGGGCATTTGTCAAAGTGGCCACCGTGACCAGGAATCGAACTCGCAAACTTGAGTGTTCAGCAGCGGAATGACATCGTCGCGAACATTATGTCACCGTATTGCCGGCCAGATCTCCCAGGCTAACACAGCCTGTAGCCACATCACCATCATCCATCGCGATCATCCATCACCGTCACCGTCTTTTTTCTTTCCCCAATTCTATACGACTCATGCAAACAACGCACGGTTTGCAACGCGTGAAAGCTTATACAGTGTGTCCGTGCGTGCATCGCACGTGCTGAAAGAAGTGGGAATGTAGCGACTTCCACTCCGCTCGTGTCGAACGCTGCTCAGCCACAGAGCCATCGACGCTTGCTTTGTAAAGCCATCCGCACGTGTCGCTGTCGCGCTGCGGAACCGATCAGTGCACTCGCGACGAGATGATGCAGGGGAGGGGAGGTAGTTCCTGACCGACAGCGGCTGCGGCGTGTATATTCAGTAACTCTAGCGGCTCTGATCTGAGAAGGAGGAGTCACCGACATGATTGCATGCCGCCCCATGCATGCATGCGTGCCATTTCTATGCACATAATTTTATACGCTCCTGAAAGAGAGCCTGTCTCTCCACATGTGTCGCTAAGGCTGCTATTTTTTTTTCGCTTTTTATTTTATTTTTTGCAGGGGCCAACCACAGTTGAGAGAGAAGCAACGAAGAAACTGTCGTTCGCTACACGTATTGGCAGGCCATGGTTTTCAGCGACGATGGCTGCCTGTGGCGCGGTGTGAGTGCATGAATAATGGCTCGCCTTTATTACCACCATTTTTCGTGCCATGCGTGACCGATAGAGTGCGAGACAGTGTGTATGGAAATGTTGCTCGTAGTCGTGGACGCGGCCGCGTAAATCCCTTTGTGGAAAAATAGAAGCGTGGCGTCGCTAATTGCCCCGTGTATCTACTTCCACTAGCGTTTTCATTCAGATAATCTCACTTGGATACGCCCTATTCAGTGATCTGAGCTAATGACAACCGCGGTATAGTATAGTGCTTGACGAGGACCGAGTTCATCCTTTTCCGTCTCCCGTCTATGACAGACTCCAAGGCTAGCCTAGTGGATTAGATAGATAGATAGATAGATAGATAGATAGATAGATAGATAGATAGATAGATAGATAGATAGATAGATAGATAGATAGATAGATAGATAGATAGATAGATAGATAGATAGATAGATAGATATCCATTAGGCCAGCCTTGGAGTATGTCATAAACGGAAGACCGAGGAAGACGCACCCAGTCCTCGCCATGCCCTATACTATACAGCAGTTGCCACTTGCTCAGATGACTCAATAGGACAAATCCAAGTGAAAAAGTGCATGATGAAGGATCAGGTACGGTCACAGATAATTATGAGAAGTGCAGTATCGAGACACCGCCTGGTAATAAAGGACATAACGTTTTGGCGGAGTACAAATGCATGACTATGACTGACAGGTGATGACATCATTAACTTGACACCCTTGCAGTTTACGCCTAGATTAACGATGAAAGGACAGCTTCGCTTTTTCCGGCGGTTTTCACAGCGTGGAACTGGAGAGACTTTCAGTTATGTTCAAAAAGGTTTGCAGGGCCCATTTAACGGGACCGTGAAACGTTTTCTGAACATTTTGTACTAAGTGCGTATTCGGGATCCTGACCCTCCAATCAACAATATGCATTGTTCCGTTGCACCTTGTGGGTTGATTTAGAGCGATACAAAACGGGGTTTCGGTTTCAGTGCGCGCGTTCCCCTCAACTCTGCAATTGACGTCATGTTAGTAGCCACCGGACCTCCGAGATCGGTGCGCCCTCGGAGGTCACGGGAAAACAAACTGTGCTGCAGATTTGCTTCCGAGTGGCGGCACCGCACGGTTTCTAAGCATTTTCTTTCTTTCTAGCTTTCAAGTAAAGCGATTATTTTAGAGCAAACGCGAGTTCACTATGCCTTTGAACTTAAAAATATCTTACTGCAACGTCACCGAATAGTACCATGCCGGCCAGTAGTGTCGCATAGTCGTTTAGGGAGCGCAAGAACGCTGGGGTTTCAAACGAGCGTTATTAAATGTACACTGAATATTTCGCCGAAATATTTCGCAATCGGCTTGTCGAATGCGTATTGAAACAGTGAAAATTACAACCGGGCATCTCCAAATTCTTTTCACGACCCCTTTAACTCTGCGATTGTCACCATCTTTTACCGTTTTTACGACCAGCAGGAGATGTTCTGCTTAATATTTTTTTTATACCTACGAATATTTTTTCTGAGAAAGCCGCATTAGTATACATTGTACATTATTAAAAATTTCTTCAATTTACAGAGAAATCTGCTGGCAGTGTGTTGCCGAAGTTTTCGGTACTTCAGAGACGGAGGAGTTGTGAAAGACGGAGATATTGTACAACGTGCACCGTAAAGCATTTACGAAGTGTTCCGGCTCCTCTAAATACGTTACAGTCCGCAATATGAGCCCCGCTTTCAATTAGCCAGAAAAAAAAAGTTCGGTGATGATCAACCGTATGACCAGCATCGAACATACAAACCCAAGCAATACCGCAGACACACATACGTGGTCCCAACCACGACCAAGTAAAAGATCACATAGTTAGATCGGTCACGCTTCGATACGCACAGACCAACCAGTTCGAGCCACGATACATTGACCTGCCATAGTGTCACTGGAAATTCTGCGTTCTGCATCATTAAACATTTAACACTCACGAAATATGTGTAGGTTTACAGGGAGCGCTCGTACTAGCACTACATTATACAATGCTTAATCTAAACGCGCGTCGTTACCAACACCCGTTAATTGCCGAATGCTAATTATCAGCTAGCAGTCTGTCGTGTAGGCCTAGCGTGCGTCTAGGCTACGAAGTCGCGTGTACTCGCTGAAAGCACCCTACTGAACGCGTTTACAGTACTTTCAGCGTAGTTGCACTGGCGGCCGCGCGTTGGTTCAGTCTGCCGTCGATTACGCCCTGTACGTGTTTGGTAGTGACTGTCGCATCCCGCGAGAGACAGTTTAGAGTTACGCTACTGTAGCAGGCCGAACAAAATATAGTAGCCGAACAAAAACGCATATTCTGTTCGCCGGTGGATTAACAGCAAACACAACGACACCGTGCTGTCTGGTAATAATATGAACAGAACTGTGTGCGGCTGAGCACCTGGACCCCGTCGCTCTCCGCTTTGGCAGAGCGCTAAACGTTGGTCGGGGAGAAGACGGGCGAGGAAGAGTTGGGAGAAAAGGGCGGGGGGGGGGGGGGGATGCTGCGTCACATGGTATACCAAAGTGGAAACTCCTATATAGTAACAAATAGTTATGAGCATTCACTGACCTTTAAACTCGCATGGTCACATACCCTAGAGGCTCCTATTTACGCTTTTGACGCAAGCAACCACATTTGCGTGACGGCATCGCGCACGCATAGTTGCCGTTTTCCTTCCTCAGGCGCGCATTTCAAATTCACAAGAATACAGTTTCATAGTATGATACAGGACGTTATAACTATGCCTTCAATCAACGTGATGCACACGTAGGTAAAGACCGGCAGCCCTATAGTTATGGTGTCATTGGAAGCTTGCGTTGTGCACGTTCACGACAAAAACTTAAAACTGGTGTAAAGCGCGTCACGGGGTTGCAAACGACGAGCAAAGACGAAGAAACGTGCAGCGTTGACGGAATGACTCCACGTAAACGTACAACTAACACCAGCTGGTGGACTCACTTTTCTTCAGCGCCCACCACAGTGACCCCACGTATACTATATTTTTCCAGCGAGTGAAGCAGTAGGATATGTGCCAGCGATATACGTCATACACATGCGGACAACCGAAACGTGCATCTGTGTGTGACAGTGTGTGATTGTCTGGCTTAAGATGTCGTGCCCCCTGTGCTCTGATTGGCTGCGATATTAAGGCAACGCTACTGACGCAGGTTACTGTATTAACCCACGCGTGCGCCTTCACTGCCTTCGGCGTCTTGGGGCCCAAGCTTCAGCCACCGAATGGAAGAATGAAGGTAACGATCATATAAGTGATCCCTGCGCTGAAGAATTTCTCCAGTACGCCACAACGAGGCAGAGGCACGTTCAAGTTCTCATAATTTCCAACGGGAGCTCGCAGCGTAGCCCACGAGGAGCCTGTTTCCTGATCGTATGCGGTGTATAGCACCCGCAGTAGCTCGCACCGCCCAGCGAAGTTTGAGCCGCCCCGTGGTGGCGGCTCCACGCGTGACCAAAGGCGATAGCGTGTTGCCACCCCGCGCAAGCAGCAACACGGCCACGGCGGTGGCTTCTGTTTCCGCCCAGCGCGCACGACTGCTCGGGGGCCCGGCGAGCTGCGCGTCGGCTCCCGGCCGTGCGCCTGCTGCCGGTCGGCTCGAGTGAAGCTGCTCTATACCGTAATACACCGCAGCGCTACATTTGATACCACAGCGCAAGGTCTCTCACGCACAACCACTGCCCCCCTTCCATTTCTGCTTCGCTTCTCTCCGGTCCTATATCCAACCCTCCCTTTTGGCCATTCGTTGCCGCCCGCCCGGCAACCAGCGCCGGCGCGAACACCGCGTTCGTCGGCGGCTCTGTCTTTGAAAATGCGTTCAGGCTTGGCCGCTTCCTAATGGAACTTGAGTGTTCGCGCTTTCCACTCCCCTTACGCCCGACGCCTTGCGCACCCCGACGGCGATTCGCTCTCCCCCCTTTGATCTGCACCTTGCGCTTTCGCCCTCTCCTCGTAGCAGCTCTCGTTACGTTATATATACTGCGCTACGCGGCACGTATTTGCTGTTTATATGTATATGTATACATAAACGCGTTTGCCTTCTATGGAGCTTTTCCCTCTCCCTCAAGGAGGCGATCGAGAGCCTTACGCGAAGGCCCGCCAGAGGAATGGAGCACACGCCCGCCGGTGTGATTTAGTGTTTTGTGTCATTAGCTATCGCGCGCCTCCTTTTCTCGCTTTGCCCTCGACCAAGTGCGCTTGGCCTCCTCGGAGGCAACGAACCGCGTCGGCGATCGAGAGCGCCGCGGGGTGAAGCTCGGCTGCGGAGCTAACTTGTCGATAAAAACGAGCTGTCGGTAGCGCTAATACGCGCTCAGAAGCATCGGCAAGTGCTGAGCGAGGAAAGCTGCTGCAGCGGAAGAATAACAAGCAGAAAAGTATAGCGTCGCACGGTGATGGTGAAGAAAGGGGGAGGGGGAGGGGAGAGCGCTCAGGTTGCTCCGCATGGGCAATCGTGCCAATATAAACTTCAACAGCGTTCCGAAAGTAGTTGTAGATGGGCTTAATTATTGTGGTTTTTTTTGTTCTCGCTGGAGAAAGATTCTGCTGAAATTTGGCGGATGGAAAATTCAAACACAAAGATGCGCTTTCATATCTTTTCGCATTGAACGAAATGGGTAGACGGACAGATAAGCAAACCTTATCATTACACTTTTATCTTATGTAAAGCGTAGTACGCGACGTATCGTAGCCCCGAAAATCGGTCGTGTCACTCTCATAAGTTGTGTGCAGCTGGATACTGGTCAATCACGAATGCAGAAATAATTAAATGCACATTTCATTATTCATTCATTCATTCATTCATTCATTCATTCATTCATTCAAATTCATTTAATGGTCTTTTGAGATATTACATGAGGGGATCAGTGTAACAAGGTAGGTTAGGATATGATGAACTCGATGAACCACTTGAAAGCTTGCGAGTCGGTGATGGTGGCAACATCGGTGGGCAGACCGTTCCAGTCTCGTGCTGTGCGTAGAAAAAAAAAAAATCACGTCTGAAAGGCAATGGCATGGGCATGAAGGGATATACCGTATTAGGGGGACTGGTGCAGACAATGCGGTGAACTCTTCTGTTCTATGGGTTGTCAAGATGCAAAGAACGCTAATATTTGTGAATGGATGGGCGAGTTGGTCAATAGCCTGAAACAAACTTGAACGCAAAAAAGTAATAAAAAAAAAACTCACGAGGCAAAAGAACACAGGACGACAGAACAAACGTCGTGTCCTCCTGTCTTCTTTTGTCTCGTGAGTCTTTATTTATTTTTGTTTACTTTTTGCACTCAAATTTGTTTTAGGTTAAGGCGTGCTATCTTGCGACGCGAGCCTCAAGCGGGAAAGTTCACTCGGGCCTCTAGTGCTGAAATGCTCGACCTGTACGAATAGCTAGGAAACAAAAAAAAAATCGTGTCGCACGGTTCTTCACCGACTCAAGGGCGTCAGTAGGTCACTGTACTTCAGCTTCGGCCGCACACAACTTTGGTAAGCAAGTTGCTTAGCACAGGGAGGAGAGAGAGAAAGGCTACGCCGTATGTATTCTATAGTACGATTAACAGAATTAATTATGTGGTTAACATGACAGGCTTACGTTAGGTCACGGGATGTGTAAACGCCAAGACGTCTGAATGATAAATCATCGCAATATGCTTTTTTATTCATAGTATAATTAGACACAATGTAATCACGACGACGGTGAATAGACGTCAGCACAGTTTTAGATGCATTTAATGATATGAGCCAAGTGTTACACCAGTTCCGTATGCGTGTAGGGCCACTCTGCAATGCAAAATGGTCGGAGGGGTTAGTAATTGCATTGTAAACCACACAGTCATCTCAAAATAGCCATATATCATAACAAATATTAGAAGGCAGGTCTCTCAAATGTACGTACATCGGGAAAAGGAAGGGGTACAGCACCTTGGGGTGCGCCGCAAAGCACGGACGTTAAAGATGAAGAGTGTGAGTTGGCGTACACGAGCTGCTGACGGTTTGTTAAAAAAACCTCGAATCCATGCTTAGTTGACACGGATGAATATTAAGACGAATTAACTTTAACTAGAGACGACAATGGGGCACCTTATCGAAAGCTTTATTTTAAATCTAATTGTGTCACTTGCGATATTGCGATCAAGGATTTGAAGAAGTTACCGACATGCGACTATAAGATATGCGTTTGTCACCTCCATCAGTCGAGTGAGAGGAACCAGAGAGATGAACGCATTCACAGTTTTCACTTTTCACTATTTACTTTCGAAAAAAAAAGCATAATCAATAACACATAAAAGTACACTTGTCTAATTTACAACGCTAATTCGCTAATTATGAGTCCTAATCACATCCTATTTCACATTACTAAGGAATAGTAAAGTCCGAATTACTTCCGTGGTGGTGGCATCCGGCGTCGTAGTTGATCACTCGCTGGAGCCCTCGGGGCGTGGCCGGGGGAGCGACTTGAACCCAGGGACCGGAGCGTAGCCGATGCGGATTCTGCCCAGACGAGCGTCTTCTCTTCGCCAGAGCCAAATTTCGAATGCCCCGAGCTCGCGTCGGCTTCTTCCGAATTATTGCCGCGCTCTCCCGTGATTCCTCTGGTGGTCGACTGTGGGAGAGGAGCCTTTCTTACCGCTGCGTCCGTGCGCACGGTGTTTATACTGGACTTCGCACGGCGCCGAGACCCGTGGGGCCCGCGCAAGGGGCGACTCCGGTGTTCTGCTGTGCGCTACGGGAGGCCCACTCATGGGGGCGCACTGTCTGGCGTCTCCTTCTCGACGTTTCTCCGATGTTCACTGAACACTTCACTGAGCAAGTCCGTTTGCTGATATTCACTGAATAATTCACTGAGCATGTCCCTTTTAACCGGCACAATCGTGACAGCGTTCCATTATTTCACAACAGACTGCAGTTACGGAAATCGGTCAGTATAACTACGCAGCGGTGGTCTTCTTGAAGAATGGGACAACCTTGTCCAGCTGCCAGTTATGTGGAACTGAACCGCTGTTGAATGATTCCTGGAATATGAGTGATAAAAAATAAAGGCTACACGAATGTTTAATATTTTTAACACTTTTGCGTTGATACCATCTGCTGCGATGGATGAAGAGTTATTCAATGATTCACTTACTTTGACAATTCCCAAGAGTTGAAACGTGCCTATTTTGCATGCGAGTATATGAAAGGTATGGTATAGATAGAACAAGCTACCAGGTGGCTCCTTAGTATAAACCAAAATAAATGTTGTGTTGAGACAATCTGCTACTTTATTATCAGGCATTGGAAATTCAGAGCTATTGTTATGTCAAATATTATTACGTTGATAAGGGTTAATAGCTTTCACGATCGCTTAAGGCTAGTTTGCAGCATAGCTGGTAAAGTGGCAGAGAAGAACTGCTTTGTTTGGGCGCTTGGTCTGTTAAATTCTTTCTCGACTGCGCAATACGTTTGCAATGTGGAAGAAAAATTACATCGTTTGGCAGAACAAACACACGCCTCTTCTTGTTACTTTAGTCGTTTCAAGGATACATTAAACCATGGACGTGTTATTCTTTCTGTCATTGTAGCAGTGGAAATGTACTGCCGTACAAGATGATGCATCTCGGTTGTGAAAAGCAACCAATCCGGCGGCGAAATTTGGCGCCTTCCTTTGTGTCATATAATCCCACAGCGTGTCATGACAAATTCCTGCTCCACTCCACGAACTTGTTAAGGCAGACTTTCGGAAGTTGGACAACAAGAGGACATACACAAGACAGGCATTCTAACGCCATGGTGTATTGGTCTTGCGGTCGTCCTGAAGGGCTCCGTGGGCAATACACCGTGTGTAGACCTCACAAAGTTTAACGGGACCATTACGAGAACGATACAATCTGCCGATAGTACATCACGTCCTTGTTCTTCTGTGGCATTCCAAATATTCACCAAATTGAATTTAAGACCTCGTTTTTATCATGTCAAGCATGCTGAAGAAGCGCAAGAGCACACAACCTTCATTACGCCAAAAGAAATAATTGCGGGACTAGTTGGTCTTGCAGAACTGTCGGAGACAATTTAGCGCAACGAACAACAGGGCACGCCGCACAAGAAAGGAGACGACGACAAGCGCTTCTTAACAACTCCCTGTGGTCTCATTGCGGCATGCATATTGATTAACCTGCTAAAACAAGAATTGGTCCTAGTCACCTTGACACAAACTCGCAAAGACTTCTCACCCTTGCACAACCTGGCAGATTCTTGCAGCGCAAGAATCTGCATCTTGTGTGGCTTGTCATTTTGTTCTTTGCTCTTAATTACCTGAGACTTCATTACGCCGTTTGGACGCTTCCACTATCGTCGGATTCCCTTCGGTATCACATCAGCCTTAGGTTTTTTTTTTTTTTTTTTGAGAAGCAAATGTCGCAATTCCAGAAGGTGTCGAAGGCGCTGTTTGCATGTTTCATGATTTCTTGATTTTTGGAGGCTATTTGAAACAACATCACCCTAGCCTTCAAGAAGTTTTCACAAGGCTTCCTCAAGCTGGAATCACCTTGAAGGAGTAAAAATAGTGCTTTCGCCAAACAGCTTTCTTCTTTGCGGTTAAGGTATCGGCACAGGGCATCCTCGCAGACCCCAACGAATTCGACATAGTGAAAAACATGTGCCCGCCCACAGACGTGCAGCGGGTGTTCGGCGACTCTTGGGAACGCTCAATCACTTGGACCGCTCCTTTCATACGCATCGAAAGTCGTATGTTCTGACAGTCGCACCAGCCCCAGCCAGAAGACGGCAAAATGGCGCAAGCGCAGGATATTGAGTGCAGTACACTAATTTCTCTCTGCTAGACTTGCAAAACAAATCAACCATTGCACCTCGTTCTCATATCATCGACAAGCCCTCGCTCTGCCCCGGTATTCTCAAAGGCATTCGGATGGTTTCCCCAACTGCCTTACGGTGCCATTAATTCATGAGGGCCTTCAAGATATCAACAGATGTGGGTCCCGAGCCCGTACATTGGCGTGGTAGGCTTGCATTAGTACCGACATCAATGGTATTGTCTGTAAATGTGAACAGTGTGCTGCAACCTGGATGAATAAAGTAAAGCCTCTCTGCAGCACGGCGCTTGCAGGTCAGTCCTGGTAAGTGCTTGGCACAGACTTGTTTAATCTAAATAGGCAAAGTTTCCTTCTTATAGTGGATTACTACTTCCGGTACCACGGGGTATTCCCTATGATGAAAATAACAGCTTGCAGATGAGTAATCGTACTCTTGAAAAACGTCTTTCCACGGCACGGTATCCCAAAAATGTGAGCTGGCGACGGGTGCAGTCCGCGGGATTCGCGCCCTTCTTGACATCATGTGGCAATTCGCGCGTGACAAGCTGTCCGAACTACTTTCAGTCTATCTTAAACGCAGAACGTATGGTGCGCACAGTGAAGAGCATGTTTTTAATGCAACAAACCCTTACTTGGCCCTCTTGAAGTACTGGAATACCATCGGTCGCACAAGGTTCACCACTGCACAACTCCGGAAACAACGGGAAACAGTCTCGGCAATAGACCTCAGCGTTCAAGCGTTTTCACATATGAAATAGAGACACCCCTCCAAGGGTTTTCACACATGAAACAGAGCTATCGTGCAGCACAGACGACGCAACTTAGTCTTAATACGACTAGGAGAACATAAGTCGACTACCACAGAGACGTGCTGCGGACTGGGGGCACAATACATTAAAGGACCATGTCATGGGGAAGGAACTGAGGCAACACTCAAGCAGCAGCCAAAAGCGGTGCACATCAAAGTAGTGCAGCAACTACACCCAAGAGAGTGGCAACACACGTCGAAGCAAGCACGCCTCGAGTTAGTGCATGAGTCAACCATACAGGCCCAAAGCGAGTGAACAGGTAAGGTCGACGTGTTTTACCGCATGATAGGCTGGATTTATAAAGACACTGGGGTCAAGTCTTAAGCGGAGATAGGTTGAGGGCGCAGCCGGCAATCAACAGCTTGGTTAAGCAATCTTGTTGGCGCACGGTTCCGTTCCGTTCAGAGATTAACACAGTGTTCATCCACGGCTGTGGGTCGTCCTCCTTCTCGTAGCAAGCGCGACACACTGCGTTATGTCCAGTGTTGTACACGTTCCTACAAAACAGGAACGAAAGCTCGTTCCTTGTTCCTTCCCAGTTTTGCAACGAGTTCCCGTTACAAGTTCCTTTAATCAGAAGGGAACGCGTTCCAGTTACATTTCCGAAATTAGAACATGCCGTTTACATTTACGTTACATTTGACATTTGAAACTGAAAATAGTGTCGAATAATTGTGGAAATTAGCATCGCATAATTGTGAGGAAAAATTAAGTGACTCAAACACTTTAAAATTCACATCGACCTACGCATATTGGGCGAACCTCACCGACAGCAGATTATTTGGAGACAAAAAATACGAATGGAAACAGTTCTAGACATATTTTCAGGGAGCACCGAACGTACTAACGACATGTTCCCTGCGACTTTGACTCTATTACAAGAAGAGAAGAAAGCATTTAATCAGAGGAAAGGAGGAGATGTCGGCCTGGAGAGTGAGTCTCTGGCCTGCTACTCCTCACAGGGGTAAGGGGAAAAGGGATAAATAGAGACTCTATTACAAGTGCAACAAACACATAATGGGCCTACTAATGTGCAGTCAGAATAGGGCGCTTGAAATGTGCAAATATAATGTCTCTCACATTCACCAATGTACGTGAGTAGCAAGCATGTATTTAACACTAAAAGCTGTAAGTAGACCTGTCGATTTACATTCGCATATAATAGTTGAGAGTTTACATAGAGGAACACTACACTATAACATTAACGAGAGGGTAGCCGGTTTTGTAATTAAGCTTAATAAGAGGTACAAATTGAAGGTGGTACAGGGCTATGCACCTACATCCAGCCATGACGACCAGCTAGTTGAACGCTTCTATGAAGATGTGGAATCGGCAATGGCTGAAGACTCAATACGCGATTGGTATGAGAGACTTCAATGCGAAGGTTGGCAACAAGCAAGCTGGAGACAAGGCAGTCAGGAACTATGGCGTGGGTTGTAGGGATGACAGAGGGGACTTATTAGTAGAGTTCGCAGAGCGGAATATAAACAGGAGAATTGGAAGTGGACCGGGGGAAGCCCGAATGGCGAGCATAAAAATGAAATAGACTTCATACTCTGCGATCACCCTAGCGTCGTCCAGGATGTGGAAGTGCTGGGCAGGGTTAAGTGCAGTGACCACAGGATGGCGAGATCTCGAAATGGGCTAGACTTGAGGAGGGACCGCAATAAGTTAGTATTAAAGAAACCGATCAATGAACTAACAGTAAGATGGAAAGTCGAATAATTCAGGATAGCACTGCAAAACAGATATTCAGCTCTAACGCATCCTATATTTGTCCAGCTTAACATGAATGAATTTCGCGGTTGGCTGCGGTTCGGCCTGCGTTGCCATATAAGGCTGCTTGACAGCTGGAATCTTTTTCTCCAGCCACAGGGTGCGGCCACCGTAAGGGAGTACAGGGATACAATAAGGTGGTGTGCCTGCATTGGCGAAAAAGAAGCTCCGCCCTCGCCGAAGCCTCGAAGAGGGAGAGTAAAGGAACGGCGTTTTGCGTGTGGTTTTCTTTTGAGTAAGGGAGACTGCTAACAGGGAAGCAGGGACTCGAGGCTCGGCGGTTGCAGGCTGGCCTACAATGTGGAACGCCTGTGGAACGTTTAGAGAAGGAACGTCCTTCACTTTGCCGTTACTTCGTAAATGTAACGCGTTACCGTTACAGTTCCACCAACCCCTAAAGGAACGATGGCGTTCTTTCATTCCTCGAAAAAGGAACTAGTTCCAGGAACGCCGTTCCTTGGAACGACATTCCGTACAGCACTGGTCACGTCTACTGAATGGATAACACCAGCTGCACTTCTTCCCCTAAAGGGAGGCCAAAGCTATGGGAGCCCGCGCACACAGCGAGCACTCGGAGAAACTGTGGATTTTCATCACGCCTTCTGAGTACTGGTTGAACGTATTCTAATTTCTAACAGGTGCATATCCTCTCCACTTCGGATGATACAGTTACTTTTCTGTGGATGAGTAGACGAAGATTTTAGTATAGTTCTTTCTGGAAGACTTCCGTCATGATGATCATCACCATGATGATTATAATCATCGTCAGGAGAAGCAGCCGAATACTGTACGTCCATTGCAGGGCAAAGACTTCTCCCGAATTTCCGTAATTAACGTGGTCCTACGATAGCTGGGGCTTCGTTAATTCGACAAACTTGCTGATCTTATCCGCCAGCATAAGTTGCTGCCGCCCCCTTCTACTCTTGCAATCTTTTGGTGTCCATACTTTTATCCTTAATGACCGTTATGTACCGTTCCTTCTAATTACATGTTCTGCCCATGTGCATATCTTATTCATCTCTACTAAGACGCCGTTAACACGCGTTCGTTTCCTGCCCTACTCCACCTTCTTCCTTTGCCCGCTTAATATCATAGTGCTACGATGTTACGTATATAGCTCCGAGATAGTAGTCATAAGATTTGGCAAAAGCAAATGGCATGGGTGGCATTTTATTGCACTAACAATTACTTTAACGCTCCAAGCGCATTCCTACCGTCGTCTTTGTTTTTCTTTCTTTCCTTTCTTTCTTGACGATGTCACCGCGTGGCTTACATAAGCGTAAATGCGGTAACTACGTCCCGGGTGTCTTGTACGTTGTGGGAAAGCGAGCCATCACTGATTCGAAAACGATGCGCTATCGCCATGATTCCTTTTTTTTTCCCAAGAACTACCATATAGGGGGTGGCTCGTATCGATGTGCGCACGCTTCTTGAGGTCACGTGATAAGGCACACGTAAGACGACGTGTGCGATGAAGGCGAGCGCGCGTGTGCTTACTACGGCTGAGGGCATGGAGGCCCGCGCGCATTACACTCGAACCTCGTTATAACGAAGTCGGAGGGAGACGTGAACTTACTTCGTTATATTCATTAATGCGTTATAACCATCACTGCCCCTTAAACTGCGATATTTACCATTCGGGCACGAAAATTTCAACGTGCAAATAAGGACACTGCGCTGCAGTTCGCGGTAAAGCTACGCACTATATATATATATATATATATATATATATATATATATATATATATATATATATATATATATATATATATATATATATATATATATATATACACCACGCAATTCAGTAGCTGGCGCGGAGCGACAGGAGCGCGTTCTGTCGCGACGCGATTGTCTTTCGCTTCCCTTTCGCGCGCGTCTCGTCCACGTTACCGCGAAACCGGAGAACGCGGCGCAACCATTGTCGTCGTGCTGAACGAGCAGCACGCGGCGGACTACAGAGCGTGCCGTCTTCGCCACTACGACGCTCACGATGAGTAGGGCAACGAGCGTCGCCACGACGGCGCCGGCTTGCGGTTCCCAAGGTCGCTACGTCGCCGATGCACTCTCGGTGGCCATGCCCAGCTGCATCAGCGTTCGGTAGCGCCCGTAACGAGAGAAGTGCATGCGCTATTTTTTCGTCACCGCACACGCAAGCAACGTCGCGCGATGACGTTTGTCTTTCATATCTTAGAGCCAGCCGCCTGAATGCGCAGTTAGCGCGACCTCCGAGACCACCTCGACGTAATCTCGGAGGCCGTGGTTTGATATTTAACTGCTGCGAGAAAAAAAAAAAAAAAAACGGGGACGGCAAGTGAGGACTGCAACAGGATGGAGGAAGGCAACAGTATACATATCGGTGTGCATCGCTGCTTGCGTGCAGCCTCGCGCGGGAATGTGCGGCAGTTTCATCGGTCCGCGACATTCTTTAATCGCCGCGCCGAACGCCGCGGTAGACGATATTTTTTTCTTTTGACGCGAAAGCGCGCTGATTTTCTGTTTCGGAGACGGTTTTAGTTCGTTATAGCCCTCGGAAGGACAAGTTTACTTCGTTAAAACGAGGTTTAAGATGCATGTGTGCCTATGGAGATTTCAAGTGGATTTTTATTTACGTCGTTATTCATTTACATCCCGTTACGTTGTATCCAGGTCCGAGTGTATCTTGTAAGGCCACTTGCGCGGCAGGTTAAAGGGACACTAAAGGTGAAACAATGAATCGGTTTAGATTATCAACTGAGAACTCCGTTACCGTTGGTTTGGCCACCATAGGTCCAGTACTAAAGGAGATGACGAAAGCTAAAGTTCGATTTTTGAATCTCACGCCCAGATCTAGGCACCCTAACGTAAGCATGACGTCACGGATTTCAAAGTCTACCTTTCGTGTTTTGGGCCACTTCCGATCAATGTAATTTGATGAAACTCACTGCGTTAAGTCCCTGCCTCCCCCCCCTCCCCCCATACAACAAAACGTGACCCATATTTAGCGGAAAATAATTTTGTGCGCCACAGCAGGCGCCTTCAAAATCTATGACGTCACAGCGAGCTGTTGCGCGAACGTGATCGCGGTATCGCCACCTGTATTTTCTTCTTCTGCATTTTTTTTCGGTCACTAAGCGTTCTCTCACGGTAGAGGCGGCGCTGTTGGTACTGTTACGAGTGGCTTAAGTACACCGCTATTTAGACACAAACCTAGTGGGCATGATGTTCTGGCAAAATGGCGCCGGTACAACAGCAACGGCCCTCACGTCCTCTTTCTCTTCATGCCGCTGCGCTGAGATGGCTGGTCGGTATCAGTATTGTGAAAGGATAATTTGGTAGTACGTGAAACACCGTTTTTCTCTTCAGTGTCCCTTTGACAAACTGAAGGCGCCTTGAAACTTGGTAACAAAAAAAAAAGGACGGCTGACGAACCCGAGTGCGCCGCCTTCCCCTGTGCATATAATATATGAAGTGAAAAGGGAGAAGGAGATAATGGAGGTAAACAAAACGCATGTTGTTAGTAATCCTGTTCGCGCATTTCAGGAGACCGCAGTTAATGGCTCCAGAAACTTTCGAAACCTCCGATGCCGCCCTCTGTTACAAATGCAACGGTGCAACGGAACATCAAACGAACTCCAAACAAGGTGTTTGCCCATGAAGCCCATCCACCGAGCCATTCGTAGCACGTGGCGATTGTTCGCGTGTGCGGGTGTATGTGCGGTAGACGTGAGCCTTTCTCTCCTCCTTCAGAAGCTCGCCCCTCTCTCCGTCGCCGACGAACTGCAAGGAGCCGGCGCGTGTACTGAACCCAGGACAGGTCAAAATAAGCCAGCATCATAAGAACACTGGGAACGCTTAACGAAAGGGGTATAAAAGGGGAGAGAGGACTCGCCGCCCAGTCAGTCGGAGTCGGCAGATATATACCTTCGCTCTAGTGCTGTGCGCACGTTTGTAATGTTCTTTCGAGCGCCTCGATCAACAGTAGCGATGTATTAAACGTTTATTGTTCGTTCTTTACGTCGTCTCGTCTTCCCTACTGGCCCTCCTCGGTGGTCAACCTGGTACGAGCTTCAAGCGGTCGCAGCTGAATGTTTGCCACGCCACGCTACCGTAACACCCCTCACGGCAACAGATGTTGGTTCAAACTGGTCAGCACGGACTTCCGGTTCTGTAATGAACTGTCCGTGAAAATGCTCTCTGTATCAGTATAGGAAGATCTTGCAGCGTATAGTCACAAGCGTCGAAAGAATCCTGCAGTCTGCGCTTTTAGTGGCTATCGGTCGTCGTCAACATAGTATGGCAATGAAACCAATTCGGGGTTGCACGTTTATAGCAGCCGTATACCGCTTCGCACTGTCAGCCGCCATTAATGGTGACAAGAAGTTCGTATACACCCTAGATTAAAAGGGGGGGGGGGGGGGGGGGATTACTAAGACGAACGTTGCTTTTGCGAGACATTTCGTTTTGACCCTAAAATACTGCGGCACAGGTGGAAGTAATCTGGCTAAGTCGTGGCGAAAGCACGTGTTCCGGCTCCTATGTCTATAGTTTCGTAATTGGTAGTTAGACGCTAGTGTATTTATTCGACGACCCGCTCCAGCGCGGGCCGTCGAAGAGTTTCCCTTGCGGAGAAGTAGCATTTTATGCGATCAAGTTGCTACTTCATATTGTTATAAATATGTGTATATGCGAGAACTTCGATATTCGCCATCCGTACACAATTCAATGTCGTCGCAACAGTGGCGCCGCACACGCTATATGCGCGCATAGCGTGTGTATAGGGCGCCACTATTGCGCTATGCGCGCAGTGCTATTATATTTTTTTCTGATTTCAAGCTTAATATTACGTTCTCGTCGTGGACTCAGGAACACTAGTTGAGCGGACGCAATCTCCCTCCGAAGCAGCGCAAACAAAAGCCAAACGCCACCTCGTCTCTCCCGCGCAGCATCCGACGCATCGGAGTCTTCTTTTTTTAAGTACTGAATCTCCGAAGCACGAAGAATGAATTAAAAGCTCGTGTATCTCCTTCCCGGCGTTCCGTTCCCATGAACATCTGCATATACGCGAGCAGCGGCGGCCACGAGAAAAAAGATCCAGAGAGCACGGTCCCGTGGCGTCCCTTTCAAAGTCATCCGTCTTTTCCTTTCCGGCCAACAATGGGGAAACTTATCGATCGCTCTGTGTGTATCCAAGCCAGACTTGTGCGCCCACTGTGCTCGCGAAGTCATGCATCTTGAAACGCGCCTCATCTCGAACCGACGAGTATCGCGTTGGCGTCGAGGCTCGCATGCGTCGGCCGGATATATTTTCGGTTCCGCGAGCGATCGCACGACCTTCGCTCCCGCCACTGCCTTAGCGCGCATGTACACTGATTGAGGTCCTATTCGTGAGCACTCGCGTTACACACACACACACACACACACACACATACACGCAAAAGGAACTCGGACTCGGGGCACCGGAACGGACGCGTCCCTGAAGTATAGTCACCCGTAATATGCATGCGGTATGAAGAACGCGTACGGAGCAGGCGCTGGGGCCAACTCGAAGCGATCGCGATCACGCATATACAAGCGCCCACCGCACGTGCGTATACGCAGTGCTAAAACGTGAGTGCGTACGGGTATATACGGTGCGACGGCGGGGCGTGCCGGCGTTTCTCCGTGATCTCTGATCCGTGTCTCTATTACAAGTCGTCGCGCCGCCTTCTCGCCCAGCGGTCCACCCCTTTCCCTCGAGTTGCGACCCTTCCTATACAGACCATGCGTGGCCGTCCTCTGTGTTTCGCTCGCATCACCCGGCGTGCGAATATATAGACATACGACGTGCTTTGTGCGAATGCTAATCCGATGAACGCGCACCATTTCTTTCATTTTTTTTTTTGGATGCGTCCCTTTAATTTTAAACCTTTCTCAAGAAGCCTTGTAGCCCCTGCTTCCACATCGCGCGGCGACACCGCGCTTACAGCCGTGTGCTTTGATGTGCTACAGTGTCCCACCCTTCTCTCGCGCTCTATATGCATGAATTATGCATGCAAAAGTTCTTTCCTCTTGCTTTGCTCATATGTCGATTACACTGTGAGTCCTGTCCATCCTCGGATGAACATTTCGCTTCCTGTGCACACAATGTGGATTTTATATCACGGCAACATTCCCGATACGCCGCTTCAGCCCTCTCTCTCATAACTGTTGCCATTATATTGTTTCTATAGAGTTCTCGAGCATCTCAAATGTTTCTCGCTTCACGCATGTTAGTAAGCGTTATACTGAGGCTTGACGTCGGAGCAGTTTAACAACGGAAACAACAAATCGAGCAGTGCGGAGGAACAGATGAGTTATACAAAGCAGGGTGCTCGCTTTCCCGTATTAAAATTTCATCGCGTTCATTCAAAGCAGCTGCACGGCTTTCGACGCTTTCTTTCTTATACTTCATTTTTCTCACTTGCATCGATGGGAAACCTATGCAGTTCAGTTATTACGAAAAACACCACAAAGGAACATGCAAGTGGTGTCGTATACGCAGGATTCGCCGTATTCGCAAGCAGCCCACCTATAATGCACCTCGCAACACCACCGTTTCCCAACACATCTGCGCGTGTATTCGTATATGCGCACGTTATAGAGGACAGAAAAAAAAACATAGAATACGAGCCACGCAGGTGATATATATGCCACACGCCGTCCCTTATGCGAAGGTTTGGGACAGTCCGTCTCAATGCATACGAAATATTGTGGCGTGAGTCCAGCGATGAAATGCGCGCATGTTTATATGCGCCGCCGAAATATGTGAATCGCGGATGTTCCGCGACACCCGCCTTACAGATTCCGCCGGGTCGATTTCGGCTCTCGTCTGTAAGACTAACACCCTTCAGAAGCGTCCCCCCCCCCCCACTCCTTCTCCTTCCTCCCATGACACATAGTGCCTGTATCCGCTCATACATTCCTCTGTAAACATACGAGAGGACCTTCTCGCATGTAATCTAATTTTATCACGCAGTCCGGCAGCGAAACTTGTGCCCACCCGCTCTCACGAGAGGACGCTTATACAGCTGGTGCCCGTCCGCTATTCTATTTCTATTCTTCATTCTATTTCTCTCCCTTTATTTTCTTCGAACATCACGGCGGCAGTAAAAGTGTCCTTCGAGAAGTTGTCGACAAATGTATATACAATCGGGTAATCAGATGCCACGCGAACACCACGAGGTACGAGAGGCACGAAGTCCATGCGCACTGCATGCAGTGAAACGTCTCGTCGTCATTATCATATTTACCTCATCTTCCCGGTCTCCGCTGCCGAGACACAGCTCTAGATGTTTCCAAATCTCGCGCCGTGCCTCCCCTCTGGACTTCTTGTGATCTCGTTCCGCTATAGCGTGCGGCTGAAGGGGTCAGGAAACGTGGTTTCAGATTGTTGCTGCGCCTCCTGCCTGTGCCATCATCACATCGCGCGGTCCTCCCACATGCAACGATCCTGCGGGGAAGTTCATGAATGTCGACTAGCTCCCGAAACGCACCTTTGGAGATTCAAACACGCAAACGAAAGTCTCCCGCGCGTGCATCCCCGGGATGTGACGCTCGCATGAGTTAGAGTTGTTTTCTTGTTATGCAACCAAGAGAGGACGCGCATTGCAGATCTACATATATGGTATACACCTATAGCGGTTCAGTGTGTGGTGCGCGTGTCATGGTCAAAAAAAGGGTGTTACACTTAAGAGGTGACCACTTGATTCGAGCTTCATCTCGAAAATGATATGCTGGTCCCGTGTGTTTCTGAAAAGAAAAAAAGAAAGAAAGGAAGAAAAGTGGGGGGAGGGGGGGATAAGAGAGAATGCTGTTACGCTATAGAACTGTCCGTAAGGACACGTGGCCGCCAATCAACCACGCTGTTGCCCGTAGTCCACCGGGATGGTCTAGTGGCTGTGGTGCTTGAGTACTGACCCGAAATATGCGGATTCAATCCCGGCCGCGGCGATCGCATCTTCGATGGAGGCGAAAATGCTAGAGGACCTGTACGTTTCCAGTGCACGTTAAAGAACCCCGGTGAAAGTCTCCGGAGCCCTCCACTACGGCCTTCCTCATTATCGTATCGGGGTTTTGGGACGTAAAAACCCAGTTAATTGTCAATAGAGAGTTTTAGTTTTTCCGTAAACTTCTTTACGCTTGCGGATACCGGTTTACCGTGCGTGTTTACGGTGGAAGTAGAACTGCTAGCGCCATCTATTCGCGGTTTGCTTAACTACAATGCATTCGATTTTCTTTTTAGTAGCCTGAGCGTTTTCTTCGAGAGAGCTAATGAAAGTACTCAGAGTCAATTGTTCTCTCACGTCCAACGCTTTACACTATAGAGTCAAGCAAAACGGGCAAGCAACAATAATATTAGCTTTTTGTGTGCCTCGTTAGGTTCCGCATCATCAGGTGTCGCAACCAGCGCTGCTGGTCACGTACACTTTCCAGTTAAACCGGTATCCGTAAACGTGAAGAAGTTTTACGGACAAACTAAAACTCTCTATTATGTTTCCCGGATTATTAGCGAGCGTTGCCTGCCAATGGACGAGAATGTTTCTCAAAGGAAAGCCTTGTGAATGAGGCCATATAAAAGTATTAGCTTGTGAACTTAAGCCGTGCTCAATCCACAGCGCGATGTAGAATTAACAGCCGCTGTTTCAAGCGCCACATGTGCTGCTTTCGCCTTATCGTTATACGCCATGTGCTTCTATCGTTATACGCCACATGTGCTGCGTATAACGCGAGGCCATGGCAACCGCATTTCAATGCGTAGAAACACCTACGTACTTATTTTTGATTGATTTGTGGGGTTTGACGTCCCAAATCCAGCTCTGATTATGAGAGACGCCGTAGTGGCGGACATCGCACAGTTCGCGGGCCTCAACATTTCGCCTCCATTGAAATGCAGCCGCCGCGGTCGGGATTAAATCTCGCGACCCTCGGATCAGCAGCCGAGTACCATAACCACTAGACCACCGTGGCGGGGCCACGTACTTATAGGCACACGTTACGGAAACCAGACTGGAAAAAAAAAAAAAGTCAGTCAAGGGTCCCCCGCTGCAGCCCATCTCACAAGATACCGTAGGTGTGGCCTGTGAAATCCTCACAATTATTTTTTTGCAAGGGTTTCCTCCTCACGGCTCGGTGATCTTCAAGTATGCATATGAAATAGCAGAAACCAGATTAAGAAAATAGAATATCTATGCTGTATGCATCGAAAACTTACCGCAATATTGCATTTTGAAAGAAGATACTGGTGTCTGTGATTACGCTGCGCAACGTGTATCGCACTGCTAAACCCCAATACCTGTATACCACTAAACGAGAGGTCAAGTATGTAGTTGCTGTCTGGGTGAAAGCGGAATAATTTAAAATTGCACTTGAGAAGAAATACATGCAGGGATTTATAACAGAAAGAAAAAATGACGACATAGAGGAAATAAGCGAAGCCGTAATTAGACTGATTTCTGAAGCAGCAGCTGAAGTTGGGGGCAAAACAAGAAATGAACGAAGAAGGAGCGGAGAAAGGGACAGAGGAAAGACAATGAGTTTAACCTGGGCTGAGCCCGGTAGGCTACTCTGCATTGGGAAATGTAATGTGAAGGGGAAGGGAAGTTTGAGAAGATAGACAGAGAGAGAAAAAAAAAACACTGCAGTGTCGCCGACGTTAAAAATGTTCTTCTGTCCATTCTCAGGAACGGTCAATGAGCCCAGTATAGCGTTCAGAAAGTGCAGCAACGTTTTCGTTGCTTGGCGTAGCTGAGATGCCACGGCGCCGTGGACCTGAGCTCTTCGTAACGAGAAGTATGCAATAAGTAAATGAGCTCTCTCAAAGCACTAACGAGGAGGAGAAAGGAATAGGAAAGGCAGGGAAGTTAATCTGGGCTGAGCGAGCTCGGTAGGCTACCCTGGACTGGGTAAGGGGGAAGGGGAGGGAAACCACTAAATACTTAAAAAAGAAACAGCGTATGAAAGGAACTAGTTTAAGAGATAAAATACGATTCGGCTGAACTGTCCAAGATAATCAACAAGTAAAAACACGGTGACACGACGAACTACAACTGTCAAAGAGATGGAGGCGGCAGTAAAAAAAAAGGCCGCAGTATCAAAGCTGCTAAAAGGAATTCTGCACATGGCTTTTCAGTTACCCACGGCCAGGGTGTTAAAAAATGCACGTGGACGTTGCAAGAATGGAACAATCTTGGTATTGTTTGCTGTCGTCTTGTCTATCACAGGCTATACTTTTTTCGATGAGCCAAGGGGATTAATCAATAGTAATTAATTAACCAAATTTTAAACTGCTACTCTATGCGAAAAATGTTCAACAGAGAACTTGCAGATAATGTTAATTATGCAGAGAAAAGGCGTGCAAAACAAGGAAACGAGCGAAGAGGAGTGGACCACACGAGCACCGACTATCAGCTGAAGAAGACCACAGAGGCGAAACAGAAGACACACAAGTTATCCGCGCACGCTTGTCAAACTGATAGACCTGCCGGTATGCGTGAAAGACAATGGTTAAGCAAATTTAGCTTTTCTCTGCGTAAGCTAATCGACGGCTGACTCATGCACGCGCATCCACTATTATTTATATGTCAGGCGTCGATCATTAAACACGTTTCCTCACCACTATACCTGTATCTACTTCCGACTTTATTAAGGCTGTGCGATGCAGAATGGATATACGGAATACTTATGACTCTTTTACTGTTAGTGTATGCTACCGCGCGCGTCCCCATCGAAATCAACTTCCTTAAGCGTTCAGCTATACCGTGGCTACGTCTGTAAGCTAGGGTATAACCTGCTTCTAATAGGCGCTGGACCTGCGCATTAAGGTTTGCGTTCATTTGGTGCACACATGATTTGTTTGGAGATGACTTCAGATATGGCTATATCGTTTTTCACTGCACTTGAATGCTTGGAGCGAAAGTTTAACAACGGTTTAGACGCTCTAGGGGAGTACTGCCAACCAACGTGATCTTGCTCGAATGTCAAATGAATATCTAAAAATTGTATGACGTTTCCTTGAGGCAGTTCTTTTATAAACTTTAAACCATCTCCATTAACTTCAAATTGATTGCTTACATAGGTGACAGCAGATACAAAAACATTCTTACTATAAGATATCAAGCAATCCTCGGCGTAACGAAACGCCAAAAGGACGCAGTCATAAGGCCTCATTTGGGCGGCTATCGGGCTTGCTCAGAGAGGTCACTGAAAATAGGGGCAACCTTTTGAACCTATACACATTCCCGATTTCTGCAGAAGCGCGCCTTTCCTATATATACTACACCCAACCAGCGTTGACTTTAAGTACATGGAAATAATTTCTAGAAATGTATATGTATAGCCTTCGTCCTGCAGTCGGCGTAAAATAGGGCTGACGACGATAATCATGTAAATAAGTCCGCGAAAATCTGTGATCGTTTTATAAAAAAACTGCCATATCTTTTTCTACCGAAGCGGCTGCAGCATTACGTCTTTCTCTCTCTCTCTCCCCAACCCCTTTTCTTGGTGAAATGTCAGAATGAAATTAAATTGCCACACTGTCATGTACCTTCGCGTGCGATCGCGTGAAAGTACATAGAAACGTTGTCTATATGATCCCTTAACGTCAATGCGCCGCAAATTCAATCTGCAGCTCACTCTTTAGCAAACAGAAGGGCTCAAGAAGGCGTATCCTTGCAATAGTAACTGTGTCATCATGTACGCCGTAGTGAATTCGGGTTGCTGTGACATTTATTATTATTATTATTATTATTATTATTATTATTATTATTATTAGTAGTAGTAGTAGTAGTAGTAGTAGTAGTAGTAGTAGTAGTAGTAGTAGTAGTAGTAGTAGTACCAACAGCACCAGCATTTCATTACTCCTGCATCGGAATGCTGTCGTCGCAGCTGCGAATGAAAACCGTGCTCAGCAGCGCAACGCTACTGCCACTATAAGCCACCGTGGCAAAACGCAGCTCAATCTCCGTCCGCGTTTTTTCCAAGTTTGTTGCGCGTAGAATGGACAATCACAGGAAGAACAAGGCAGACAGAAAGAGCGCAAACTATCAACTGGTTTATTTGCTCTTGAAACAGCTTATATAAGCATGTCCAATCGTCACAAGGATAGGAAAGAGGGTTGAAAGGGGGTCAGAGGGGAAGCATACAATTCAGTCTCTGAGCTCCTGCCCTGCAGTGTTAGGCTCGAAGCGAGGCAACGTCGATTATTCCCGCTAGCGGGAACACGCGAGCAATCACTTTATCTTATCAATAACTATCTTGTTCTTAACTTAACTATCACTTATCTTAACTATCAACAACTATCTTATCAATAACCACAGCTGGTTTTGGGACGTAAAACCCCCATAATCATCTTATCAATAACTAACGCCTACAACCCACATCATCATCATCATCATCATCATCATCATCATAATCATCAGCCAATCTTATGTCCACTGCAGGACGAAGGCCTCTCCCAATCCTCGCCATCCTTGCCTGTCCTGCGCGAGCTGATTCCATTTGATGCCTGCGAATTTCTTGATTTCGTCCCCCCATCTTACTCTCTGCCGCCCACGGCTGCGCTTATCCTCTCTTGGTATCCATTCCGTCGTTCTAACTGTCCATCTGTTATCTAGCCTTCTCATCACGTGGCCTGCCCATGTCCATTTTTTCTTCTTAATATCGTTCACTATGTCGGCGACCCCCGTTTGTTCTCTGACCCACTCGGCTGTCTTCCTATCCCTTAGTGTAACGTAATGTGGGTTGTCCTACGCTCTAGGACAACCCACATAAATGTGTTTATTTCTTAATTCCTTTAAATTCTCCTTTGGGCACGTGCATTGCTGCTGCGCTCTGCTGTAGATGCATGAAAAGAACGCGGCGCATACGTTACAAACAAGCTCCAACTACATATTCAGTGCAAAGAAAACTTGTTTCCATGGTTACTGTATAACAAGCAGCAACCGTGGCGCCACTTATAGACGCCGCAGTCGTATTATTGTAATTGGGAAAACCAGACTGCGTCGTTGGGAGGTGGTGGCGAGTCGGGCGCCCGCACTAACTTCGCACCGCCGGTTCTTACACGGAGGGATGATAGTGGTGGCAGTAATGGTGGCGATGATGGTAGTGCCATTGCTGGTTTCTTTCTTTCTCCATCAAGTCTCCCCCCCTCCGACTTCACTGAGCCCGCGGCGTGCACCCTGTTCCGCTCCTTCGATTGAGGGCACCCCCCACGCGCCCCCGTTGGCCGCCGGGCGGAGGGGAGGTGCGCCGACGGGGCGTTACCCGGGCAACGCGGGCTTCCCCCCACTGCACCACCGCACCCAGCGGCGAATCGCGAAGGTATATTGGATCGCTTGTGCTGGAAATTGTCCATTAGCGGTACCCCGATGACCCGGACAAACCTTTTTATAGGTTTCTTGCTCCCCCCCTTCTCCAACTCGCCCCCTCTTTGCGAGCACCACCGTTATTCTCTCCGTTGTTCTCCTCCACGCCGACGAGCACGTTCTCCTCCCGCTTTCCCCGCCGGTCGGTGTGCCGTGGACCGGAGTCCTGTCTCGGGCTTCGGCCACAAGCCATGCGGCTCTCGAGTAGACCACCCTCGCCCAGCGACCCGCGTGCTTCCAACTCCTTATTTCGCCTCCTCCGAGAGCGACGAAGCGATAGACGCACGGAGCGGGGTTCTGGCAGTTCGCACCGGACCTGCTAGCGCCACTGTTCGGGAAAATTCTCGACACCAAACACTAAACCAAACATACCGAACACTAAAGACTAAACACCAACACTCTACACCAAACACTAAACAGATATGGCCGCACAACATAAGAGAGAGAGAAAGTGTTGATGTCCCGTCGGCTTGCTCCCCTTCCAGCCATGAGCGTGCCGCGGTCTTTCGCTGCACCTCAGGCACGAGTGTTTGTGCACAAACACACAGTGGTCCGCTGGACGTTCGCGAAAACACAGTGGCGTTGCGTGGATGGAATTACTAGGGCTTGACATGCCAACGCCACGTTACGATTACGAGGTGCGACATAGTGGGAGTCTGCATTTATTTTTACCACCTGTAATTCCTCGGACGCTAAAGAGCAAAACGATTTTTCCGGAATTATGCCTGTAGCACTACTGTTGCCTGGAGAAAACGAAAATGCGCAAAGGAAAAGTACAGGTGGCGACGTCACCTTCCGATTTCCACACCAGTTCTCTGTAACGTCACAGCTTTTGAAAGCGCCATGTCACGGAGCCGCAAATTATTTTCCCCTACAAATGGCTGACATTGTATTGCATGGGGACCAGAAACTTAACGTGGCAAGTTTCGCAAAATATCATTGAGCTGACCTGGCCAAAAAAAAAAAAAAGTGAAGAAAAGACTTTGAAGTTCATGACATCACGCTCGGGTGCCGAGGTTTCGGCGTGAAATTAAAAAATGAAGCTTCGACCTTCGTTTTCTCTCCTGATATTGAACCTATATCGCCGATAAAAACGTCGCCAGATTGATTGATTGATTTGTGGGGTTTAACGTCCCAAAACCAGCTCTGATTATGAGAGACGCCTTAGCGGAGGTCTCCGGAAATTTCGACCACCTGGGGTTCTTTAACGTGCACTGAAATCGCACAGCACACGGGCCTCAACAATTCGCCTCCATCGAAATGCAGCCGCCGCGGCCGGGATTCGATCCCGCGACCCTCGGATCTGCTGCCGAGTACCTTAGCCACTAGACCACCATGGCGGAGCGTCGCCAGAGTTCTCAGATAACAATCTATCAGTGTAAATTAATTCATTCTTTCTCTTTAGTGTGTCTTTAAAGTATGTGGGCGTTCTTGCATTTCGCCCCCAGCCAAATGCGTCCGCTGTAGCCGGAAATCGGACCAGCACCCTTGAGCTTAACAGTATGACAAATTACCTGCTAAGTTATCACAGCGGATTCAATGGACTGTCCTCTATTATCGAGTACAGAAACACTTTCGTCGTTTGAGTACCCGTTTGTTATCATCGCTAATACGTTATCACTGACGAATGGCCAGTGTCTTTCTCTCTTCTTTTTCTTTGTTGACATTGCCCACTGATGAGTTCCAAGGGTGACTAACAAATTTAGAGGCATGCGCGCCCTCATATCTATGGCACTAGATGTGGTGTTGTTCCGCATGCGTCTTTTCATGAGAAACACCTTTTTCTTTCATTTCTCGTGCTATAGGCAGAGACAACTGGCGAAACGCAAGTGCCTCATCCAAGGTCGCAAATTTTGTCAACGCCACCCATGGGCGGGGTAGTCCGGCGCCCCCATTCTCCACTTGCGTGCATGTGTGCATGCGTTTACTCTGTAGCGCCTACCGTCAGGAGGCAAAATGGGACGTGTCTTATTAAATAAAGAAGCGTCTTTTTCCTTTATAACTACTTTTAAATAAAGAAGCGTCTTTTTCCTTTATAACCACCTTTAAATAAAGAAGCGTCTTTTTTCCGCTATAACAACTCTATACTAGGCGCGTTCAGTGTACCGCTCACGGCCGTGCGGTGTGTGTGTCCCCAAATGAACTGCCTCGGAACACACATGCGTGTTGGTGTGTCGCCTCAGTTGTCGACGCAGCAAACAACAGAGTACCTCAGTGTCCTTAGCACGAAGAATGGAATAAGAAAATTCCATTCATAAAGAGTGTTCCTTCTTTAAAGGGTTTCTGGTGTGGTTCGCCTGTTTTGTCGGCCCCATCAATAAAGTGTTCACTTAATTATTGCTAACGGTCTATAGCCCGTGCGCCTCTCCTGCAGACGGTGTCATACCGATTAATACGATTCCGGAGATAGTATACGATGCCTTCAGAAACTCATCGGCTACTATTCCTAAATTGCAGTAAGTACATTAAGCACGCAATTAGTTATAATTAGCAAACAGTTAAGGTTGGATGAGTATACCCCTAGTTCTTTTTTTTATTAATGTGCGCACTTTTGAGAAGTTTTGCTCAAAGATAATGACTGCAGCAATGGCAGCAAGCAGTTCATGAAAATACTGCTGCGTCTTTAACACCTTAACACACACACACACACACACACACACACATATATATATATATATATATATATATATATATATATATATATATATATATATATATATATATATACTAGCAATTGTCAATATTTGAATAATGACAATGCTTGCTACTGCATATAAGCAGCAACACAATTGTGGAAATGAGAGGGGGCGGGTTTCCGAATCGAGAAAGGCCATCCGTTGTTCACATAGCCGGCGCGTAATTTATTTATTTATTTATTTATTTATTTATTTATTTATTTATTTATTTATTTATTCTGAAGCTTACTACGAAGCGAACACCGGCAGCAAGCGTCCCTACTCCCTTTCTTTCGACCATATACAAACGCGCCGTGAAGAGCGAGCAGATCGAGCTTGCGACCAGAGATGGGAGGTATCCAGTCAACCATTTAAGGTGCAAGATGAACTCAGATCTTGTTGCATGAACCTAATTGGAATAGGTTGCCGTGTTTAGCGACTCGACTGCACACACGCACGCAGGCGCACCACACATACATCTACGTGCTACACAAATGATGTGCGCAAAACATCCGCAAAGCGGGCTTCTCCACACGAAATATATTATAGAGGAGAAGTCTGCTTTCGTAAAAAAAAAAGTGTTTAGTAGCACATGCACACATGGACAAGACTTGACCATCTTTGCCGTAGCGTGTGCAGCCCTTGAGGCCGAATTCACGAACTTATTTTTCCTGGGTGTTTTTTTTTTGCCATTAGCCGGTCAGCTTTGCTAATGATATGCCTATCGTCAGGATTGGCTGTAATATTTGCTTACGAACATTTTTAGCGTAAGGTGTTCTTTTTTTTTTCTGGAACCGCGGGCTCTGATGGCTATAGAAAAAAATAAAAAAAAGCTAGAGAGAGCATGTCTCTACGAAAACAGCGAGGCACCAAGAGTGAGAGGCAAATATTAAAAAAAAAAGAAAGAAAGAACGGAAGCCGGGGGGAAGGGGGGAGGGGGTGTTAAAAATGAAATCGAAAAAATCTCCCGCTTATGAGAGAAACGTCGTGAAGTGAAGGGTCATTTTCATATAAGCCAAAAGTTACGAGAACGTAACGCTAATGAAGAAAGTGATTCTACGAAATGAAGCGATCGGAACGTAGATTTAGTGAATTATCTGTAGCCGCGGACTTCGATATTCCGTTGCATATCGTGTCTATGTCGCTGGACGCACGCCTTTTGTTAACTTACATTTTCCTCCTCGATCATTTGCTTCCGTGTCTCACTCACTTCTGTTCTACTTTCTACTTTCATGTTGCCTTCTTGCATTTCTTTCAGCTTGTGTACACTACTCTGAAATGTCCTTTAGTGGCGCTCAAGTGCGTTATTCGGGAACATAGCCAGTGACACAAACATAGTTGCTCGCGTTATATACCACACGGAAGATGCAGAGTCTCGGGAAAAGGGGGAAGAAAACGATGCTTTAAATAGAAACTCAAGCGAGATCGTAGCACGGTTCCGCGGTCAGCATTTTCCCCCCTTTCCCGCGACACATCTGGCCCAGCGTTCCGGGCCACGCACTCGTCGAATCGTCCGCCGGCCACTCCAGTCGCGCGTATGTGCAGAGGACCGTCTGCTAGCGCGTCCCTAACCGAGGCGTCGTCTGCTTCGCTCTCACCACAGTGCGCGATCAATATGGCGGAAAGGGGGCCATCTCTTACAACGCTCCGCGCGGCGCTTTTAGCGCTGCTTAACGAAGTTTGGCTTTCTGCGTTGCCGACCGATCGAGGGGTCAGGCAAGCGAAGACGACGAGGCGAGGCGGCGGCGCCTTTATCGCCGTCTTGCGGCGTCGCCGCTGCCTCGTTATGTACTTGCCCGCTTCTATTTGGCCGCCTCCTTAAGCGAGCCGTGCACCCGAGGGAGCCTTCTTCCATCTCGGCTTGTGTGTGCGT
The DNA here is from genome assembly GCA_013339685.2 of Hyalomma asiaticum. Taxonomy (NCBI): domain Eukaryota; kingdom Metazoa; phylum Arthropoda; class Arachnida; order Ixodida; family Ixodidae; genus Hyalomma; species Hyalomma asiaticum. The sequence continues at coordinate 22,302,566 of CM023481.1, forward strand.
GCGTTTGCAGCCGGCCCAAAAGAGGAGATGTATCGCAAAATGTTTTTCGTCGCCTACGCGAGCCTATAAAGTCGATTTTGCGGAGTAATGGGCCCAGCCAGCCCCTCCGGCGAGAGCAGAAATCGACGCGGGGCGATCGAGATGAAAGGCCGCCAGCGTCTCCCTTAGCGGGTGCTCCCGCGGGAGCGCCCGAGTGCCTAGATGGGAAATAAATTAAACGTGGAAGCCGACAGTGTAAAAATGGCGGTGCCGCCTAACATATGAAAAAGAGGGGAGGTGGAGGTTTACATTTATGCGTTCTCCGTAGGTGTAGACAGATATACGCGTATTTATACACCCGCGTATACGTCTTGTATGTATATATAAACTCGTACGTGGGCTTCGCGTTTTGCATCTCATGCATAATAGCTGCGAGGCGCTGGCACGTAATGCTCGTCGCTTTGCGGGGCGTTGACGCTTCGCTTATTCTCCTTCTGTGTGCGGTGCTAGATTTTAAGTGCCTTGTTTGAGTTACATACGAATGCGTTATGCGCTGCGATGTTCTGAACGAAAAAAAAAAATGATCTAAAATGAGCGAGAGCTCATAATGCGGAGGTTATTAGAGGACTGGCATAGAATAAGCAGCAACACAGCGCCGCATTCAGGTTAGTGTCGTTCGCTCTGTCGCCCCTCTCAGACCTCGCGATTAGTAATCAAAAATTCCGTTTTGGGCGCCTCCGAGCACATTGGTTTCGTCGTGTTCTTGCTGTTAAATGTGGTCGACACGAAATGACTGCGGCAATGAAATGGCTTAACCGGTGGAAGTGAGCTGAATACAGTTAGCTTTAGGCACTCTAGTCGAATGTACTGCGGTACATAATCATGAATATAACGGTGATGTGTAGGAACTTGCTAGCCAGTGAAAGCGACCACTTTTTCCGTACAAGTTCAATTCATTAGACCTGCGCGCGCAGCTGCTGTGCCTGTTATAACCTATAGAAGATTTTGGTGGGGGCATTTCTTGCGCGTGTATGTCGTGTAGGCGCACACCAAGAGCATATTCCGCATTAGGTACACCGTTAATGTTTATTGTAGTACGCATCATCATAAGTGCTCGCTATATAGACGAAAAAAAAAAAGGGCGGGGGGGGGGGGGGTGCACTACCTCAGTGCGGTACAGTGCGACCGTTGAGCAAATGATACTTTCTTCATCATCTTTACTGCTTTCTCTTTTTATTTTCTTCTTTCTTCTTCTCTACCTTTTCTTTTCCTTTCCTTTTCCTTTTTCTTTTTCTTGTGACTCATCGCAGCGTGCATATGTTCTGTGTGTTCAGAAAAAGTTTATTTCGATGTTTGACACCACGAATATTGAGGGACAGTGACAGTAGAACAGCAGGAACAAATGCATCATCATCATCATCATCATCATCATCATCATCATCATCATCATCATCATCAGCCTATCTTATGTACACTGCAGGACGAAGGCCTCTCCCAACAATTTCCAATCCACCTTATCCTGAGCGAGCTGGTTCCATTTGACGCCTGCGAATTTCTTGATTTCGTCCCCCCTTCTTACTCTCTGTTGTCCGCGGCTACGCTTGCCCTCTCTTGGTATCCATTCCGTCGTTCTAACTGTCCATCGGTTATCTATCCTTCTCATCACGTGGCCTGCCCATGTCCATTTTTTCTTCTTAACGTCGGTTATTATGTCGGCGACTCCCGTCTGTTCTCTGACCCACTCGGCTCTCTTTCTATCTCTTAATGTAACGCCTATCATTTTTCGTTCCATCGCCCGCTGGGCCGTTCTTAACTTCCTCTCGAGCTTCTTCGTAATTCTCCAAGTTTCTGCCCCGTATGTCAGTACTGGCAAAATGCAGTAGTTATATAGTTTCCGCTTGAGTGATAGTGGTAGATTTCCTTTCATGAGTTGGGAATGTCTCCCGTACGCGCGCCATCCCATGTTTATTCTACGGTGGATTTCTTTTGTATATGGACGGGTTCTCCTGTCAGTAGCTCTCCTAGATATAGGTATTCTTCTACGACTTCTAATGTCTGGTTTCCGATCGTGAAGCCAAGTTTTTCCGCCGTGCCACCCAGAATTATATTTGTTTTCTGCATGTTCATCCTTAATCCTACTTTAGAGCTTTCTCGGCTTAAGTCTTCAATCATCTTTTGCAGTTCGTTGCCATCATTGCTAAAGAGTACTATGTCGTCTGCAAATCGTAAGTTACTTAGATATTCGCCGTTAATCCTTAACCCTGTCTCGTCCCAGTCTAGCCTTTTGAAGATTTCTTCCAAACATGCAGTAAACAGCATTGGAGAAATTGTATCTCCTTGTCTGACACCTTTCTGTATTGGGATTTTTCTGTTTTTCTTATGGAGGAGCAGGGTGGCTGTAGAATCTTTATAGATGTTGGCTATTATGTCTACGTATCTATCGCATATTCCTTGTCGGCGTAATGTCTCTAGAACTGCTGGTATCTCTACCGAGTCGAAAGCCTTTTCGTAGTCTATGAAAGCCATATAGAGGGGTTTGTTGTATTCCGCGGACTTCTCGATTACTTGGTTTATCACATGAAGGTGGTCTATGGTGGAGTATCCTTTCCTGAACACTGCTTGTTCTCTTGGTTGATTGAATTCAAGTGTGGCCCTTATTCTGTTGGAGATAACCTTTGCGAAAATTTTGTAAAGTGTTGAGAGTAGACTGATCGGCCCGTAGTTTCTCAAGTCTTTAACATCTCCCTTCTTATGTAATAGTAGAATATTTGCGTTTTTCCAGCTGACTGGTACATTTGAAGTTTTGAGGCAGTGTGTGTATAGTGTCGCGAGCTTTCTAGTTAGGAAGTCTCCTCCGTCTTTGATCAAGTCGGCTGTTATGCCGTCTTCTCCAGCCGCTTTTCCGCGGGATGTGCCCTGAATTGCTTTTCTAACCTCGTCCGCAGTAGCGCATGGAATTTCGGTGTCCTGATCGACATTTATTACCCTCATGGTGGGGAGATATAACTATATGAGATCCCGCCACGGTGGTCTAGTGGCTAAGGTACTCGGCTGCTGATCCGAGGGTCGCGGGATCGAATCCCGGCCGCGGCGGCTGCATTTCGATGGAGGCGAAATGTTGAGGCCCGTGTGCTGTGCGATGTCAGTGCACGTTAAAGAACCCCAGGTGGTCGAAATTTCCGGAGCCCTCCACTACGGCGTCTCTGATAATCAGAACTGGTTTTGGGACGTAAAACCCCACAAAACAACAACAACAACAACAACTATATGAGATGTACTAAGGCTTCACAGAGCACAATACACATCACGCATTTCCACGTAGCTTACACATGCCGGCTTACACATTTACAGCCCACGCGTTGTCACTAACACTGAAGGACTGACATAAATGAACGGTTAACATAAATTGATTGCATTAGAACGTATATTATTTTGAAATTATCTAAACGCGCGCACGAAGGCTATATACAATATTTTTGATGTAGACAATTTGCATAAGTATAAAACGACATCAAATGATTATGTGGCTGGCACAACAAGCACGTAGTTCATGCTGTTATAGCTTGATGGCCCCCAAGTAAACACCATATTCTGCGTTGCCACCTGCGTTTCTCAGACTAGGCTCCTCGATAAGAGGTACATAAACTTCCCCGGACAGCGCCAGCCCTATCGCCTGTCCAAGGGTTTTATGACCGCTAACTACGTATTGCGCAGTGCTTTTTCTCGCTCACAGACTCGCACTCACGAGAAATACACCTATACAGCGTGAGCTCGATCCTGCAAGGGAGTGCTGGAAAGGCACACACGCGTGCACAAGCGAACGCATCCGTCAGGTATCGAGAAACTAGATGCTAAGATGCACACACCTCGACCTTGCGTTTGTCTATACGCATGTCCTGCGAGCATAACCATGGAGCAGCGCGCACATTGTGCGTTTTATGCACGCCTGAACATTTGCACCTGAATGTTCCGCCAAACGCTCCCGTCGTTCCTGCAAGCGATGAAGGCAATGAAGCGAGCATGAAAAAAAAAAAAAAAATCCTGATTATTAATAACAATTGATGGTGTTTCACGTAGCAAAACCAGCTGTGATTTACGAGGCACGCCCCGTAGTGGAGCTCTCTGGAGTAATTTAAAGACCCCCCCTCCCACTCCCGGGGGTTCTTTTAACATGCATTTAAGTGCATTTTTGATTCTGCATTTCGCCCCTATCGCAATGCGGCCGCCGTGGCCGGGATTCGATCCCGCGACCTCACGCTTAGAGCGCCAACACCTCGCCGATAAGCTATTACTGCGGGTTGAAAAAGTTCCAGTCATTCAACCTAATTAATGCAATAATATATAATCATATATACAGTCATTCAATATAAATAAGAAACAGCAATCGCAAGCACACATTCTGAGACTTCTCGCAGCCGTATGGATGCCTACAGCATTATAGCAGTGGCAGCTTTTGATGAAGATTTCTATGTTGCATTTGCGAGGATCAGTGAGTGCATGAGCGAGTGAGCAGCGATTTTTGCATGCGGATGGCGGGAATAGAGAACGGGTGCTCGGGAACGATATCTCGGCCTCCGCTGAGGACATCTCAACCGCCGAGTGAGTGAGTGAGTGAGTGAGTGAGTGAGTGAGTGAGTGAGTGAGTGAGTGAGTGAGTGAGTGAGTGAGTGAGTGAGTGAGTGAGTGAAGTGCTGTTGAGCAAGGTTACACTCTTGGAGCAAAACAGATGATGATGATGAAGGCTCAAGATTAGCCCTAACTGTAGAACGACAGCCTGTACATGAGCTCTACGCACACGCCTTTCGAAAGCGTGACGCCATGTTTCTCCGCTGTGGAAAAGCAAGCGCGCCGCAGTGTGAATACAGCGCGCGTCACAAATAAAAGGAGAAAGGCTTTCGAAAGAAGGACCACTGCAGAACAAAAAAAAAAAAGGGGGGGGGGGGAGGAGTGATGGGAGGCGTGCGCAGTTGCCCCCCTCCCCCACGACTGTGCCGCCGCTGGGAATCGACACGAGAACGTCTTGGATGGGCGGGGTGCGTAAAGTGGTTCTGACGCTAACAAGGTTTCTCGATTTCAACTCGACCCAGAGGGCGGCACGGGGGTCATCCGATTCCCTTTGCTCTCTTTCTTATTTTATTTTCTTTTTCACTTTCTATTCAGCTTTCGTCACCACTGTAGCGAGAAGGGCAGCGGCTATTTCACTTCCCTTTTGTCGCCAGCGTATAGCCACTCAGTTCGCAGTCTTTTCGCATTGCCTTCTTGTTTTGCGTGCGTCGTATTCGACTCGAGCGTCTTTTTGCCGCTAATGCGCAGCCCTATTGACGGAAAAGGAAGCATTTAAAGGAAGCGGGGTCAGTGACCTTGCTCTCGGAAGAGTTGTATTCAACTTACGTGTCTAGGAGACGCGAAAAAAAAAAATCTTGCTCGTGCGCATTACACTGGCAGCCGAGATGTAGTGCGCAAAATGGGGAGAAATTGTTCTTCGAAGAGCGTTTTCGACGCTTCGGCAATTATAGTGGTGTGGCACAAGAGCTGGGATGACTAATGGAGGCTGCCGCACAAACAGTAACTAATAATAATAATAATAACGACAACTTGAAGAATTTAAGCACCGGCTACGGTTAAAGGCCAACTGCGGTGATTTTCCGAGGGCGTCAATAAAATTGCTGGGTACGTTCCTTGGCACACTTCCGTTATCTGTGTGAGGTGACAGGCTCGAGAGACATGCACATTGCTTACGAACCAATTTTTACGGTTTACTTCAAACAATCCACCTGGATTCCTACAATTATTGGCCACATTGTGTGTTGACGTCACCATCGGCAAAGCGACAGAAACACACCGCTACTATACCATGGCCTTCGAGATCTGCGAGTTCGCGACATTACCGTCAGGGGAAGGGCGCTATGCGCTGCCGCACCATGCAAAAGGCGGATCGACTGATTTGACGTCACTACCAGGTTGGACATCGGTTTAGGTTTCGCGCTTTTTAACTCAATAACAATTATTTTATTATTTTCGCGTTTGCTGAGCATTTCTACTATCAGAACTGTGAAAAGAACGCCTCAGGAAACATAGAAGCGCCATTACCTTTGACACACTCAAGAAATCGCCGGAGTTGGCCTTTTTAAGGAGAGAGTATTTGGTTCACCGAGAAAGGCGCGGCATATTGATCGGCCTGAGCCTTGTACGCTTTAAAGGGCCCCTAAACAACCCCGAAGTCCAAAATTTGTTTTAAAGACATAACTGCGCTCCTGTGCGATGTGAACATGCTGCCGCAAGAATTTTGCGAATACGTGCAATAATAATAATACGTGCACTCACAAGAACTCGCGCACAGTCGTGCGTATATATACCATGCCGCCTTTAGCATGTTATATATGAGGCGGTATAGAGTGCACACCCTCGGACAAGTAAACTTCATGAACATAAAAAGAAAAAAGTGTTCATCCTTGAAGGACAACACGATTTGACTGCTTTCACAACTGCCGGTGACGACGATAAAAGTTTTAAAAAGCCTTTAATTTACATTAATGTTTAATTCTCATGAATATTTTTCATTGAAAGCCGCTGCGGTTGTATAGAGTGAATATGGTGCTTGCCTGGTGAGCGGAAGGTTTCGGGTTCGATCCCGGTCGCGGCGGTCGTTTCGACAGAAGCCAAAACGCTAGAGGTGCCCGTGTACTGTACCATTATGAGCGCACTTTAAGAGAGACCCATATGGTCAAGATTTCCCGAACTCAACACTACGGCGTGCCTGATAATCATATCGTGGTTTTGGCACGTAAAACTCCAACAATTATTATTATACCCTTCATTTTGCCGAGAATGATAAACTCAGATGCTTTTTACACTGTATACAAAACGCGAGTCTCTTTGCTACCATGGTATAGCATTATAATGAAAGCGAAGTTTCGCACTTGGCAATATATTCCTTAGCGCGTGAGAATAATATAGCCAATGACATACGCTTGCAGGTGTCACAGCGATTGATCAAGCTGACTTCTGCTCCGGCGCTCCACAGAACGTGTGCGCACACGCTCGCATGCTCATGCTATAAACGTGCCCACGACTGCAAAGAAGCAGAAACAGTATACCCTTATACAGTTTTTCAGAAGTCATGTCGCTTATACGTCACCTCGCTTGCGCGACGTCATTCAATTAAATGGTTAAAAATATCGCTAGACAGTTAAGAGGAAACTTAACTCAGCGATGTATTTTGCTGTATCTAATTACACTTGGAGGACTTCATATAAAAAACCATAAGCTCCATCAAAATGCAGCCGCCGCGGCCGGGATTCAATCCCGCGACCTTCGAATCAGCAGCCGAGTGCGATTTCCATTGACCCAGGCATACAACTCTCGATTCCGCCAAGTCTGAACGAAAATAGAAAGTTTCAAACATTGCTGCACCGCCTGCGCCTTGGTACAGCATTTACGAGGCACTTCCTCTACAGGATCCAACGGGTGCCTAGCCCGCAGTGCTCATGTGGTCACCCAGACGAAGATATACATCATCTTCTGCTCGAGTGCACAAAGCACGATTCGCCACGGAGTGTGCTGCGAGCCAATTTGTCGCTTTTAGATAGAAGACCTTTTACCCTAAAAAAGATCCTCGCTCCGTGGCCAACAGCGGTCCTTCAGAAAAGAGCCCTATATGCACTAAAAAAGTTCTTAGAAGATACAAATATCCTCTGGAAATATTAACTTTGGCTTGATTCCAAAGACCCAATGAATAATGTCACCCCTGTGTATTCAACACTGCTTTTTGTTGTTCTCGCATGTTTCAGATTATGTCTAATTACTTGTGTTGTGTGTGTTTTGTATCGCACAGACGTACATATGAACTATTCTAATCGCATGTGCACACGCTTCCTATGTGAACGTCGGCATGGAACTCTAATCCACGCACTGTCGAACTGTATATAGCGCTGACCTTTTTAGTGTGACAAATGTGTATGTCTTGTGAAACTTTCTTTCTTGCTGTTGTTTTTTTTTTACTTCTTTATTGAAACTTTTCTGAGATTGCTAAGCGAGAAGGAGTAGCCGGTGCCATACCAAAGGCACCAACCTCTCCTATTCACCACTTCAATAAAAAAAAAAAAAATGGCGGGGCGTGCAGCCTCACTCTACTGCGTAATTTATAATTTATGAGATCAGATTTCTGCCTTGTAAAGCCCCGTAACTTAATTTTCTTTAATTTGTACATGCGCCTGTGCGCTAAGGATTACGGGTAAATTAATTGTTTTACATTAATAATGAATAGTGCCCTTATGACCTTTTCTCATTTCATTAATCATTATTAAAAATATTATCTGGAATGATTACGCGAGGCTATAGTAAAACGATCGCAGATAGGAAAGAACTCACGTACAGTCAAGCGAATTCTTTCAACCGATGTAGTCCTCACTGCGAAGACGGATTCACTCGGAAAATGACAATGCGGTGAGAAAGGACAAAGGAGACATGAATGAAATACACAAAAAAAAACACAAACAAAAATTATTTAGACAGGGGAAATACCACGCATGACCATTTCCGATAATAATCGGTGCGCATGCCTGAAGGAAATTCTTTATTCAATTCGTAAAAGTTAATTTTGCAGACAAGGTTACAGAGAAGGCGTACTATACTACCTTTTCCATATTTGCGCAGCAGCGCATGAACACTTGCGTAATTTCTCTGCGATGTTGTGCCACCCAGCACAGCGTCAAGCTGCATCTAAGAAAATGTATATATACTGGACCTGCGTCACTGGATAATGTACAGTGCTCAGATCAAACGCGAGTCTCGGAGCGCACGTCTACCGATGTATTCTGGCGTCATTGCTTTTAGGGGTTTATCCATAATTTCTATCTTGAGAGGGGGGGGGGGGAGGGGGGGTGAATAAATCACTGACCGCTTTGCAATGGGGACACCGAGCTGATCCGTTGTGGTACTCGATGAAAGCGAGAGAGTTTATGAATTGCCCCGCCACGGTGGTCTAGTGGTTATGACCTGCTGATCCGAAGGTTGCGAGATCGAATCCCGGCCGCGGCGGCTGCATTATATGGAGGCGAAATGTTGAGGTCCGTGTGCTGTGAGATGTCATTGCACCGATAAAGAACCCCAGGTGGTCGAAATTTCGGAGACCTCCACTACGGCGTCGCTCACAATCAGAGCTGGTTTTGGAACGTAAAACGCACAAATCAAATTTATGCAACATTGTGATCACCCTGTGATCATTCAGCGCACTCCAGTAGCACGAAATGCGGTCCGAGTGTGGCGTTTCAATCGTTGAGCACCGTACAAAGTTCTTCTGTGGTTTGCGTAAATTTAAATCATGTGCAAATTCACAGAATTACTTTTACTTCGAAAAGTGACTTCATGACTGACCGGCTGCCTTCCCTAACATTATTCGTCCAGCACCAGGAATAGATGTGATGTGGTTATTATGAAGTATTCAAGCGTAAGCTTTTTTTTGTTTTTTTTTGTTTGAAACACATGCGGATAATTCTTCCCTGTGCAAACATGCGCCTGTGTTCAGGCGTATGTTCAAGGCGTATGTATGCAAGGGTTCTACCGCTATAGTGAACGTCGCCTCACAAGATTAAATAAATAAATAAATAAATAAATAAATAAATAAATAAATAAATAAATAATACAATTTATTAAATTTAGAAAGAACGTTCAGTCTGTGTTACACGAGCCCTTCGGACGTATCAGTGAAAGCTTATTGAGTATCGCATTGCTCGCATCATTTTCTAACCTGCAGTGTAATGTAAGTCTATAAGAATTATAAACCAGGAACAAGTACAACTTCCCAACATTTCTTCTGAGCCAGTCTTCAAACTGTGGCAGCGCAAATGCGCACGAGGAGATTTTCGCTGTCTGATTTTGCATGTTACGCGAACATTTGTATTCCAGCGCTGGGTCTGTCAATGTTCGTCCGTATTCTTATTTGTTTTGTGATTGGTCAAATGTTAATGACCACTACACTACCACGTGACAGAAGAGGGGAAGGCGCGTCCACGCATAAGCACCAACGTCTCGTTACGGGCATTCATTAAAAACAAAATAAGAGGTATCCTATTATGGCCATTACAGACACATGATGATGATTCTACAGCGCCAAGTTTTAAATATGGGCACTTCATATAAGCCCGTGCTTGTCATTGCGCAATTATTCCTATACGTTTCGCGCTAAGTCCACGCAACGTTAAAACGCAGCAGCACATCGCGTAGAAGACTCGCGAGACAAGCCATCGTTGCTGCGTCAATACGCTCACGATTTATTGATTTCTGAGGATGTTACGTTTCAAAACCACGATATGATTATGAGCCTCAGACGCCGTAGTGGAGGTCTCCGGAAATTTCGGACACCTGGGGTTCTTTAACGTGCACCGACATCGCACAGTACACGGGCTTCAACATTTCGCCTCCATCGAAACGCAGCCCGCCGCGGCCGGGATTTGATACCGCGAGCATCAAATCAGCAGCCGAGTACCATCGCAACTAGATCACCGCGGCGGGGCTTAATATGCTCATTGCGTGTGCAACATCGTAAGATGGTAGAGCATGTAAACGCAAGCGCGATCGGATGCGTTTCCTGTGAATTAAGTTGCAGGTCCCGCCAGGTAACTCCTCGCTTTATATGCTACATATTCGCCGGGGGGCTAGCAAAAAGTTAGAGTGATAGCAACATTCGATGTTTCGTACAGACATTCCTCGCATATGTGCAACGAAATCAGTGGTAAAACTCGTGCCACGTTAGCTTCGCACGTCGTGAACATTTTTTTTCTCCGTTAAGTGGAAACAATCCCTCTGAGTTAATGGAAGGAACATGCAGTGCATGCTGTAGGCAGCAAGAGTGCAGCCACGAAAGTAATAGCTAGCACGGAATATGTGTTCGTTGCTTGTGCTCGAAGCCGTTTTGCAGCTGCACGAGTACGGTGCGGCCGTTATTGCCGCGGTAAGCGACGGTGCAGGGAATAACAAGTTCAGGTGGTAGCAGTTTGGCGTTAATGGTGCCATTTCAGACACCAGGCATAAAAATTCAACACCCGTGCAATCCAATGAGCAATGCATGCGGGTCGATGCATACAGACGACCTTATGCATATCCACTTAAGTAGTGCACAAATGGGATGTGGGAACGTCGACTGGACGGACGATAAATGTTTAACTTTCGCAATAGCACTACTAGAAAGCCGCCGTGCGAAATGCGCGGTCGACCGCCGCTGTGCTCCGTCGTAGCAGACGACGCGCCGAGAGTAGCGGAAGACGTGACTGCAGCGCCGCAAGTTCACGCGACCGCCGTTTGGACCACCCTCCTCCGCTGGCGGAGATACGGAGCTGCGAAACTGAGTTTGTTCTAGTAACGTTGCTTTAGACCTAAGGAAAATCATGAAGTGACATTTTCTGAAATGTTCATAGACAGTGGTCCCCCATCCAGCAGTTCCAGTTTATGTAGAACGCCGGCTACTGTCACGCTAGTGCGAATAAATTCACTAACACCCCGTTAGAAGTTTCAGGAACGCTTCTGTCATCGTTCAGGGCACTTCTTTTAGAAGATCCCCTTTTTGTGTGTCGAGTCACAACACTTTGCTTGCAACTCACTACGACACACACACACACACACACACACACACACACACACACACACACACACACACACACACACACACACACACACACACACACACACACACACACACACACACACACACACACACACACACACACCTAAAGAGAAAGGAAGCAAAGGAAGCAAGAGTCTAGTTGACAACAGCGTCTATGCGAGTCGTCAATGACAACTTTCTGTTACAAGAAAGCGCACCTTTCAGTCAGAGCAAAGAGGCAGACACAAGGCCGTGCAGTGTGTCGCCCGACACACGACGCTTACTTCAAGCGTGAATCTCGGGACACTTACGCCGTCTCCTTAACGTCGCGCCCCACCTCGTTCACTACCAAAGACGAATCTCGTGTGCGCATGCGATCTCAAGAGCCCTGGGCAAACAGAGCTGAAAGAGAGACAGATAGCGAGAGAAGAAATGGGGGAGGGACAGCGATGGAAAGAAAAAAAAAAGGGGGGGGGGTGGCAGGTCCACCACGCGCGCACAGCGGGGAGAAGTTATAAGCCTCTTGACTTTTGCGTTCACCCGTCGCCATTGTGGTGCGCCAAAACCCAAACAGGGGCGCGGTGCCAGAGACAACTGTCCCACGGCTGGAAAAACGCCCGCCCCTCACACGACGCTCAGCGGAGAGCGACCGACTCGGATGTAGAACCGCCAGAGCTGACGTTGAACACAGTGAGCGCAAAACGAGCGCCGAGCAGTGTGCTCGAAAAGTCAAGGAGGGTGTATATCTTCCCTCCTCTTCGACGCTGCGCCCTGGGCCGCACGTCTCAATGGACGCGAGTTATAATCCTACCACCTCTTCCCCCAACGCTTCCCGTAAAAATCCCGGGGCCACCGCCGTGGGTAGCGCCGGCTGTTTACCCTATCTGGAAGCCCCGTCGTTTTATTCAATTAGAATCGTACAATGGAAATGGCAAATCTGCGTTCCGCGCTCGGAGGTTCCCGCCAGGCTCCCCCGTTCGTCCTCGACGCGGCTTTGTATATATAGGACAAAAAAAAAATAATGCAAGAAAGCAAACTATTTAGAGCACAATAGGGGAGCCCCGTCGCGCCACCAAATTCCTTCTTTTGTGCGCGAGTGTGAGGGCGTGTGTATTGGGTTTCAGGGAACGATATAGACGAACGCGCCGCGTTGATCGGTTAGTGTCACCTTGTTTTAAATGCCACCAGAGTGAGATGGTGCACGCGTGTCTTCACGCGATGACATAGTGGTCACGTTGACAGCGGTACGCCATCATTTTAATTTTATCCGTAAGGAGAGATGCAAGTACCAGTGCTAAGCCTGGGCGGCGATAGCCGCTTAATGTCTGTTCGGATATTGCGGAAGTACATTTAGCGGTTATTTCACACATCTAAGGATTACTTCAAGTATCACAACCACGCGAGCGCATTAAGAAAGAAGGGAATTGAAAAGCAGGATTGCGAGCACAAATACATTTTTTTTTTCCTAGGCTGATGAAGTAATCATGTTCACCGTCCCTCGGCATACGGATACAAAAGTGATTAACTATGTAACACTTCGCCCTTGATAATTTCTGTTAAGGCTTTAAACGTAACGAAGTGCGTTAAGCCCTGTCTATAGTCCGTAGATATATTTTTCCGCTTCTATAAAAAGCGGAAGATCTAGGAACTTTAGACCTGTCTTGTACTTGCATTATCTTTGCGCTTAATTTCCAGAGCCCTCCACTATGACGTCTCTCATAATGAGAGTTGGTTTTGTGACCCAAAACCCCAGAAATTAATCAAGCCGATGCAGATCTGACAGCAGAATTTCATTATCATTCTGTTCAAACTTTACTGCTGAGGACAGGGAGAGGAAAATTAAATGACTTACAGGAAAATTTACAGGAAAATTAAATGACTTACAGTCGCCTGACGACGTGTATTATTACTGTACCGAGGAGAATATGTAGTGCAAATTTCATTGACATCAGTGGGCACTGGAACATGACCGGAGTTGCCCTTTAAAGAATCCGACAAGTAAAGAAATCAAATAATGAACTGAAACAAACGAGAAAAAAAAAAGAATATGGCATTGGTCATTTCACTGGCAGAGTACATTTAGGCTGAAACGTTCACCGACACTTACGTCTGTTCAAGTTGTAGCCTATGCCCTCGCTGCACAGGTCTCTTTAGCAATAAAATTTAATAATAAAATAACGAATAAAAATCTATTGAAAACACACACGCACAAAACTTATTTCGTCATTGATACGTCATTGATACTAGTTGGAGGGTTAACGGGACACTCTAAAGTGAAACGCAATTTTTAACAGCAGAGCTATTTGGGGGCTGGCAATGTGCGCCACCGCCAGGTTTAATGAAGAACGTCCTCTTGCCCTCGAACCACTACCCACTGCCGCACTCGGCCCACTCTTGCACACAGCTCACTGATACATAATAGTGATTATTCGAAGAGAAAGAAAGAAAGAAAGTTGTTTGGTTTATGGGGTTTTACTTCCCAAAACCGTGACATGATTATGCATGAGAGACGCCCTGTAGTGGAGAGCTCCGGAAGTTTCGACCACCTGGGGTTCTTTAACGTGCACTGGCATTGCACAGTACACGGGCCTCTGGCATTTTGCCTCCATCGAAATGCAGCCGCCGAGGCCGGGATTCGATCCCACGACCTTCGGATCGAAAGTCCACCGAGACGCTACGTGATATAAAGAACGCTAGGACGTCTTTTCCCAGTCGATCGGCAGTCTGGCCCTTGCTCACGCAGGCTCACAAGAATGACCACTGGTTGATACAGACATGCACTGAACTACACCGATGGGAATACGCTTCGAGGACGCAAACGAAGAAGACTGGACACACGCGCTGTGTATGTCCAGTATTCCTCGCCCGCATCCTTGAAGCGCATTCCTATCGGTGTGATTGTAATACAACACCAACTAGCCCAACTGAGTGCTTTGACTCAGCTACAGTTTTTTTACGGTTAACCTATACGTGCGCGTAGGGTGCACTGCTGTTCGACGTTCGTCCATCATTGATTGATTTCTGGGGTTGTACGGTCCCGAAACCAGCTGTGATTATGAGAGACGCCGTAGTAGACGGCTTCGGAAATTTAGACCACCTCCTGGGGTTCTTTAACGTGCACTGACAGCGCAGAGTGCATGGGGTCGCCCATCATGAGGATGGTCTGCATAGTATATGTGACACCTTGTTTCGTGAGCTATATTCACGCAGTCGGGCAAATATACTTTCCAATACAGTCATCTAGCTGCTAATTGCGAAAAAAAGAAAAGAGATGCGTGTCGATGCAACCAAGCACTGCAACCATTCTTTGTCCTGTATGTTTTATGTTCCTTGGTCTCAGCCTTTCACGCTGCTACGATGAATATGCTCCAACAAGCCCAACTTTCCATGTCACTACAAGCAAGCTTGCTACTGAACCACCATTTCTGCGGGACGTCGTTCAGTGCGCGTCGTGTATGGCGCAAACTTGAGTGAGCACACGGCGCGTCTGCACCGTATGTAATTAAGCCCTTTGCTCACGTTGATTGTTGCAAATGGGTCCCGCGGCAGGCTCGGAGCGCACTTGGGCTGTTAGAATTGCCACATTCCTGATGTACGTGGTGGTGACATTCCACGTATATCCAAATCCAACCATTCCGCGATCCCAAAGGCCGCTTGGCATCGACAAATACGTCTAGTATAAGTTCCGCCAATAGCAATACAACGCCGTAGAATCAAGTCCAGCCGATATGCCCTGTGCTGCGGGAATACGCATCACATTCATTACAGCGCGCTTCTTCCGCAGCAGTTACCACTGGATCCCCACTCGCACGAGTGCGGCGACAAAACCCCCAAAGGTGGCGCTGTCTTTTTTTTTTTTTGTGCCCCTTTTAACTTTCTGTACTTGACCTTGCACCCCGGGGTGTCGTGCGCGGTTTAACTGCTCGAGTATTTCCACTTACCCCGCTGGCGTTTGTGCTCCCTGAACACCATTGACGAGATTATACTCGAGTGGCTGGTCGGCTTCGCCAGCGCTGTCGCAACGTCCGTGCGCCAATTCAGGGCGCTAAATCCGTCCAATTTTGGCCTTTCTTGCATTTCCCTTCTTCTCTCTCTCCCCCCTCAACCCCGCCTTCCTCCACTACTCCACGACACACACATTTGGGATGTCTTTGTTAACGCAAACGGGATCGTTCCCGCCTGTCCTTTTGTAGGACCACCTCCTCCCCCATTTGCCCCCCTCCCCTCACTCCGTGTTTTATTTTTATTTTTCCTGTCTCGCATGATCATTGTTACCCCAGCCGGCGCGAGGGCGTGAGGGAAAGAGGAGAAACGGCCGCGAGAGTTACGCGATAACTCTGTCCCCACGGTACTAAAGCTTGTATGGGCGCAGCGCACGCATAGTGCAGCCGCGATGGGGCGCGAGTACTAACGCCATATTTCTGCGCGCTTTAATGGCCTTGCTGTATGCGCGCCTGTAACGACTGCAAACTAGTTGGCGCACTCTCGCGCATCGGCCCTTCCCTTATTGCTCCTCACAATTTCGCCGTACCAAAGTGACACATCCAAAGAGTTTATATATATATATATATATATATATATATATATATATATATATATATATACTTCAATGTCGAAATAGGAAGAGAGAGTGAGTGAAACAGAAAAAGGTGTGGCGAGCGTGACGACATCGCGTGCTTTAGCTGCTGGTTGCAGAGGTGCCTTCGCATTTTCTTTACCATGACAGTTCTTTATTTATTTATTTATTTATTTATTTATTTATTTATTTATTTATTTATTTATATTGGTGTCCGCAAAAGTACAAACCCGCATACTCCGTCTCTTCCTTTTACCATTCTTTCTAGCATCCAGATGCCCGTCAGGGTCTTGGTGAGACGTGTGCAAATGTACTGCCTTCTCCTACAGGCTTTACAATACAACGTTACTAGATCGAGTAACGACGGTAAATAAAGGGGCGCTTACAGAGTTGGGCCGAGAAAGATTAAACAAAAAAAAACGAAAAAAAAAGAAAGGTGGGGGCTATGCAACATAGAAAGCCAGGGAGGGAGAGGGTGGCTACGAAATAAAGAGGCGCGTAACACGGTGCCAGAACAAACCGAAGGAAAAGGATGCATGTCTCGGGAAGTCAATGAGCGCGCTAAGCAGATTTCCAGATTGTCCCCCAAAGTCTGTCTGCTGGTTCTGCCGCCCGGTCACCCCGGCACAATGGTTCCCAGCCCGCTGCTGTGGCGTCTGTTTCCCTTCCCATGATCTCTATGGGCGGCCTTTTCAACTTTCACGTTGGCTTCCCGCGGCACCGAGACGTGTGGTCCACACCACACACGCGGTCAGCCTATAGAAGCCAGCTAATCCTAATCCCCGTGCCACCGTTGTCGCCCCAAGTGGGGATTAACGCCCGGCGCTCCGAAGAAGCCAAGTGGATTTTCAATGCGTGCGTGTGTGCGCGAAAGAGCTCGGCATATTGTTCGGTCATGAGCGCCGGCCCGGCTGCGCACGCGGATGGAGCCAGCGTACCTGATGCGTGACCCGCGGCGCAGCCACCTGGGGCGTTTTTCTGCTCCGAAAGAAGCGAGACATCAGTCCCTGGTCTCAGTCGATCTCTCTCTTTCCCCCCCTCTCTCTCTCTATCTTCTGTGCATGTGTCTGTCTCCCTCCTGATGGCAAGAAGTGAATGCGTGGAGGCAATTGGGTGCGCTCCTGATCCGCTCAGTTCAAGTTTAGCGTTGAAAATGAGCTTGGTAGCGTGCTTCAAAAATGGAGGCTTTCGATCAGTTTTGCGAGATTATTTCTTTCTTGTGAGCTCGCAGAAATTTGCAGTTAACAAATAACCGACTGACGCTGGCGGCCTAGCGTTGATATAAATTAAATTTAATTAGCGAACCTTGCATAATAGGCAGAGAGATTTCACGACAGAGAATTTACCACCTGCCGGTGCGGCCATTTGTTGCGAATGTTTGTCACGAAAGTGTTCGTTGTCATTATCAGTCCATTTTAAGCCTACTGCAGGACAAAAGCCTCTCCCAATGATTTCTAATTCGCCCAGTCCTGAGCGAGTTGATCCTACTTTATGCCTGCGAATCTCTCAATTTCATCGTCCCACGCAACCTTTTGCCTGCCTCTGCTTCATTTATCCAGCGTGTGTACCTAGGATATACGTAGATATATATTCGTACGTATGTCTAGGACAGCTGCTAACAGACGAGCCTATACTTGCGAAGAGGAAGTTCTCAGAAGAATAAAACTTACCCGTGTCTCGAAAGCGAAAAGTGTACAACCACTGCATTCTCTCACTACTAACATACAGTGCAGAAACATGGAGGCTAACAGAAAAACTGGACATGGAATTAATGTCCCCACAAAGTGTAATGGAACGAGAAATGATAGGTGTAACGTTGAGAGAAAGAAAGCGCGTGGAATGGGTCATGGGAACAAATAGGGGTAGCTGGTATTCTTATTTCAATTAAGGGGAAAAGGTGGACCCGTAGCCAGGATACGTAATGCAGAGAACCGGAATACGATGGACAGTGAGAACGACTCAAAAATATCACCCTGTCTCGAGTTCCTCGTTTTCAGCAACTAAACACAGTCGCCCCTGCATCAACGAGTACGGCGTAGCATGTTGTTGAAGACAAGGCCTGAGATGAACACGAAGCTCAGTCAACAGTGGTGAAATGGGGTCACAACATAAGCTGGAGAAGCGACCTTCCCTAGGGGATCACCGTAAAATTACTGTGTAAGTAGCTTACTCAGGCTGACCTATCTGCCTTTCAATAAATTCTCTCTCTTTCAAGGTGCTTATCGCGAGCATTGAGCATAAAAACTGATCCTCAGTGTGCATACTTTTACCGAAGTATACAGTGAAGTTCTGTGATCTGAAAAGCGCGCTGTGAAGATCGTGCAGCTTAATCTTTCATTATAAACAGCAGGTGCAGAAAATCGACAGCAAAGAGCACGGGAGTAGCGCTGAACCCTTTGGATGAGCTGCTTATATTCTGTTCACTGCCTTTGACGAACAGAACGCCATCTACAAACCGTAGGTTGTCGAGATATTTGCGCGGATCATTAAAACTGATTTATCCCAGTCTGATCAATCGAATGCTTATAAACACGTGAATAGCTACGGATACACTTTCTTTCCAATAGTCTCGCTCTTTCGCGATAAGCATTTTCTCTGTGTGTGTGCTGTCTAGGATAGCTGTGGAACTGAGAAAATGAAATGAAATGAAATGAAGAGACACTCACGTACGGTTCTCTACACATTGCCTCCGCAAATAGTTTTATATCTGCACACCAATGTTTATGCTAAAACCAAACGCCTTTTCGTAATCGGTGAAAAACATTCACAGAAGTTGCTTGTACACTGCAAATTTCTCAGTTATCTCATATAGATGACACGAATATTGCCCAGTGGGGGATTCCCATTTCTGAAACCAATTTGTTTTTTTTTTGTTTTTTTTAGGTTGATTGTTACCCTGATTTCAAGTTGAACTGGTAACTATTTTGGGCAGCACACCAGATAAAGGTGACGCAGCCTTTAATTGTTCGCTTCATTATTGTATCCCTTGATGAGGATTAATAGTACATGTCAGCCGCGTTACATGTCAGAAAAGCAATCCAGAATTTATCAGAGATTGTGCGAGAGGCGATTACACAGCAATTAATAATGAGCTTGCATTATTCATTGACGAGTTCATGCCAGAATTTTTTAGCCGTACCGTAGAAGATAATTGGAACCCATTTAAAAACAAAGCCACGTCACTTGTTGCTAAATATATTCCACTGCGCAGGCTTTCTCGAAAGAAACGCTCCCCTTGGTTTTCGACGACACTAAAGAGATTATCAAACAAGAAAAAACGCACTTTTCGTCTTGCGAAACGCTGTCAAACATCTACTCGTTGGAATGATTACTCAAACGCACTGCATGCATATCGCATCGCGTTAAGAGAAGCAAAGATCATCTTCTTTAATACGTACGTACCTTCCCTTCTTTCTACTAATCCATCGAAATTTTGTAGCACTATTCAAATAAAAAAGAAAAATAACACATCTCTTACAGATACTGGCGGTTGCACCATGAGCAATGAAAAATGCTGCATGGTTCTAAATGACACCTTTGCGAAATCATTTTCTAACTGCTGTATTGACACAGTCCCGTACATGTACAAAAAGGATTTTCTTCCCATGGATCCACTTGTCAATTTTGCGGGGATTTTAAAGCTAATTCATGGTTTAAAATTATCCTATTCCTGTGGCGCGGACGAAATTAATTCCAAATTTCTGAGAAATACTGCTGTGTACTCCTCTGTATTTTTTATGTACCTTTTCATCCAGTCTATTGAGTGCTCAACTTTGCCCGCAGATTGGAAGGTGGGGAAGGTGGTGCCACTGCTGAAATCAGGTAACCCGCATTCTCCTCTCAATTACAGACCCACTTTTTCACTTACCAGCGTACCTTGCAAAATCCTTGAACATGTCATATTTTCTAATCTCGTTTCATTTCTTGAATCAAACTCTTTCTTCACTTCATTTCAGCATGGGTTTCGCAAGAACTACACCTGCGAAACACAACTAATATCGTTTATGCATAGCATTTCTGCCTCTTTAGACAAAGGCCAAGTTATTGATTGTATTTTCTTAGATTTTGCTGAAGCTTTTGACAAGGTGTCTCATCGCTTACTACTTTTAAACTCAGTACTCTGAATATTGACCCTAACATCTTTAATTGGATAGAATGCTTTCTAACTCTGCTAATGATGCTGCATCCCCGCGCTGTGACGTAAAGTCAGGTGTTACTCAAGGCTCCGTCTTGGGCCCATTGCTATTTTTAATTTATATTAATGACTTACCTACTGTTATTAATAGTTCTATAAAGCTATTTGCCGACGATTGTGTTCTATACCGTGAAATAACTAATCAGCATGATAACTTTATTCTTCAGTCAGACCTAGATAACATATCTGAGTGGTGCTCACAATGGCTAATGTTCTTAAATTCCATTAAATGCAAAATTATGTCTTTTTCGCGTCGCTCTGACTCATCAACTCCTTTCGACTATGCTATCAATAACCATATCAACCTTGATTACGTAACTTCATATAAATATCTCGGAATTCATTTAACCGATAACCTTTCTTGGCATGCACGCATCGAATACATCACTAACAATGCCAACAGATCCCTCGGCTACATACGCAGAAATTTTTCTAAAGCCCCGTGCCATTTAAAGTTAATACTGTACAAAACGCTGATTAGACCTAAGCTTGAGTATGCGTCATCTGTTTGGGACCCCGGTCAAAAAACATTATCAGCTATCATTGAGTCGGTCCAAAGTCGGTCAGCACGTTTCATTAATTCGAACTATTAGCGTTTCACTAATGAAATAAAGCCTTGGACTAATTGATTTGCAAATTCGAAGAAAAATTTTTCGTCTATGCCTTTTTCAAAAAATCATTTACCAACATAATTCACTTAAACAGGAACTCATCTCAGAACCTTCATACATATCATCACCTCTTGATCATAAGTATAAAGTTTTTATTCCTTTCTGCCGCACTAACGTTTTTTCAGTCTCCTTTCTGCCAAAAACCAGTGCCGAGTGGAACCGCCTTCCCCCCCTGCATCGCCTCCGTTGAGGACGTGCCATCTTTCAAGTCTCCACTAACCGATCATATCTTAAGCCTCTAATAACTGAGTATTGTTTGAACATGTATTCTCATTAATTTGTTGTATTATTCTGTTCTGTTTCTTACTGATTTTTTTGTGTTATATTACCCACCCCCTCTGTAACGCCTTTATGCGCCCTGAAGGTAATGTAAATAAATAAATAAATAAATAAATAAATAAATAAATAAATAAATAAATAGTATGTTGGCTGCCTTTCCACGCTCTAGTATATATAAACGAGAAGCCATGAGACACTGCGAATAAAGGGACGAAAGTTTTTTTTTTACGTATTGGTAATACTTAATTAATCTTTAATTAAGTTGACTACTATTTTATCTTCTGCGGAAGCCTTTCGATGCAACGTCTAACCAATGTCCATCTAACCTCATCGCTAGTTACACGCAACCAGTGTTCGCTGCTTCTAATAAAGGTTATACAATGGCTGTTCTTGGTCACTGCACGCATCAGTGTACAAATCCCTCTGCTTCCCATGCTATATAAATGATATTTCTGACGGAATAGCGTGTTCATCTTTCGTTACATACATTATTCCCATGCCAAGCCCGGCTATCAACACGTTTCTCACTCCCCTTCTTCGCACCAATTTAATGTATATCCCACTTTTTACTGTTCCCTCAGTTTTTCCGATGCTACCATTTAAACCATCGGCCCCTCTGCGCGAGTCATCATATTCGAGTTCCGCCACTCATGCCTGGTCGCTTGTATTTTAGACTTCCTCTTTTCGGTTTCCTGCTGTGTAATTTTCTAACAGTTGGGGAGCTTAACTTGGCCAGCCACGGTGGTCTAGTGGCTATGGTACTCGGCTGCTGGGCCCGTATTCACAAAAAGAACTTACGACAAAAATGTTCGTAAGAGACAATTTCAGCCAATCCTGACGCTGGACATATCATTAGCGAAGCCCGCTGGCCAATGGCAAAAAACACTTACGAAAAAGAAGTTTTGTGAATTCGGCCCCTGATCCGCAGGTAGCGGGATCGAATCGCAGCCGCGGCGGCTGCATTTCGATGGAGGCGAGATGTTGAGGCCTGTGTATACTGTGCAATGTCAGTGTACGTTATAAAGAACCCCAGGTGGTCGAAATTTCCGGAGCCGTCCACAATACGGCGCCTTTCACAATCATATCGTGGTTTTGGGACGTAAAACCTCAGAAATTGTTGTTAGATTTGTTATCTGGTTTTGTTGCCTATAAATTATGTCGAGGCCCGTGACATTAGCCAACACTTACGGCATATCTACGTTACCTCAATGTTTCCGTTACAACGCCAGCTATTTATTCGCGCGAGAATAATTCAGTTCGGATCCATCTGCTTTCTGTTTTTCCTCACACAGCATACAGGCACGGAGCAAGAGCGTGGTTGTACTGTTTGGCATTGATTAATTATGCACTTTCACTGCTCAGTTTCTGAGCAGTTCTTGACCTCGATGTCCTGTGATCACCATGACGGCGTTGATGGGAGAACACCAAGGAGGTTTAAAACGCTACGCTAGGATGCGGCGATGTCTGAGGCTTCTGAAAGAGACCGCGCCAGAAACGTCCAGTCACGGCGCATGTGTTGTTTCGGTGACATAAACCCCAGGTAAATCGCGGAGTAAAAGCACGCGTTTGTCAAAAGCGCAACCCCTGGCTCAGTAACTAATATGAGAGACCCCGTAGTGGAGAGCTCCGAAAATTTTGGACCGCCTGGGAGTACTTTAACGTGCACCGACATCGCACATGTGTACACTGGCCTCTGTATATCCTTTCGCCTCAATTCGAAATGCGGGCGCCGCGGAGCGGGTTCGATCCCGCGACTTTCTGTTAGAAGCTCGGTATGTATACGTCACATATGACCTATTTAAATTTGCCAAGACGTTCAGATTTCAACCACCGACCAGTGACATTGTGTGCAGGTGAAGCGCGTACAAAAGCTTGAAAAAGCGTACTGGAGAAATGCCCACGTGCGTTTTTGTTACACCGACTTGACTCTCTTCCCTGCAACGCATGCGCATGCGCGTGGGTCACCACGCGATAGGCCATGCTGCTTTCGCAAGGATGTGAAGTAGGATGTGCGCGGTGCGAACAGCTGCACGCGCCTGCGTTGTATTGGCCTAAGTTCGCAAACCAGTTAGGCGAAAGGCCGCATGATGCGGGAAGGTTCATGAAAGGGATAAATTGTTGGTACCGGGACATTAACGTTATTTCTCGTTGCCTAAGAATGCCACTTTTTATTTTTTTTTCCCTTTGAGAAATCTGAATTTCCTCTATGAACTACAAACAGGTGGATATCCAAACTAGAAGAGAAGCTCAGGGGAAGATGGAGGCCTGTTTTCCATCGTTATTAGCGATCTGCTCATAGAAACGGGTGGATAGCAATCTCTTCATTTCATGAACTTCCCTCTCCAACTTGCAGAATCCTGCAGGACTGATTTGTCACATTTGGTTGCCCGACAGCTGGAGTTCTCGATCAATTCGCCCTCGCGCTGCTATCTTCTAGGATGTGATAGTATATATAGTAGCATCCTGGTCAGCTGAAATGGTAGAGCGACTGGTGCTGCTCCTGGGTTCGTAATTGCAGACCACGTCCAATTTTTCATCAGTTAGAAATGCAAATTTATTCGAGAAAGGTGAATGGATTTCCATTGCAGCTTCGCGCTGCAAGAACAATGGAGGACAATTTATCCTCTCCATGGGCATACGCTAACCGCAGAGTACAATCTTCATCCACGCTTGCTGCTCGTTTTTTTTTTTTTTTTCCAGGTCACTTGCGACCTAAGGAGTTGTTCAGCTGGATTTATGGAGGACGCTGAAGTGACCTGCTCGAGGAAAGGCAATGCCTCTGATTGTATTATAATTCGTAATAAACTTTATAGTGAAGTCATGCGAAGCAATACACATGGAAGTGCACCGCCTTTTGAAAGACATCCGCCCACGTCCTCATAAAATTAATATTGTGAAGCTGGAAATGTCACCTATTTCATGGAGCGATCATTTGCTTCGTGCTTTGAAATCTGGCTTGGTATCAGCCAGGCCCATAGGTAGGAATTTTTTTCGGGAGGGGCCCAGTTGCTGAAGGCCTGGACTATTATAGGAAAAACATCTATTTTCATTATTTATTTTCGGTAAAAATAGCAGTGCGTACAATGAGTGACATTTTAAATGCAGCGTTATTAATATACTTAAATTTTATGTTACAAGCACACTACCCCCCCCCCCCCCCCACCGAAATTTCCGGAGGGGCCCGGGCCACTAGGACCGCCACCCCACTCCCCCCCCTCCGGCTACAGGCCTGGTATCGGCGCACAGCAGTAAGATGAGAAAGGCCGCCGCCAAGGCGTGATCTGGTGGCGCCATCTATGCCAACTGTTTAAAACTATTTTACCTTACCGCGATATTTTAAGTTGCCGCCCTCAAGTGGTGCGCACGTAACAACACCAATCCAAGGTATCCTTAAAGAAGAGTGTGATATTTTAGTGTGACCAAACACTGCAGTTTTCTTATTGAGTTCTAGGGTTTTACGAGCTAAAACCATGATGTGATGATGAAGCACTCCGGTGGGACACTGAAGATTACTTTGGACTACCTGGGGGTTCTCGCGCCCTTACAAGCACTTTTATATGCGAAGCATTTCTTAGCGAACTTCGGCGACTTTGAGCGTATCTATCTATCTATCTATCTATCTATCTATCTATCTATCTATCTATCTATCTATCTATCTATCTATCTTTATACGAAATGTAACTATATTCCTGTTAATTAAAGTTAGTTTTGTTTAAATGCTCATGAGTGTTCGACCGTTATCTGGCTGGATAGCGGACGCTTTGATCAGTCAAATGCGAGCCTCGAGACCAGCACAATCTATCTATCTATCTATCTATCTATCTATCTATCTATCTATCTATCTGTCTATCTATCTATCTATCTATCTATCTATCTATCTAGCCGCCTACGATTTTGTGCTCTCCTGGCCGTTCCGCTAATGGGATGTTTACGAAAATTGGTAAGCCACAACATGACTGCATGACGAACATAAATGACAGGTCATAACATGAAAATCATGACATGCATGTCATGAGCGACATGATTTACATGCCACGCGTTTCGTTAACGGGATGTATACGAAAATTGGCATGACTGCATGACGAACGTAAATGACAGGTCATAACATGAAAATCATGACTTGCATGCCATGAGCGACATGATTTACATGCCACGGTCTTGGTGCTCTCTTGGCCGTTTCGTTAAAGGGATGTATACGAAAGTTGGTATGCAACATGACTGCATTACTAACACAATTGACAGATCATAACATGAAAAGCACGATATGCATGTCATGAGTGGCATGATTTACATGCCACGGTCTTAGTGCTCTTCTGCCGTTTCGTTAATGGGATGTGTACGGAAATTGGTATGCCACAACATGACTGCATGCCGAACATAAATGACGGGTCATAACATGAAAATCATGATATGCATGTCATGAGCGGCATGATTTACATGCCTCGGTCTTGGTGCTCTCCTGGCAGTTTCATTAATGGGATGTATACGAAAATTGGTATGCCACAACATGACTGGATGCCGAACATAAACGACGGGTCATAACATGAAAATCATAATATGCATGTCATGAGCGGCATGATTTACATGCCATGGTCTTCGTGCTCTCCTGGCCGTTTCGTTGATCGGATGTATACGAAAACTGGTATGCCACAACATGACAGCATGACGAACATAAATGACAGGTTATAACATGAAACTCATGACATGCATATCATGAGCGGTATGATTTACATGCCCCGGTCCTGTCGCTATACTGCCGTTTCGTTAATAGGATGTATACCAAAATTGCTATGGCACAACACGACTGCACGACGAACGTAAATGACAGGTCATAACGTTAGAATCATGACATGCGTGCCATGAGCGGCATGGTTTACATGCCACAGTCATGGTGCTCTTGCGGCCGTTTCGTTAACTTCATATGTACCAAACTCGGTATAGCGAGACAACAATGCAAATCCATTTTACGTTCCTGATGCGTGCTTCGCATTTCCTTGATTCCCACCGTGCACGTGGGATCTGCCATTTTTTTTTTCGGCATTTGATTCCCATTGAAATGCCGCCACCGTGACGGTGAAGCAAGCACGCTTCCTGCTACACTGCCACACCTCAACCATTAAAGGGCCTCTCTATACTGGCCGGAAAAAGTTTTTTCTGTCGTGGTGAAAACGAGATCGTTTCGTATACACTGACGGAAACGAGCAGGCCCAATAAAACCCAATAAAAAGAAATATTTTTAATTCCGCCCTGCAAATCATGATAAAAAAGATAAGATCTGTGGTGCCATGTTCGCCGATGTGTGTCAAACCACAAATGCTATATCAACCGTTACCAACGCCGAAAATGCATCGTCCAGAAAACTACTTTAAAATACAGTGTGTTGAACTATACAAAGTAAAAAGGACATAAGGCCAGATAATATTCATTAAAACCATATGGACATACGCGATTGTGATCACTCTGCTAATATGGTCACTGAGAAACTGTAAACGCCAGTGCACTAGAGCCTAACGCTCATGCCAGCAACGAGAAACGTTAATTTGTGCGTTCGTTCGGTAGAGAAGGCCGGCGGGCACTAGTCATGTTCAAGCCCACGCGCGACTTCTTTGTCTTCCTCTTCTCCTGCCCCCAAAACAAGCCATACATTGGCCACTTTCACACACTATCATTCCCACATATTAAATAATTTAAGTCCATGGCGAACTAAACTTTTTTTACTGAGCGATAACTTACATCGGTATTTGGAACGAATTATTTTATTTTATTTTATTAGCAGCAACATACCGATACAAATTTCTTGTAGAATGAGGTTGTACCAAGCTCCAACAAGAAGTTGAAGAGGAAGAGCGCCCGCAGAAGACACATCTTCATAATTCATAATTGATTCAGGCCGGTTCTTTTCATAAATTCGTACTCTTCACTGTTAATTTCATCCTGATTATACGATTCTGATGGGTATTCCATAGTACCTTAGGCTTAACTATTTCAACTTATGACATCTTGGGCAATCCCCCAGGGTGGGTATGCGCCAGAATTGAGGGAAACAACAACAACAACATCTTCGGATCGGCTCCAATCTCGGTTACGTCTGCAGGGGCCAGCCTACCCCCTGCCTTCGTGAAGGACGTCGTCATCATCGAGGCCAGCGGGTAACCAGTGGAGCTGGCACTGCAGGATTCAGCGGCTAACAAAGTTGCGCAAAGGCAGTGCCCAGAACAAAGGCATTGGTGTAGAACCCGTCCAGCGGTGTGAACCTTCTCTGCAAAATGACATAAATGCGGACTCGACTGACCCGCAGTTCTCGTTATCACCCCATTTGGCGAATGCCGTCATGCTTGGTGCAACGCATCGCTGGCACTTCTCGCTAGCACCCCATTTGGCAAAGGCCGTCATGTTTGGTGCAATACTTCATTAGCACTTCTCGCTAGCACCCCATTTGGCGAAGGCCGTCATGTTTGGTGCAATGCTTCATTAGCACTTCTCGCTAGAGCCCCATTTGGCGAAGGCCGTCATGTTTGGTGCAACGCTTTATTTGCACAGGAGGAAATGTGATATGAGTTATAGTCATTCTCATGACACGATATGGTCATGGCACGACATGATTATGACTCAACATGAAAGCTTTAAGGGGGTTGAAATGGGTGTCGAAGTAAAGGTATAGCTCGAGAAATGTGATATTTTATAATCATGTTCATGACCCGACATGATCGTGGCTCGATATGGTCATTACTCAACATAACGGCAAAACTCAATAAATAGTGCAACGGCGTTCGGACACTGCTAATAAAGCAAGTAAACTTTAACAAGCTGTGATAGTCAGTAAATGCCACACGTATATCTGTGTGCATAACATCGTAAAAATGTTGTGGCATGATGTATAAGCCATGGCGTATGTGCGGCATTTACTCAATTAAAACCAGCGCTAGATGGCTACTCTTGGCTAGAGTTCCTTCAACTTTCGGCTATTGTGTGCTGACTTTCTCTTTAATGAATAACGTTGGCTAATACTTACAATTACATCGCTGGCATCTTGGCGTAACATTGGCTCCCACGGTGCGTGAGACCTGGATTTTTTTTGTTCTAATCGGATTTCCCATTTATCGCACTCATGGTCAAGAAGCAATCATTCGGCTCCGTTCTCGCAGCCTAGTTCATTATCGACTTCCGTCGAGCTCTCCACTTTTTTTTTTTCTTTTCAAGGAAGCGTCCGCGTCACATAAGGTGCTGAAGCACGTTTGCCGTTCAACAAAACATGCCCACCTGGTTTGCACTGCACAGGCCGGAGGCATACAGCAGCAAGGACAAGAGCAACAAAAAAAAAGAAAAGAAAAAGGAATGTCCGTACTAAAACCCCTTGCTTTGGTAGTACTGTGAAACGCGTTTGGCTCTCATGGTTGAAGCTAATCGAGTAGGGAGAGAATGAAAGAAGAAATCTGGGACATTCGCACCATATGCTAAGAACGGCACTGACTAGGGTTGAGGGGGTGTTGGCGACATCAGCGTTAGACCACATGGGAACATGAGCGGTGCGGCGTTTTGGCACGAGTACGCCAGTGAGTGCGCAGCCGCACTCCTCCTGCGCAACGTTGTGCTTGCTGCACAGCTGTTTATGCAGCGTTTCTTTTCTTCTGGTTGTACGTGCAACCGTAAACAATGCAGTGATGCCCTGTCGATAGGCTGTTCTTAAAGGACACTTTAAATCGCTCTAGTGAGCGAAAAACAGCGCGCGCACAGTGCAAGCACGGCAAAACGTATGGGCGGCCTGGCGCAACAAACAGCCCAACGAAGGGGGGCGTGGCGCGGAGAGCTGTCTCCCGCGCGCTAGCAGACGACAAAAAAAGGTTCCTGCTCGCCGGTACGAGAGTGCCGATGGAAAGGTCTATAGGAAGTGGACGTGGAGAGGCCCTAACGAGAAACAAAGAACGAAATTGACTTTATAATGTGCGAACAACCAGGCGGAATTCAACACACGGAAGTAATGGAAAAAACAAAATGTAACGATCACAGATGAGTAAGGGCGACGATTGTACTTAACCTAAAGAAAACAAAAACTAATTTAGTTACTAGAAAAAAACTCAAATCTACAGGTAAGCAAAGCGAAGAACGAAGAATTTTAAGTCGCCCTAAAAACAAGTTCAATGCCTTAGACCAAAAACAACGAAGACTTAGAAGAAGTAAACGAAACCATAATGAAAACAATCTTCGAAACAGCGATGCAACATACAGATAAGTTGTCCCGATCTACTGAAGATTTAATAAAAAATGTGCCTGATTCCTATGCCAAATGGGATCGGTATAACGCGAAAGTGAAATTAATTGTTACATCGAGGTGAACTCGCCCATTGCTATCGGTGTTTCGCTGGTACGGCAGCGTTTGTCGTGGATGAACTCACGTCCATGCATCGCCTCCCTAACATTAGTGACCAAGCCCTTGCGGTAATTGAAGTAGTTTACGTAATAACTGGACACAATCCATAGTAAATGCCGCGCGACAAAGGTATCAGTCATGTTTGCTTGTGCCACATTGGTCCGTCAACGTCGTTGCCGTGCTTGGGCGCCTAACGCAGCAGTGTCCTTGTTGCCATCACGCTCGAAGAGTGGCCGGCGGGGGAACGCTACCCACGACGAAAGGTGACCGGGGCTCTACCACTGCGCTATCGGCGCACATAAGCTGTACGAACCAGCGTTGGTATGAACGCGGCTACGTTCTTCCTTATCACGATTCTTTCCGATGCCCGCGCGGTTCCGCATGCGCGTATCGAGGCGGACTTTGGAACGCGACTGGAATGGTGCCGCCACCCAGGAGAGGCGAAGCAAAGCTGCAGCGATTCATTTTGCCTCTCCTGTATGGCGGCACCGCTCCAGGCAATGTGCGCCTTGATACGCTCGCGCTGTGCCGGACGAGAGCGGCGAAGAAAGAATGAACATAAGGGGCGTTCGTACAGTGTAGGGCGTGTGCGACGTTAGAGCAGTGGTAGAGCACCGGCCACATTTCATCGTGGAGCGGGCTGCTGCGAGTTCCCAGCGCATCAACAGAAGTTTTTTTTTTGTTGTTCATGTTTATTTTCTGCGGTCCTATCCGCATGGGTTCGTCGTGGACCCAGGCATAAAACACTTTCGTGTTAAAAACGCCAAGAAATGAAAGTGACTTCATCAAGTAAACGTAGCAGAAGACGTCTATTCTGAACTGCACAGCTCTCAGACAGACCATGCAACCTTAGTAGAAATCAATTCAGAGGAGGACACTGAAATTCCATGTACAACCATTGACGACGTCACAAAAGCTGTCAAAGGCATGTCCCGCGGTAAAGCGGCAGGTGAAGACAGAATAAAACAGGCGACTTCATCAAAGACGGAGGTGATATTATATTTGGAAAACTTGCGTCGCTCTTCACGAAATGTATCAAGACATCTAGTGTATACCGCTCATTTGGAAAAATGCTAATATAATCCTCATCCACAAGAAAGGTGACATAAAGTAGTTAAAGAATTACAGACCAATTAGCCTAATATGTAATGTACGAAAGTAATTTCTGCTAGTGTGATAACGGCATGAACTGAACGAACCAGTCTGTACTGCGCATGTCCCGCGATAGTACCATTACAAGCAAGAGAGCGATAAGCCACCCACCTCGCCTGCACATACTCCTGTGTTTTGTGCAATAAAGTATTCTTGCAAAGGGCTGCTGCGGCGTCTACGTCGGTTATTACAGCTAGGGTAAGAGAAACACTCGACTTTAACCAACCAAGAGAACAAGATGGTTTTAGGAAAGGTTGCTGAACAATGGACCACAGCCATGCTATCAACCTAGTAATTGAGAAGTTCGCTGAATATAACAAAACCTCCTTATATATGACCTTTATAGATTACGAGAAAGCATTTGGCTCCGTAGAAATACATGCAGTTCTAGATGCTTTACGCCGACAGGGGAACCTACGTGCAAACCATAAATAACATCTACAAAGATTGCACAGCCACACTACTACTACATGGGAGAAGCAGAAAAATTCCAATCAAGAGAGGTGTCAGACAAGGAGATTGTAACGAGCCAGGGAGAGAGACGAAATACAAAACTCTTTCTCTCTTATAAACGAGAAGCTCGTGTTTGTGTTCGAGTACTACCGATGACAACTGTTATCGGAGCAATAACGAAGCCGTTTATGCAACAAACACTGTATTTACACAAGAAGAAAGATGATTGAGTAATTAAGTGAAGTAGAAAGCAAAAATACAGAGTGACTACCTAAAGGATTCAAATCCCAATCTTTTGTCTATGGAACGTATATCTTCCTTGCTCTCAAAGCTGCTCTTGGCATCCCTGAACTCATCGTGCACGGTTCTCTTCACTAGCTCGGTTGCCCGCCTCTGTAAAGCACGAGGCGTCACAATCTTCGCTACCATCTGAACTTAACATCACCTTTTTGGGTGAGTAGTCTGTTTGACCCTTATAGACGACTCCCGTGCGTGTGATCGTCACATGTTGCTGCGTCCAGCGGTCCACATGTGACAATCACCTTAGAGTTCCCTAGAGGATACTCTGCATTGTCGATCATACTAACGATGATTGCCCTTTCATCATTTCGAGGAACTCTTGCCTCTTTAATAATTGCACTTGGCCCTCCAGAGGCCCCAAAGTACAAACAATCCCAAAAGGAACGCTTCTGTTCCACTCCTGCGAAGCTATCTTCTGCTTCATCGAGTTCATTCGAGCTTGTGCCAGACTCTCCCCTCGCTTCCGCGTTATTCTCTGGTTGAGCCCCTGGCTCCCGAGAATGCTCATGGAGCCAGGGGCTCCATGAGCATTCTCGGGAGCCAATGTAACGAGCCGGGGGAAGTGAGGTAAGGACTAACAAACAAAACCTATCTCTCTTGGAAACGAGAGACGCTCGCTGAAGTGGCAGCCGGATTTGCCTGGCGCGAACGTCCTGGCGACGTTCCACCCACGCCAGGCCCGAAGTGAGAGGTGCTACGGCCCCAGGAGGGAGCCTGATGGGACCTCGAGTCCGCAACCCGACGGGTCTCTACCCCCGCGCCCTAGTTCCTTGATGACCCAGTCACGTTTGCCTGGCTCTTCTTCCGAACCCGTGGCTCTCTGCTCTTTTCCGCCGTGTCGCCTCATGATTCGCTGGTCGGCTTCACGCCACCTCGTGCCGTGACGCAATGCGTCGTCGTCTTCGATGGCGCGCACTTAAAACACATTTTTCTTGCCACACACGGCCGCTTTACTTCGTCACAGAGATACAATCTTGCCGATGTTGTTCACTGCATACTTAGAGGACGTTTAAACGTCTAGACTGGGAAGAAAAAGGACTTCGAATTGACGGAGAATGTCTCAGCAATTTAAGGTTTGCAGACGTCTTTAGCAATGATGGTGGCGAACAACAAAACATGACTGATGACCTAAACCGGGAAAGTATTAAAATTGGACTAACAATAAATAGGCAAAAGACCAAAATTATACTCAATAGTCTAACTAAAGAACAGGTATTTAAAATTAGCAATGAACCCTTAGAATGTGTGAACGAATACGTATACCTGGGACAGTTACTAAAAGGGACATCTACCCATGAAAAGCAAGTTCTCCGTAGAATAAAGATGGAGTGGAGCGCCCTCGGAATTAAGGCATTCCGAAATCATGACTGGAAACTTGCCGCTGTCATTAAAGCAAAAAGTACTTAATCACTGCGTTCTCTCGGTACTAACATACGGTACAGAAACGTGGAGTATAACGAAAGAACTAGAGATGAAATTAAGGATCAGATCGAGCAATGCAAAGAAAAATGATAGGTGTAACGCTGAGGTAAAAAACGAGCAGAATGGGTCAGGGAACAGACAGGAGTAGCTGATATTATATCAAGAGAAAGAAGTGGACCTGGGCAGGACATGTCATGAGGAGGACAGATAACAGTTGGACAGTAAGAGCGACGGGATGGATACCAAGAGAGGGAAAACGCAACAGAGGCAGGCAAAAGCTTAGATGCAGCGATGAAATTAAAAAGTTAACGGGCATAAAGTGGAACCAGCTCGCTCAGGATAGGGTGGAGGAATACGTTAGGAGTGGCCTTGGTCCTGCAGTGGACTTAAGGGTGATGATGATGATGAAATCGAGGTACACGCGTGCTTCTCTGCATTTCGCCCACACCGAAATATGGCCGCCATTGCCGGCATTTGGTCCCGCGACCTCTAACTTAGCAACCTCTAACACGTCGACCTCTAACCTATCCACTGAGCTACCACGGTGGGTGGCACTCAGGCAAGCGAAACACTCAAGCCAACATCGACTTCGGCAGAACATTGCATATTCAAACGACTTACGATACCGTTTCCATCAGGAGACAAGCCCACACTGCAGCAACTGTGGCTCTGCTGATACCGTAGAGCATATTTCGTTTGAGTGCCGAGCATACGACGATGAGCGTGCGCTCTATGAACATTGCATGCAATCACTCACACAGATCCCTTCATCACCTCACTGTGTTTTAGGTCCTCTAGCTTGCCCCACGCAATAGACGTGCGATGGACTTTGTATTTACATATTTACAAAGTATAGGCCAATTGGATAGACTTTATCTCTGTCGTCACCATCACTCACCCATCATGCAACGCATCCTATCACCTCATTGCAGGTTGATGCAAACTTGAAATAATATCGTTGGATGCAATCAGTCACTATAGTGAGAAACATAAAGCCCAACCATTTTCCTTCTTTTTTTCTTTTTCACTGTTTTTTGCACTTCTTTCTACTCGTCTTTCTCTCCCGAAACTCCCTTCCCACGCAGAGTAGCATGTCAGCGATGTTTAAACGCCGGCTAAATTCTCTGTCTTTCAATAAAGAGCTCTCTCTCTCTCTCTCAAACAAACAAGCAGAACAATACATTTATGCATGTTGGTTAAAACCTCGCGCTTCTTGCAAAAGTCTCGCTGTTATATATAAGTCATACATTTTGACTCACGAACCCACAGCCACACACGAAGACGCGCGTTGCTGCTTACAGTGTGTCATAGCGAGAGGCACGCGGGATAGCACAGGTACGGGAACCACTACGACGATGCTCACCCCGTTATCACGCTTATATATCGTACAGTGATGGAAGTGGTAACTGGTGTTTTGGAGAACCATTTGTAGGAAGAAAAATAAGAGTTTAAGGAGTTTGTGCTTTTGGGGCGGGAAAATTTTTGCGTTCGTAGCAACGAAACTTGTGAATTGAAGCAATCCCATTGCATTGCCCGAAGGCATAAATTTGTGCATGGAACGCGAAAGAAAAGGGGAAAAAAAGCGCGTATGGTTGCGCTCTGTTTGTGAATAGTGCCTCGGACGCTAGCCCATTAAAAAAAATATAATAAACGTGACTTTCGGTGAACATCACGACATGGCGGTTGCCTTATAGATGACGAGAAATAGTCATTCGCCGCCGCGCCACACGGCTCGTCCCTTCAACACACACACACACACACACACACACACACACACACACACACACACACACACACAAAGCGCCAAACGTAAAACGTATGCTTTTTTTTTTAAGGCAAGTGTTTGCCATCTATCTCGAGCGTCTCGAGTTAGCAGTACGCGCCTGATATTTCCCGCTCACTAATGGGGTGCGTGCTGTCACGTGACATGGCATTTTTGAGTGTGAAGTGCTGAGCGCCGAGTTTTCAAGAAAATAGGGAGTTTTCGAATAGGGGCCCCAAAAGTTTGGGGCCCCAAAGTGCTTAGCGTGCGCTAACTTGGGATCACGTAGGAAGTAAGAGCGCTCGCTCCTTGCGTCTTGCGCTTGCAGCGCCAAAGTGGCCGAAAAAGCAGGCTACGACAAGTAAAAATTGAAGATTAATAAACGCATTTGCTTTAAAATTACTATTTAAAGCGTGCAGTGGCAATGAATTTACTTGTAATCCCCATCGTTCTGTGAGTCTTAAGAATTTGGTATCATGAGCCAAGGTAATCCAGCTTCCAGCCACCGGTCGTGTTAAGCCTACGAGCTCTCAATTCGACAACAGATCTTAAAAACTCGGGCTATTTCACGGCCAGTTTTTGTTGCATGCGTGAGATGGAAGAAAGCGATGACCTACGCCACCATTTATTGATTGATAAAGTCGTCACTTAATCAGAAATCAGCTCAGTTTTGTCCTAGGAGAGAGCCGCCGCTTCGATGGGCGCCGCCATGTTTGTTTACGCTAAAATGTTTGGGGCAAGCTTTGGGGCTCACGCTAAATTCCAGAAATAGCGCGCCCAACCCAAAACCCAAAGGCAGTTCGGGTCTCGCGCATGCGCAGTGGTGTCGACGCTATTTCTTTGGGGCCCCAAAGTGTTTGGGGCCCCTATTCGAAAACTCCCTAATAAACGCTAGCAGACAGACGGTAGTTTATGTTGTCCGGGAAAAATACCACCGAAGCACTTGCTGTTCTTTTTCTTTTAAGAGTGTATGTCGTATCGTGTCATCTCTGGTGTTCATACTCCATTGACCTGATGTCACGCCACGTAAAGGTGCAAGGTAAGCAGCAAATAAGGCAATAACTAAAATTAGGAAATGGAAGGCGTAACAGCATTGCACACTTCTTGGGCTAGGTGGCCAGGATAAGCACAGAGTATGGTTTACAAATAGCGAAATAATGTTTTCTTGTAGAGATGCGAACGGACACGAGCTGTACGGCGACCAGCACACCATTGTCAGATTTGCACATTATTGGAAAAGTGGGAATTTGATTTTTACTGTGCAGATAAGTTTCAAATTAAACATGAATTGAAATAATGACGCATGGAGCTAAATCATCATCTGCGAATATTAAATGCGAATCTGCACAGACGCTACTTTTTTGGGCTCGTGACTCGAACGGAGTTGATGGTGTCGGGTTACTTCGTGCGAAGTAACCCGACAGTATCAGCGCTGTTTGGTTGAACCCATTGCGCTCGCTCGAGCTGCGTGGAGACTGTCACACGTCATGACGCAAGTGCGAGCGAAATGGAGCGCTGCCGTCCTGCAATAATGCAGCAAACGCGGTCACCCTCTAATTGCTCAAGTCATGTGTTCCCCTTTTTTCCTCATCCTTTGGCACTGTAGCTTGTCAAACTGACGATAAACAGAGACATCTACAATTAATGTGGTCAACAACAATAACAAGAACAACGTTAAGTGTGTGAGTCACAGCATGAAATCAATAACAGCAATATATTGCGAATCTTTAGACAAAGGAAATACTACCCATGATCGGCGCTGTGGAAATTTCCAAGCACTACATTCATATTCGAGAACACGAAACTATAGCTGCTAGCGACCCAGGGTACCACTTAGCTTGGTACTTTGCAAGAGGAACTTCATTTTCGCGAATTTGTTGGGCCACAAAAGTTAGGAAATTGCACGTTTCATTGTCACGATTGGCACCAAGTCAGAAAGACGCGCTAATGTGCGCAAGCCACTAGCAACGGCTGAAAATTGGCTTGACTTGGCGGTTTAGAACAACGTAGTTTCGGTACCGATTACAATTTTGCCTTGAGTGAACCCGCGCAGGTTCCACCGGTGAAGACCACCCATGCTGGTCTCGGCGCAGAACACGCGAACAACAGCTGTATGGCACAAAATATTCGCACTGTCCGTAGACTGTCACGCCGCACCGCGGCGCACGGCAGAAATGCCACGAGGAGGATAGGCAGACGACGCGCTGTACTGTCCGTCGCCGCCGCACCGTTGTGTACCCATTTGCGCGTGATATGCAAAAAGCACAACAGTAACCCCGTGTGCTGCGGGCCCCAGTGCACAAATTGAGTTGTTCACAACGAGATAACCTTGCATTCCTCCCTCTAAGATCCGTTGCGAAAGAAGGAATGGATAGTGAGGTTTCACATCGGAAAGCCTGTGACGCCGCCGATGAGAGTGTGCAGCGCACATTTCACTCCCTGTAGTTTCTTCCGGAGCAATATACGTAGGCGTCAATTGCTTTCGCTTTTTGGCTAAACCGCACAGTGGTCAGGCTTTATGTCGCATTTATAGTGAGAAGGCCGTTTCTGTAGATGCGCGCACCTGCTAGCGTGGCAACGCGGCAGTTAAACGTAAGAGGCATCTACGAACCACTGCGAGCCGCAAAGTTGCTTGCTTGCGTGGTATTCGAATTTTTTTTTTTCACATATTACACGCAGTCGCACACAACAACGAATGTTTATATTTCAGTCAATGCTGGCATCGATTCACATTAAACGGGCATTTTTGATCACGATCTAGGCCGATCCTGTTTTGGCTCTATCTGGAACAGGTGCTGGTACGCGTGCACTGTTGATCGCGCGGTCAAGCATGATACACGTATCTCAAGATGATCGGCATGTGCGCATCGCGATTCGGCTCTGAACTCCCGATTCGGCCCACGCCAGCGCTAAGCTCTATCATGATTACGTTGGACCATGTAGCAGTGACCACCGTTAATTGCGATTAAGAAATGTAACCCTGATCGATCCCAGTAGCTATCACATGTGCCCGTGTGACGCCACTATTTACTCACTTCGGTGGCTCACTGTGCAGAAAATACGGTTAAAAAAATATCACCCAGTCGGTTGCGATCTACAGTGACAAGCTTCGTCCGTGTGACACAAGGCAGTTTGCACGCGTGTACTTTCAACGGATCCTGCGAGTGTCTTCGCGATGTACGCGAAGAGGCGGACGGCACGCCTCTGGATCTGCAAGTGACGGTTTTTGGTCACATCTTCCTGCCATTTCACTGCGACTTCTTCGCGGTGTGCAGACTTCGTGCTGTGGGCACCACGTAAGAAGAGGCTGATGTCAACAGCTCTGCCTTCACAGAAGTTTCCAAAATGGTCAATAATGAACTCGGCTTCGCAAAAGGAAGCTAATTTGTGTCGGACATGGTGAAAAACCCGTTGAAGCTTCTGTACGACACGCGGCGAACGGCGTACACTCCGGGAATGCGGATAGTCTATCCTCCTCCAGGCAGCCATGTTGGCTCGACTTGCGCGCCACCTATAGTTCGCGGACATTGCGAATATCGGCATTTCTGTCGGCACAGTTTGGCGCAGCCGTTCCATCACTGCTGGCAGTCCCCTCCATGGCCGGGCTAGAGCAGCGGCCCGTCTCCCCTACGAGGAGTGCGCCGCCTCCTGAACGAACAAGTCATGGTTAGGGCTGCCGACGCGCACTCTCCACGTGTGTCAATGTTTTTAGTTACGAAGAGGTGGTTTGTGATGACGCAGTGAGCCATAACAGTGCGGAGCATCCTCCTCTCGGCGCGCTATGCTAGCGGGAAAAGTACCGACAGTGAGTTGGAAATTTGAGCGCCTTCTGCGGTGCGATTCTCAGCAGACATGATCGTGAGCGTGCAATGTACACAATGGATTCGTCAGCTCAAGATGCCCAGACATGGTGAGGGGCCCTTTAATGGCAACATTAGCCACCAGTACTCGGTCAGAAGCAGCTTCGTATGAAGGACAATGAAACAAGGGAAAAATGGGTTTGAAATTTTTGTGTTGTGGGTCCTTTATCCATAGTAATCTTTCTTTTTTAAACTATGCTGGTCATTGCAAGCCCACAGCAGTGAAAGCTGTACGAAATTACGAAGTGCAGAGCAGTGATTCGGCTGTTTTCCTTATGTTGCTGTTGTGCTTAAAGGGACTGTCTACCACTCGGAAAGTTTTTTTAGATTGTGGTAAAAATGGGCAGATCGTGCGTCATATTTACGGGAATGAGCACGCTTTTACCTCACAATAAAGGAATTATGCTTTTAACTTTTCTGAAAGATGTGCAAGAAACGCCGCTAGCGACACCCAACAGCGTGTTTGTCAATTTCCAAGTGTACACGAACAGACCCACGCAGGTATATTCTGCTGAAAAACAATTACGTCTGACAAGCGTACTTCACCCTATAGACACCTTTTTATAGTGTGCAAGGGCAATTCGTTCTTTTCGCTACTTACAGGGTGGCGCAGGTGGTGCTGCCTTAAAATTCGTCTGCCTGTACAGGCTCGTAGTGCTGCGCTTGTCATGCATGCGGCGCTGCATGTCCGAGGGCACACCGGCGCGCCGATTTTACCTCGCCTCTCCTCCTCGTCACTTCTGAAATGTCGTCCTTGGAACCGGTTCCTGTTGAGAAGCCTCCCGCGCCCGAAAGGGTTGCCAGGGAGACGACGACGCATCGTGCGCAGTAACCATTGTTGCCTGCGTCTGCAAACGCAGGGAAGGAGCGACTTCGTAGATAAAGAAAAAAATGTTTTAATAATTTCTACTAAGCTTCTGAAGAAACCACTGCACGCTGGGACACTTCGAAAGGTACGCCTTCTATTGAGCCAAACAACGGGAGAGCGATGGAGGACGGTAGACAGTCCGTTTAAAGGGCCCCTGAAACGGTTTTGACGATTTTGTGCAAACATGGTGATCCAGTAGAGCGAGTCATTAGGATCATTTGAGGGCAGATTTCAGCGCTGTGCGTAAAGTGTGGAATTTACAATAAGGTTTTCAACACGTGCATCGGAAAAGATCGCAGCGGCTCGCCAAAAGGCGTTTTCAAACGCCCCCGCCATCGACCGATGGAATGGGAGGTCGCTGATTGGCCCCTAACCAGTCACGTGCACGTAATTTTCCCAACCTAACTGCGAACAACGTACTTCTACAACGTGCTTCTTCGTTTCAGCCAACGGTATCGTCGCGGCATCTGGCGGCGTACACACGAGTCGCCGGTAAAGTGTTCTAGAAGAACACTTTATCGCCGGCGCTCAGGGGCTAGCACTACCGAGGTGACCTCAGTAAGGATATCGGGGCGCTATGGCGCCACGGAGGACTCGGCAGAGCGGCTCACGCGGGAGGCGCTGTCGTCGCTAGCGCGCACTCCGCAGCAGATCGAGTTGAGGAGGAACAGCTGTGGTAAGGAGGAAGGCGACAGAAATAAGCCCATAGCAGCCTTAGCGCATGGTGCTTCCTTTATTTATGGTGTGAATGATTTCACAATTGTGTTGCCTAATCAGTGACGCAATGTCAAGAAAACTTTTCAGGGACCATTTAACATCTGCACTTTCGAATTATTTTCGCTTAATTTGATCTTATTATGCGATTTACCCTTCATGAATATCCTTTATTTTATTATACTAAACTCGTTTATCTTAAGCGTTCATCTGGATCCACTAGTTTATATTTAACCACTGTGGATCCTTTTTATGGGATCTGGGTGTGTAAACTAGTGCTGCTGCGGCACAGTGACTCGCCTATATTTGTCGTGTTTATCGTTGGCGTTTTAGAGTTATTGTCGCTTAATTTGGTCTCATTATGTGATTAATTACCTTTATATGTATCCTTTAGTTTATTAAACTAATCTCGCTAATTTTAACCATTCTTAATATGGATCTATTAACTCCCGGCTCTCGGGAGTTAATAGCATGTTTTGAACCTGTTTTCAACTGCTGTTTTCTGAGCATGAGCACAAGAAGAGTAGATGTCAACAGCCCAAGCCCTAAAGTGCTCCGCACTTAAAATATCAAAGCATTATGACGCTTTTTCAGGACTAATTGGTAGCCGAGACAACGGTAATTTATGCAGACTATCCAACAAACAACATTTCATGGATAGGGCTGACATACAGCAAACACATGACAGATCACCAGACCACAAAATTTCATCCAGCTCGAGTTGCGAAAACAGTGATAAAAAGGTCAT
This sequence comes from Hyalomma asiaticum, assembly GCA_013339685.2. NCBI lineage: Eukaryota > Metazoa > Arthropoda > Arachnida > Ixodida > Ixodidae > Hyalomma > Hyalomma asiaticum. Next base: position 22,343,512 of record CM023481.1, read on the forward strand.
GAAACATCCTTACACAACATATCTATATATAAAACAGCAGTCGAATGTAGCCCTATCCTTCATTTGCCACAAGCACATTGTGCAACCCCGGCAACTTGACTCGGCCCAGTTTATGAAAACATGCGCACAAGAACCTAAAGTAAGGTATCCAGCAAACACAACGTTGGGCATGTGCACTACTCATTGTGAAATAGCATACAGTCCGGGGCGATCAATCTATGCCACAGGAAATGTAAGCGTATGAAATCATGCAGAATGTACGAAGTGTATTATCTGTACACTATTTCAGGTTGTAATAGCATAATCACAAAATGTGACATCTCAGAAGCAGCAATCCTAATACATAATAAAAAGTGATAACTCGCAAGTGGTAATGTTATGCTAAATAAAACACATAGAACCAACTATCGGACGTGAAAACTGCTTTGTGGTTCAGTCTAGGAGGGAGAAACCACCGTTTTAGCTGCCATGCTGTCATGACCACTAGGCACGTCGGAGGTTACGAGTGTCATCTTCACACGACGGCCAAAGAGGAAGTGACCGTTCTTCTTGGCGGCTTCTTGCGCGTCAGCGAGACTCGCGAATGACAGCACCGTTTTTGCCGAACGCGCGCCATTGGCTTGTAGGATGCGAACCACAGCAGCAGGCTTTGAGGGCCACAAAAGGTTGCTGATCTGAGTGGTGCTAAAGGGAAGACCTTCAGCAACCACTCTGTACTGTCCCTCCGATGATTGTAGCACTTCTTCCAAATTGTGCTCGTTTGCCTCCCGGACAACGATCGAGTGTCCACCGGATGCTTTGGTTGGCTGTTGTCGCGCAGTAGTCGATCTCCTGCGAGCTTGCATTCTCAAATTCATCTTGTCCGAATATGATGCCAAGCTCGGCAGGTCCCCCTTGAGTAGCCTGTCAGCGTAATCTTCTGAGACGCGCTGCAGCTCCAGCTTCATCCCTTTCAGCCTTTTGCCAGTCATCGCCAAGGCTCTTAGCGCACCGTCGGTGGTAGCAAACCGGATGAATGCCGATCTCTGAGCCCTGTTGGAGTCGAATCGCTCGCGATCAATTCGCGTCACATCACAATGGGACAAAAACTCCTTCAGTTCTTCCTCTGTTACGTCCATTGCAAGGTTGCGAACATGCACAACACGACTAGAAACTATGTCCTTAAGCGCGCTCGGCGAGGGCGTTCTAGCCATTACATAGCGGCGAACGTCGTCTGCTTGCGCCGGGACAACCTCTATGTCACGACCCGACAGCAGGGCGCTTCCCCAAGCATAGTTCACGGCCCTCTTTTGGTCCTCTTTGGATGTTACCTGAACGAATGCACTGCCGGATGGTAGGTTTCTTCTGGTCAACAAGAGGACCCCCTGGGAACCCCGAGGCACCTTGATACCTGCTTTTCTTAAGTGCCTGGCAACCAACGCTGGCGTAATATCTCTGGGGAGGCCATTGACCTTTACCAAAAAAGTTTCAGTGTCCTCATCGCTTTCGCTCTCGCTGGAGTCACTATCGCTATCACTGCTGCTACTGTCGTTTCTTGAAAACGAGACGCCACTTTGAGAGCGGGAGGCAGACTCTTTGGTTAGCTGCTCTGCTTCCTTGCCATCTTGCAGGTCTTCTCCAGGCTTCTTACTGCCGCTGTAAAACAAGAAGAGAGACACATGACGATGAAATGCAGCAGCTGTGAAATCAAGCCAAGCAGTGTCCACAGACATCTATGAAATCGTGAGGCGCATTCTGTAAGGATTCCTTGCTGTCTATGTTCTTTTCATTTCATTATCCGCAGCAGTGACTGCTCGATCAGGAGATTATATTAGCAAGGTGTGACCATAAGTGGAAAAAATAATGTTGAATGGAATGGGAATGTGTCAATGGAGAAAGTAAGGATGGCAAAATATCAACACTTATAAGTGCACAGAAACTTGTGTCACTGTGCCTGCTCCTTGAATAAATGCAATTAACCTGGATTTTGCTATAGGGGGTATGCAATTGACATCATCCGCGAGGATTGCCAGCAGCGCAGTCGCCATTTTGCAGGTCGCATGCATGTGAAACTCGCCACACGTGCTGTGTGCAAGCTCTGTGCCACACCTCTTGATGACAGAAACCTCCTATGACCAAAAGCCCTGAAACTTCGTAAAGTAGCACCATGCTTTGAAGAACACCACTCCCTCTCTTTTTTCCCTCTTCTGCCCTCTCCGACATGAACACCGCGCCGCTACTGGCCTACAGGCATCACGTGGGAGTGTGCGCTGTGCTCGTTTGTTTACATTCACACTCCATTGCCATCTTTGCTCCATGGATGTTGGCACACTGGTGGGGAGCATGCGTATGGCGCTGCACCTTCGACCGCGGGTACATATCCAGCCAAAGAACAGCTCTTCCTGATACAGCCCGGTAAGAGGAACGGGCTTAGAACAAAAAAGGTTGATACACTGGTACAAGTTGAGCCTGATATTGTCTATGCGATTATAAGGGATACATTGTTAGTCTCTCATATTATAAGTATATGTCAATGTTTGAACCAGCGTCGTACATATTCAGAGTTTGTTGAGCACAGTCAAAGGCTCACACTCTTATCTTTCTTTTAATACTTTGCACAAAAGCAAGCATGGACTGTGTGTTTCAATAAACTTATCAAACGCCTTGCTTAAACTCACACATGCCATGCCATGGTATCGCAAGTCCATCCATGTACATTGACCTAGAGATTGCAAATTGAAGGCCCACGGGGCGTAGATGTTTGACAATAATTGGAAACTTGCAGCACAGATGGTCAAGCACTAATGGCACGAATTTCTTCATCGTACACGTTGCACTCAGTGTTCAAAATAGCCAGTGTTACGCTCGTCTGGACGCTTTCTGGATTAGTTACGAAAACATGAAAAGCAGTGCATTTGAGGACTTTGTCCAGCTCGCGGGAGGGTAGTTCTTACGCTGCATGCGAAGATCCCACCCAGAAAACTAGCGCAAATGCTTTAAGCGTACCACCTATCTCCGTGCACACTTGCTCACGAAAGGTCATGTGCTATGCATCGTAGCAAGGCAGGCGGCACCACCGTCAGACAGGGAGCACGTGGAGAGGAGAACAAAGCAGGAACGAGAGTAGAGGAGGAGTGTCACTACTTCTCGAAGTTCAGGGGGCTTTACCTACTGCCAGACTTGCAAAACAATGATCGCCTAGCAATGGTGTCACCACCTCACGGATCAAGGCTCAGTGCATAACCCCTATATAGAACAACTAAAAAGCCAACACTCCCTTTCTCAGGCTAGTTCAGGTCATTTTCTTAAGGTTCCATATACACCGAAAATGAATATGATTTATTAAATGTGATCTGCATTATTTTTGCTCTAACACTAAACAGGGATATGGCTTGCTACCAGTGTTCCCCTTAATCACCAGTGACATTAACGTTGCATTGCCAATTACAGCAAAGAATGACCATAGGGAACGTAGCATTATGCCTAGCCTAAGAACACTTAAATTAAACACACTAACGCAATACAGGGCTCAGAATGGCCAGCAGATGGAATGCGGGGGAAACAGCCATGCAACCACAATTTTAACTTTCAAAAGAGAACGGCTAAGGCCATTTACAATATGAATGAACACAGTATTCCTCACATCTACGTATTTCAAAAACAGCTACCAGGTTTCCCATGGAGCTATACAGGTTATTGGTGTTGGGGTCAATTCTATGTCAAGATATCTAATCTGTGCACTTGGTTGAAGACACAGGGATGCTGTGTTATTCCCCAGACAAGTGCAGTTCTACATGTAACAGGCTACAAAACAATACTGTTTTAGTTTAGACGCCGATAAGCAGTGAGGTTGATACACTACTCATACTAACATGAAGCAATATTTTTACTTGATATCAAATTACTCATTGCCCCACAAGATATCCGGTAAGCAAATATGCGCTGGCTTAACCCTTCTGCTTTTCAATAAAGGGCTCTCACCTTTTCCCTTGCCCGAATAGGTTTTTCAACACACTCGGAACAAACACTAGTGCAAGCTGTACTGCAGTGGGTAATGGTTTTTAATTGCAGTCAGTAATTACGGCAAGAAGAGAAACAAAAGTTAAAAAGAAAAACAACTTGCCATCAGTGTGACACAAACCCGCAATGTGCACATTACATCTGCAAGCAGCACGGTGGCGGCCTTTCCTTTTTTCCACTTTCTTCACCATCTACTTATGACTCTGAGGGTATTAGCCAGTGCCTCTTTCATGGCCAGGGAGGCAAATGTGGAATGTCAAAGGGGTCGTGAAACATTGCCTGAAGATTTTGCACTAAGCACTTGTTTGGGATCCTGATCCTCCAATCAACAATATGCGTCGTTCCGTTGCGTTGTGTGGGTTGATTTAGAGCGAGAAAAAATGCAGTTTCGCTTTCCCTTTACGCGTTCCTTTCAACTCGGCAGTTGACGTCATGTTAGTTGCCGCCAGGCCTCCGAGATTGGTGCGCCTTTGGAGGCCACGGGAAAACAAACCATGCTGCAGTCTTGCTCCTGAATGGCGGCACTACACAGTTTCTAAGTATTTTCTTTCTTTCTAGCTTTCAGGTAAATTGATTCTTCTAGAGCAAAAAGGAGTTCATTGTACCTTTACAATTAAAAATACCTTACCGAAACGTCACCGAATAGTACCATGCTGGGCAGCAGTATCGCATAGTCGTTTCGGGAACGCAAGAACGCTGGGGTTTCAAACAAGCGTCATTAAATGTGAACTGGATATTTTGCCGAAATATTCTGGAATCGGCTTGTCGAATGCATAATGAAGCAATGAAAATTACAACTGGGCATTTCCATATTCTTTAACGACCACTTCAACACTGCCCAATGCCATTCCACAGGGGCCCCTAGATACTTTTCCTTCATCAACTTATAACATAAAACAAAGGAGCATCAGCTGCTTTTCTGACACCACTAAGATGTTTCCTTCAGCCATTTCATCAGCAAATGAAATGGCTGAAGCCCCAACAAAGCAGTTCAACCATGAAACAGGACGCAAGTAGTACTCTCAGCTGATATAGATTACTTGTAACATAAGGAGCGTTTTTATAAAATGACCACCAAAGGCGACAGCGCCACCTTGCATGGTGTAGACTCTTGTGTGTCATATGGCGAAGCGACTCCTTGCGTGCCCATCCTCAACCAGCCAGTCAGCATGCACCAAAAGCGACACTTTGCCAATATCAGCAAAGGTGACTGTTCTCAGAATATGGCCTCAGAGGGGAGTATAATAAGAGAGATACAATATGCTTGACAGGAAGTCTGACATGTTGGTCTCCAATAGTCAAAATATTACTCTTGCTACCTAGTTGAGGTGCCCTGAGCCTGTCACTTTATATACATGATTTGCTCATCATCTGAACTTATTAGTGAAAAAACGGAGTTCATTTGGCAGTGCCATATCCAAAATTATTGTCTGTAATCATGACAACCAGCCAGAAAGGCCATTTTACGGGCTGCAATATTTTTTTAAAGACGATAGTCTTTCTTGGGATACTTCAACGCAGAAATTTTGGTCTGTCTGTGTGTGTGTCTGTCCTGCTGCCAAAGGTGAACCCCCTTCCTCAACGACCACCCAGCTTGAACTGGTAGCTACCTTCATACTTTTGAACACAGTCGGCCAAAAAGCAAATATTACGCATATCTGAGGTGCAACATCAATACGTAAGTATTAGACGGTGTGTTCCTTTAGTAGAAAATACATAGATGCGCAATTCTAAAGACCCTAGTGCTTGTTAGGATGCGCAAAAGCGGACGTTTCCTAAGCAGTTCTGCGTACTAGGCAAGCTTCTTGCGTTTCCCGAAACCATGGCCAGATGGCGCCCTTATCTCACGCTCGTGCCGAACGGAAGGCAGCGGAACTCCGCCACTCCGGCCGGTCCCTTTCTCTCCTCGCGTCTCTTCGTTTTCCCTCTCGCTTGGGCAACTCCTCGGGGAAATAGAAACACGCGAACCGGGACTCATGTAGTACGTCCGGTAGAAGGCTATTGTCTTTCGACGACATTTGCAGCGAAGCACGGAGATACGCAGCCAATTTTTTTCCTGTGTGTGCCCTTTTCATGCACAAATATATAACCGTGATAAACTTATGAATGGTTGATAAAATTATGATTGAAGGCACTGAGATGGTGTTAAACATGTTTTAAACTGCTCACAAAAGAAATTTGCATAAAACATGATCATCCCAATCAACAAAAGTATTAGACAAGGAAAAAAGCATTAGAAAGTATTATTAGAATGCATATACTTATGAATGGCATGAAAATATCTTACCTCATGAATATGATATAGCTGCCAAGACATGCATATTTGCTTAATCAAAGGCAAACCAAACAGGATGTTCCATTAACCAAATGTGTTGATACAAAATAAAAATTGCCTCTTATAGCAACAAGAAAGAGTACATAGATGTTAGGCCCATTTTAAATTAACTTTTAGGAAGCACAAGGACACTATCCTCAACTCGATCAGCTGCGGAGTGCGCGCTAGCGACGACTGCGCCTCCCTCGGCCGCCGCCCTGCGGAGCCCTCCGCAGCTACATAGCGCCCCGATATCTTTACTAAGCTCCCCGGCCTCGGCAGTGCTAGCCTCTGCGATAGAGCGCCGGCGACTCGTGTGTACGCCGCGAGATGCCGCGACGATACCGTTGGCTGAAACGAAGGAGCACGTTGTAGGAGCACGTTCTTGCATTTAGATTGGGAAAATTACGTGCACGTCACATGTTAGGGGGCCAATCAGCGGTCTCGCATTCCATCACTCGATGGGCGGGGGCGTTTGAAAACGCATTTCGCCGAGCCGCTGCGATCTTTCGCGATGCACGTGTTCAAAGCCTTATTGTAAATTACACACTTTACGCAGAGCGCTGAAATCTATCCTCTAATGATCCTAATGACTCGCTCTACCGGATCACCATGTTTTCACAAAATCGTCAAAACCGTTTCAGGGCCCCTTTAAGACTGTCTCCACAAAAGCCAGAAAGCATCGTCACTCACAAATCTCAAGTCTGCTGAAGTTTGTATCGGACACTATGCAATGAATATGTGTAACAGTGTGCTTTCTGATAAAGTTGAAGGACATACCGAAGTAAGAATTTTGCATATGTATTCATGACTGTGAACTTTACAGACCTCTTTTTTTTACTCCTTCTCTTAGTTAGTCGTTGGAGATGCCCGAGGCCATTGTGCCTTTTCTTAAAGAACTTTTCTTTCATTGTCTCTAATGCACTCCAAATAACTGAAACAAATATTGTTTCCCTTGTATGATGTAGTGAGGCATCTGACTCAAGCTCAACAAATCTGAAATTACGTGTAACCACTCACTCACACTTAAATTTTACTTACATGTACAGAAAAAGAGAAACGAATATCATGATTGAACTTCGTCTACTGACACATCTTTAACAAAGCAGAAAAAAAGAAAGGGAATTGTAGCCCCCCATGCACATATGAAGAAGAATTTTTACTTTCTTAAACGACAAAAGCAAATGTATAGCTGCCTTGTCTCTATGTTCTTCATAATACAACCTCCAGATGTTCAGCAGTGCATATAAGGCAGTTCATGAAGCGTTGCTTTATGCATTCTAAGCAATGACACTGCATTTTGCCAACTTTTACGTGTTTGCAATGTAATAAATTTGGATTTCTGTCTTTGGACACTAACTGTGTAAAATGCACTCGTGTTTACTTGAGTTTATAATATAATAATGTTACAAGAGTCAAGTTCATGAAACTATTTTTATTTAAAGTTATACATCAACAAAGGCATACAAACTTTCCTTCAACTGACTAGCACTTGGATATAAAATCATTCTGAAAAGTCAGTCATATGTGAAATATCTTGTTCTGAGTGGAGCACAAATACTTTTACATACAAGCTCCATTTGCAAACTAATATCATGTAGCTATCGTGATGTGCCAGTTCTTACCAGTACCTGGAACATACTATACATTCCACACAGCCACTTTCTTCACTGCCTTCAAATAGATATATACAAAATGACACTTGCAGCAGCTGTAACCCTGCATGTTTAACTGTAACACTTAAGCAATGGCGTTTAGTGTATATCAAGGCCACCCATTCTAAGGCACGTCTTAGAAGTGGAGAGACTTGTAGCACTGACTGGCTACTTTTTTTTCTGCGTACATTGGTTCGCACAAGATATAGCTTAACCTCTAACTAATGAACACAGACGTAACAAATAAGATATAGCAAAGGAAATATAGAATACTTGTTCCTGCCGATATCAACATGCAATAAACTTACGGTAAAGGGGCCGTCTAACATTTTTTTTGTACCCGTTTTCATGTAAGTGTTGTGTATACTGAAGGGTGGACAGACACAGACAAATACTAAGAGAATGACAGTGACAGGAGCAGGCAGTGCGAAGTTATTAAACAGAGAAAGTTCAAGATACAAGCAAAAAATGCAGACATTCAACTAGAGTTTCACGGGGTCGGGTGGCCAAATTTTACTCTCCATGTGCGATATAGCATGCAGCCAATGGAATCAGCTTGAAACGCCAATGTGGGGGAGGTTAGTATGCCATGGTTGCCTGTTCGTTCCAGTGTAGTTATGACACCATTGTCATGTCAACAAACAACGTAGAGCATGAGCATGCTGCACTGTCAGTTATGAGCTTTTTCTGGCCGTTCCGACTTGTCAGAGTTAGAGCAGGCACTTCTGCTTTGAAGCGAGGCTTTGTGCGTTGTTCTGTATAATGACACTTCAAGGAAAGTTCACCCAGAGGGGCCGGCGACCATATGGCATACGACCATACTGTGCAACGTTTCTTCCCAGGTGTAAACAGCTGTAGAGTGGAACACCAGATGTAAACAGCGCATGCACAATCATGGCCGACTACGTGGAGCATACGCCATTTGCTTCGAATCTTTCAAGTGGTCATCGCGTGATCCGTAGCCCTCGAGTTGCTAATTGTCGGTTGTATTCGCTCTAGCTTTGTATCATGAAGCTTCGATAGTACAACATCCATGACAATTCGACGCCATTTCTAAACCGACACTCAAACTCTTGAGGCTGTAGGCTTAGGAAGTGGATCATGTTTTGCTTGTAGTTTTGCTGTAGCGGACGCCATTTGACTGTGACAAACAACGCTATAAGCTTCCGTGCTTTTAACGTTAAGTCACTTCCCGTGCTTTTAACTTTAAGATAATTTTGAATATGCTTGCAAGTCTTACATCTGGGACAGGAGCAGCGCACCGCCTGCGTAATAACTTGCTCCCGTCCCAGATGTAAGACTTGCAAGAATACTCAGAATGATCTTAAAGTTAAAAGCATGGGAAGTGACTATGTCCATCATGTAAAATCAAGTTTCACTTGCACTAGTTCAAACGTTGTTTACATGTTGGAATGTTCACTATGTCACAAGCAATACATCGGCGAAACTGGTCAACCAATTAATGTTAAACGGGCACTGCGCGGACACCGCGAATAACCTGCCGAAGGCAGTGGCGCAGCATTTTAATATGACAGGTCATAATTTCGACGAATTGATACTCTACATACTTCAGGGAAACTTCCGCTCGCCGAGGGACAGAAAATACAAGGAATCGTATCTCATATACAGGTTCAGTACTCTCCAGCCCACAGGCATAAACCTTTCAAAGGGAACCCTTGAGTCCATTAGATACGGTGGGGGGTTAACAAAGACAACAAAAGGTTAAGGTATGCACAAGCTAACAATGTTTCCCCCGAAAGTCTACTTTCAGGTGCGGAGCTCCCATCCAGTTCGACGAGAACAACGGCGTCAAACAGTGTAGTTACATTTTTAGCCACAAGCTTTGGGTGAAATGCACTGTTGGTGCGGCGCAGGTGGTGTGGGGTGGAGAGGGGGACACATGCCATAGGAGGAACTTCTGTTCCAAAGCGTGTGTTCCTTTTTTCATCCTGCTTTCTAGCACTGCGCACACAATGCATTTGCAAGATATGTACAAGGAGTGGATTCTTTGGAAGCTTTCGCTCTTGCCATTTATATTAGTCACGCTAACACCTGTCACCCAACTACCCCTGCACCCAACCACCCCCCTTTTTTTGTTATTGTTCGCACGAGCTGCTCTTCTTCTCTCTTTCTGAGGACGGGGAGAGTGTGCAAAGGCGTACATAAACGAACGCTGGAGAATGCCGTTGCCGCCCTGACGAAGACAAGTCCACTTGTCGAAACGTTGGCTCCTGCGACATTCCCTGTTCTAAATCGTATTTTGCGATTTGTTCATCGGTTTGTTTACCGATGTGGTGCCAACAGCACTTCTAATGTTACTTTCATCCAATCACAGGCTCGCCGGCTAAATTGCCATTTCCACCGCAAATAGTTCTGGCAAGCACCACTACGTGCTGATGCGGTCAGCAGCGAGGTGATTATTTCATTAAACGACTAAAATATTAAATTAACTGATATGGGTGGTTTGACACCTGCCAGAAATATCCTCAGCCATCAGTCCACGTGCACCTCCGAATAAAAAACGAGTGCGAGAAAAGTGTTAGACGGCCCCCTTTAAAGAACAATGAATACCATAATAAAGGCATTTTTGCATCAAAGGCAACTTCGCAACAACAACGTTCAACTGTACTATTGAGGTAGTATTGGTCCTAAAGAGAGGACGGCCTCATACAACCAAGACGTCTTATTAAATTTCACATCCTCTGACCCTTGTTGCATATGCTGAGTTCTCCAAAACCAGCTTGTGAGCCCACTCTAAGGTGCTCGCTAGTTACATAGCAAAACCAATGATGCATAACCTAACAGCATTAAATTCATTTCAATTGATCATTAATCATTCAATAATGATGCAACTCAAACAACTGCCACGACCAAATAAGAAGAAACCAAGGTTGCAGAAAATGTACTATGGTTACAAATCACACATGAACATCGTTAACTGTTAACTTCAGCACAAAAATCAAAAGCTATTTTGTAAAACATTCTTTTTCTGAACAAGTGACACCGCAAGAACACATTCATAAAAGCGAAAAAGAGGTGAGACAGTTGCTTATTAAGGAACACCAAGGCTGCTCAAAAGTTGAACATATGGCTTATGACATATGCACATGTAAATACATTTTCAAGAACTAACAAAAGATCAGTTCACACTCAACTATCCCTGCAATCAAATATATTGAAATAATTGACACCCTTCTATTTACATTGAAAACATAAAAAATGGCATTCATAATACAGTAAACTCTCGCTACAACGAAACTGATGGTGCACGGAAAGAATTTCGTTGAAGCGAACATTCTGTTGTAGTGAAATCGAAGAATATACAGCTGACCTGAGTTGGTAGAACAAAAAAAACTTTCATTTCCATAATTCATAGAGTGTCGGCTGCTTCCGCTTCTTTCCTAGCAGCGCCATGACGCGATTCTCATATTCTGTGTGCAGCTGCATCGTGACGTCGTCGTCATGCGCAGCCACGGAGTTTCGGAGGACGTCAAATGCATCCAGCATGCATGCAGTGGATGGCGGAGGTGGCAAGTCTGGCGCTGTGTCATCATCGGAATGCGCTTCATCGCGGACACTTTTGACGATGTCTTCATCATTCAATTCTTCATGAGCAACCATGTCAATGTCGCCATCGACGAAATCTTCAAGCTCGACACCGGGCGACACCTCTCTGGCACCTTGAAGGGCCGCCCAAGTCGCAATTCTCTCTGCTGGCGAGCGCATTGCTTCGCTGCTGTCCACAGGATTATCTGCGGAGTCATCCTGAGTGTCCGAGCTTGAAACCCACATGGGTGAAACAATTTTCTATGACTTGCACGCCCGGTTGCAGTCCATGCAGCGGACATCATCTGCAGCACCATGTACAGGTCTAACTTAATGTCCCAACCGCTTTCCACGTTCAGCAAGTGACGCTGCATGACTTGCTGGCGGTAGGCGCATATCATGCTTTGTATCACGCCTTGATCTAGTGGTTGAATAACTGAAGTACAGTTAGGCGGAAAGTACTTCAGTTCAACATGTGTCAGCTCAGTGTCTGGGATGTGGTGGGCAGAGCAGTTGTCCAACAACAAACACACCCGTTGGCCCTGCCTCTTCATGTCGGAGTCAAATTCCACGACCCAATCAGAAAAAAAATTAACACCATCTTCCCAAAGGGAACCCTGATGGGATGCGAAGCAGCAGCGTTGCGCACGGGTGGCGTCACGGGTTGAACGGCGCTAACGCGGGTGCTGCGCATCCCATCAGGGTTCCCTTTGGGAAGATGGTGTTAATTTTTTGTCGGTCGCGGTAGCAGAGTGAGCGGCAGTAGCGGCAGGCGTTGCTGCGAACGGACGAGGCAGCAGCTGTGGCGAGCGCGCGGCAGGTGAGGGAGAGAGTGACGTCAGCGCGCACTGTGAGGGGAGCATGACGTCAATGCGCAGCTGTGGCGTGACCTACTTGGCACCGCTCCAACACCTGCGGCGAGGGCAGCGCGTTGCCCTCGCCCTCGCCGTACGGACGCACAAAGGCTAGTCAAAGAGCTGCTTCGCATCTAAAAATGGCCCAGCGACATCCACGACCGACTATTGGCCACATACTTTACTGGTAAGGGCACTATTACCTTTGAAGCAATGGGGCCTAGCACTTCCTGATAACAGGTGGTGGGCGCTTGTCGAAGCAATCCGCGTTGGTGCACAGCAGTGCGGTCACGCACCTTTTACTATGTTTGCCATCGTGGCAATGCTGACCTTTCATTTCGAGGGTCTTTGCCGGCAGCATTTCGTAAAAAAGGCCCGTCCCGTGAGCGTTGTAGATGTCACGCATGGCATAATCCTGCAACAATGTGGGAACGTTCGTTGAAATCCAGGCGGACGCACTGCTCGTGTCTGCTGACACCGACTCGCGACAAAGCGCCTTGCCGACAATGTTATGAAGGACCTTAAACCTGGTGAGCCAGTCACTGCTTCTCTTGAAGTCATGGATCCCCAGCAGGCAAGTGTAGTTCAGGGCCTCCTGCTGCACAGCATTCCCACTCATAGGAATGTTCTTTCCCCTCATCTCAACAAACCACGTGTAGACAGCGTTTGGAAGATGTACCCAATGCAAGCGCTTTTTCAATCCCATCTTTGGCCTTCAGAATGGTCGACAGTAAACAAGGTGAAATTCCAAACTTCACCGCAATGTCACCTTTCTTTTGACCACTTGCTACTTCGGTCAAAAGGCAAGCTTTGTCCTCCAAAGACAAAAATTTCCACTTACTGCATGGTGGTGCCATGTCAACAAGCACACTCAATAGAAAAGCTTCCACGCACGAACAAAACAGCCAAACGCGCAGAGCATGAACTGTGCAGTTGCACTAACACGCTAGCATCATGCTAGCACTAGCTATGCACTGACAACAAGGTATCCGACACCACCAAGATGCAGGCTGCAACGTGGATACTGAGCAACCAAAGTGCTCTCATGGAGGAAGAAAAAGTTGAGGGAGAACTACGTCGCGCAGTCAGCCTTGGCAAGCGCAAAAGGTCACGTGCTGCGCCACCAGTGATGGTGGCCCAGCACGTGACCTTTTGCAGTGGTGGTGGCACAGCACGTGATCTTTTGATCTAGATCTGCAAGGATCTAGATCTGCCGAGATGTTTGATGCCAGTAGCATGGAGGAAAGAAAGCCAGCTAGGCATGCAGGCTTTTCACCAATGCGCATTTGTTCGGTCTATTTTTCGGATTTGGCCAGCAGTTGCCCGGCTGCTCTGACTGTGTGTGTGCTCAGAGCGCACTCCAAGTGTCTGTTGTGCTTCGGTCGCTTCCTGTAAGGCATATTTTTTGCACTATGCGCCAGGTGCAAGAAGATTACAACATAACGCTGTGCACTTGAGCTGCAGGTTATATGCTTCGGCTGAAATAAAACGACCACTGTGTGCGACAAACACTGTGTATGTGAGCATTATTGCTTTGTTGCTGTTAATAGGTAAGTTGCATGCACCAGATAGTGAAATGCCGAATGCCGTGTGCATGAAGTAACCCTCGAAACCATCTGATGCTACTCGCCGAACTAACACGCGCATGCCCAAGGTCGGAAGGCCAGATAGTGGAGAGCGTTCGTGCCTTCCTTTAGACTTTAGTCTCGCCATGGCATAATACGCGGCTGTTTCCACCGTTTCAACGCAGTGTTCTCTGAGACAGATATGATCGGCAACAAAAAGTTTTGCTTTCGAATAAACATCACAATCGAACGCCTCAATCTTGCGCGCAACATCACGGCGGTAGTCAGAAGGGTTCGGAAAGTGCGAGCACTAAAACCACACCTGCCAAGTTTGGAGAAACGGTATCTGGGAGATTTACTCAACGAGGGGGCAGGGCAGGTAGTGGGGGGGTTACTGCGATAGAGATATGGAAACTGTCACCGGGTTTTTGCAGTCGCCGTTGTTCTGCACAAAGTCCAACCTGATAACATCTAGTTTACGCCTCATATCTTTTATGCGCAAATAAAAATGCGCAAGCGCTAGGGCCAAATGCGGCTGAAACAGATGAAACGACCCAGCCGCCTCTGTCATGCGATAACATCGCACCGCGTGCGAGGCCTCTTGTCGTTTGCTTCTCGAGCAGAGAGAGATGAAACGACCCGGCTGCCTCTGTCATACGATAACATCGCACCGCGTGCGAGGCCTGTTGTCGTTTGCTTCTCGAGCAGAGAGAAAATGCACAGCCTGTCTTTCGTTGTGCGGGTGCCGGCGGCAATGTCGAGCAATGTCGGCCCCCATACTCGGTCAGCCACGCAGTCAACAGAGGCCGTTTCTGGCGGTGCAACATACAATTTTGACTTTGTACACGTATTTTTATCTTCTGAAATGCACCAAAATGCTAAGGATTGTGTTTACTGCACGGCAAATCAAATTTTTGATCCTGGAATTACATCGAAACGGCCCCCCAAACAAAGTTTGTTGTAGCGAGTAAATTTATGCATTGACTCCTATGGACTACTGACGGGAAACCGAGAATTTTTCGTTGTACCGGAAATTTCGTAGAAGCAGCATTCATTGTAGTGAGAGTCGACTGTAGTGGCTTCATAAAATATTACATATTTTCCCTGAAATTAAGCTTCTGATGAGGTAGAAATGCAATGCTTCATTAGCGATGAAAAAGTCACTGAGCAGGAAACATCCTTCTATCAGCAGTCTCTGTTCAACAACTTATTCACCCCTACAAGCCTCAGTCTTCCTCTGATCTTCTCCCAACGTTTCATTAGATGCCAGTAAACATGAAATACCCACATAAGAGATGAAGTGCACCTTTAGTAAATCTGAGTTTTTTTTTTTAAACGTACATTTGCACGCATAAATCTGGATACAACGGCATCAATAAAAATGCTGACTCATTATAGCCCAGTAGCATGATGTAAAAATGTTTTGAAGTATTGCACAGATTTAAAAGGTGCATGTGAGCAGCCCATGCAACATTTTGTCTGAACACAAGCAAAAAAAAGATAACATTTTTCAGAGCACCTACGATCCCCAAACTAATTGGTCACAGTGTAAAATTTATCACAATAAGGCAAATGTCAGCTGCCCATTGCTGATAATGGCTGGCTGACTCTACGTTTTTTTTAATAGGGTGTACATAAAACTAATTGCTGCTCCATCGTACAACTGAAGAGGCCCTGACACTAGGACAAAGAACATGAGACACTAGGAAGGAGAAAGTCCATTAAAAAGTGGAGTGTTCAGCCAGCATATATTTGCCCATGTGCTACACAGCAAGGGATGGGACAAAAGGAAAGACCCGTGGACAACATTTTTTGGCACTGCCGTGGAAGCTACATAACCAAAATGTAAGCTTTGCATATGTGAAGAAATAGCCCCAGTTTTATTAGTAATTTTAACACTTATCTCGCTCACATACATATTCACTTATTCTGAAACTAACACATTTATGAGATATTATAAGCAAAATGAAATTAATGTGCACTCTACAAGAATATTTTTCGTGCCTGGTTTCCACACACTTGTTCTCTACCGTAAACAAGGGCAATGGCAGCCCTCATGTCTGTTGGCGCATGTGTTGTCGCAAACTCACCGTCTCGTTCTCCAAGAAAAGGATGTACGAGTGTTACAAAAGGTCAAAAAGACCTAGCATGTGGTCTACAATGTGATGCAAATTGGACAATGCAGCCCAAGCATGTGGTTTGCAACGTGTACGCTGCTGTAAAGAGGCGTCAGTCCCAAATGCTGATGTATGCTGTGTGATGTATGCTGTGCTGTAGCAGAGCTCACTGGAATGCGTGAATGAATTATTGCCCTAATCAAAGCTGAAGCTCTGCAAGCCCCAGTTGCAACCCCAAAGTGCAAACGGGTAAGTTTCTTGGGTGGTGGTGGCAAAAGCATGATGCTATGAGCAAGCAAAATAAAACCAAAACTGGAACTGATATCGACAAGCTTCCGAACTGACAGAAGTTTAACAAGAATGTGCGGAAGCCCCCCCCCTGCATAGCCCTTGCTCCATTTCCAGGATTAGTTGTCGCCAAGTGTAGAAAGGTTGAGTGAAAATTTCCATTCCTGTTGTTACCTGTGAGAGTGGATGTGCAGTCAAGCTCTTAGAAAAACACCACCACTACGACACTGAATAAGCACCACCAGCACTGCTCATGTTACACAAATCAACATTTGTAGATACCCTTTCAGTTTCGGAACTTTTCCTTCGGAGCCGGGTGCAAACTTCTTCCCACAAACTGTGAGTGTACTGTGATCCACCTCTGCATCAAGCAAAAAACAACTCTCCACGGGCTGCGCTGAATCTGCCAATGTGTGCGCTCTACGCTGGTGTTCACAAGCGACATTATTTTTTCTGTGCATATGAGTCAACTGAGTGACTGATGTCAAAAAGATAGTGCAAGGCTGAGTGTTTCATTCTGTTCGTCAATCTGTTCGCTTTACAGTGTTTTTTTGCTGCCCACTGGCAATGTTTGCCCCCTCAATAGGATGTCTTCAAAAGATTTATGCTCCCTTGACCGACATTGACCATCTTTCATTTACCTAGAAGCACGACGTAGACAACCATTATTTGCAAGGATTCTTTTTAAATTGAAACTGTCACACAATGTTACTACAGCTTAGACCCGTTATAATGTATTGATTGATTTGTGGGGTTTAATGTCCCAAAACCAGCTCTGATTATGAGAGACGCCGTAGTGGAGGTGTCCGGAAATTTCGACCACCTGGGGTTCTTTAACGTGCACTGACATCGCACAGCACACAGGCCTCAACATTTCGCCTCCATCAACACGCCTGATAATGTAAGTCGCCGGAATTGCAAATACCCGCACTATAACAAAAACAACATTTTTCAAAGTGTACATGCGCGTAAAAAGTGTCTAGCAGGTAATGGCAGGTGTTATACATTCGAGGCACACGACCGGACCGCTTTCACCAGTTAAAAAAAATCGGGATATGTCAATGATTTAAGTCCATGGCCACGCGGTGCAAAAAGAATTTAAAAAAAAGTGCTATAGCGACGTCGCCGTTTATGTGGACTTCCCATGGAACGGGACTGTGCAGAAACAGGTACCGATTACTGCACGCTATCCTCCATTTTTTATGATGCGTGCATGATGGAAAAAATGTTGCTACCGCAAGCTGCCATTCGAGTGGTGCACCTACCATCCATACCCTCGCTTCCATTGTCGAAATGATTCATCTGCATTTTAAATGCGGTCACCATAAACCACAGTCGCTCACGGCACCTTATGTGAAGCCAGTACAGAAAAGGGAGCACTCGCTAGGCCTAGCTCACAGGGTCGCAGGCGGCGCGCCTCACTGTAAGTTTGAAACTGAAAACACAGGGATCAGGTGCACAAGAAATCACACCCGGGTGATTCAAGGGCAGCGTGCGTGAAATCATCTTAAAAAAAGAACTGGTGACAAACAGTGGTAAAGTGGACATCAAGCGATCACGGGCGTGCGTTCCATGTGGAGCGTTCACAGCTGACAAAGAGCCGTAGCAGCATTCTCAGTTGCCTTGGCAATCCTATCATTCCTATCCTCACAGAGCACGCCCGCGATGCTGCTGCTGCTACGACTTTCTTTTTCTTTTTTCCCCCTCTGCTCCTTGTTCATTCATTCCATGCTTCTTCCTTCTTCATGGTGATTCGTTGCGCTCTTTTCAGGCAGCCCACTTCCTTTATGAAGCCTGCGCACTACCTCAATTGTCCATGGGATTTCCCGGCAGCCACATTTTAACCGGTCTTTCATCTCAGGGTGCACAATAAGCAGTATGTGTATACATTAAGCTCTATGGGAGGGTATATGGAGGTCAGAAAAAACATCATTATAGCTGGTCCTGCACTATAAGCGGTTACGTTATAGGTGGTCTCGGCTGTATGTTAAATTGCAAGACACGCATGGTTTTCAATGGAATTAACATTACTTCTCCCACATTTCATTAAATAAAGGTTCATCATACTGACGCTTTAACTGCATCCAAGGTCTTGGCAGGAAGCCGTGACAGCCGAAGGCCACGACAGCTTCACTTACACCAATTACTATAAATAAAAAAATTTGCACATAATATCAGGTGTTTTTTTCGAATTTTTACTATATGAAATTTCTGCCTCACATTATATGTGGATCCCAGAGTTTTCAGCCTAACATTTGCAGCAACAGTTTCGTTTTAGCTAGTGCCATCATCATCATCAATCGTAGCAGACGACGCGTCATCCGGCAGTGGCGCCGGTATGCTGCTGCAAATGGCTGCTGCTTTCAACTGGCATCATTCTGACCTCACTACAGTGTAACCATACCAGAATCAGCATGCTCATTTGAAGTTCGCACAAGGTCAGGACCGTGAAAGCTGTACCCAGCTGCCTTTAAAAGCAAGCTTATTTTGGAGGCCGAGACAACTGGTGATTGTGCTGCAGGACAGCGCTTCAGAATCACAGAGGGCAGCATTTTAGAAAACAAGACAACTTTTCTGTGCACCAGCCAAAGAAATGTCCGGGAGCCGAACGGAATCTTTCCTGAGACTGAACCAGAGCTGATAGCCTTTACACGATGCCAATGAGACGCTCACCCAGCTGCGAACACTGAACTACTCCAAGCAAAGCAAGAGAAAGGCATTCCATGCACCACGCTGGATTTCCTTTACAATGGCAGATGTCACCGCATAAAGTCTCTGAAAGCTATTAAGAAAAGCTCGCGGGTTTTCAGCAGCATGTGATAAAGCTGTGGAAGAAAGTCTATCAGCTGGGCCAGATCGCCTACACTGATAGATATCAGTGTACCTTGACATGCTGTCAGTTATGCAGGAGAAGGCGTCCCCGAGGAGCTCATCAGTCATTCTTTTAGAAATTGTAGCATCAAACGCACTTTACGGTAGTGATAACGACTTTCCGTGAAAAGACATCTCCAACAAGGGGCTTTCAGGAAATAGTGCCCATGAAACGGAAAAAGACTGAACATTAACTGCAATGCAAATAAATGCTTCCTGTGAGCTTTTCTTCCTCGTATGATATGGAGATGAAACCTTTCTTTTTTCTTTTTTTTTTCCGTACCAAATTACACATCGTATCATATGCGGGCTCTTATTATACACGTTTTGCCATGGTACATTAGTCCTGCATTTTTAGGGCTTTCAGCATGCTGCATCACCGCTGTGAAGACGACTGCATAGGTGCAGCAGCAAACTGTAACTGCGGTCACCAACTCTCAAGCTCAATGAAACTGATGTGTGTGTGCGTGTGTGTTTTGTTATTGAAAAAGCTTTCCCTTACATGCACCCTGTTATTGAGACATTTTTTACAGCCTCTTTCATGCAAAAATAAACCAACTAAACGTATTTGATTTACCAAGCCTCGAGCCAGCCCCCAGCGACCTGCGGGCGTCTCGCTGACAGACATGACGCCATTAATGTGTGAGTGAAAAGTCCCCTGGACTGCCAGTGAGCAGGACTTCCTGAAGGTCCCCGTAAAAAACAAACAATCCACAGGCATCCGGGACCGTCCAGGACCATCTGGGACTTGTAAAACGAGTACACTGATTGGCAGCCATGCTTTGCACAGAAGGTTGAATTTCAGCATAGCGAACTAAACTGCCAATCTTACAGATTTCATTGTAATGAGGGCTAACTGTATTATGCAGACATAACAAATCAGTTCACCTCTGTGACAATGATGATGGCACACTTTAGAATCCGATTTCAGTTCTGATAGTAAGGCAGCTCATATGCTTTCTTGGCAAACGCCTGGCGCAATTATTTGCCAACTGTCATTTTGGAGCGAGATGGCACAAAGGACAATTCAACACAATTGGTTCCCTGCCGACTACTGCTGAGCGTTATGTTTGCACTGCAACTGGCGCCTTAAAATAAGTAATTAAAATGGCAATTTGTGAATTTTTATTTAGCTAGTGCCAATCATGAATAAAACACAGGTGGCACAGGTGCAGCTTTATTTGGGCTTTTGAACATGCCTCAGCTAAAAAGTGGTTTAAGCCAATGGTCAATCGCAGACTGCTGTGACCAGCTCCTTCACCTTCTTATTGCCTGTAGAGAACTGCCACCTTGAATTCAGAATATGAAAAGTAAATGGGGAGCAGTACTGCAACATTGCAGTTACCATCAAGCACTCTTACAGGTCGAGTGCTACTCATTAAGAAGTAACAAAAGGCACAGTTGAACAAGCAAAACCATGGAAATGGTACAGACAAACATGTAGGCCAGCAATCATGACAATTTGATGCGCAAATCTAGGCATGTGAAGTGAAAGGCCTTACAACCTTGCAGATAAGCACCTACTCTCTGTGGACAAGCCAGTGTTTCCCAGTCTCTGTGAACTGGTTTTCAGGACCGATGACAGCGACACTTGATGTGCAGCCACTTTCACCAGCGCACCTAAAACGCAAGTAGAAACATAAAGCAAGCATGTAAAACTAAACAGTGCCATGCTTGTCTCCTCTCGTCAGCAGACCATTTGCAGCAAAATTTCATTCAAGTTTAGTAATACACCCACCAGCCTAATTCCATATGCAAGCTTTGCGTATTAACAATGTTCAGTCCACAAAGTAAACAATTCACAGCATGCAAGCAACAAAAACTCCGATTTGTTTAACTGACCTAACCTCAGCACAATGCTAAAGAAAAGGTAGTCAGTTTAATAATTAAAAGCAAACATTAGAGGTTACAAAGCCATCATGCTCCAAGAAACTGCTAAGTTTGCTCTTATTAGGAGGCCAAAATGGCTTCCCTTGCAGCATCATTCCCTTCTGTCACAATACAGATATACGTACACAGTGCTTCCTTGCAATGACAACAAGGAAAAAGAAAAGAAGAAGAAACTGCCTTTAAAATTTAGCTGCATGTGAATCAAACTGTCTGCCTTACATGACACTGTGCACCGACACTACTTCAGGGCACAGACTATTACTGCGTACAACTTCACTGAAGCACTACCATGTTACACAAGTAGTTTAATGGGCTACATTTTGTCAGCACCAGTGAACATGTCTCGCTTTAATTTTCCCCAGGATGTAAGCAACCTGTATTCACAATGCACATAAGATCTGTATAATTTAAGATATTTTCTTGAAAATAATGCAATATAGGTAGCCTTACAATACAGTAATATTTAATTACGCTATAAATATGTGGAGCTCCTAGAAAATGCTGAAACAATTGTTTTACCATACAAAAATTTTTTGATGCAGCCATTATCATCGTGGATAAAAACTGAACATACTGCCTTCTGCAGGGTGCTAAGTATGAGGCACAGTCTATATATGCACTTACCAGCAACAAATACAAAATGGTTAGATTTATATGTATTAAACAAGTAAATGTGACATTTAGATTGCATCTACATCAGAGAGCTGCTAATATTTGACTTCGTTTGCTGCAAAGATGGTCTACTTTTACAAGTACTACTTTCACTACGTCAAGCTGCTTTTATGAGTTTGATTCATTTATGTACCAGAGGCTGGAGTGCTTCAACATTGCCAGCACCTTCCTACGCATGTCTTGATGCAGCTATAATATATAAGTGCACTATTAGATGTGGGAATGAACATGGGTCTCGCTGCGGTAGTGCCGATGTGACTTCACAGTAAGGACTCGCCCCAATGGCCTGATTGATTGATTTCTGGGGTTTTACGTCTCTCCCCACTTGCCTGGTCCGCTGCCAGCGATCACCTCCTTCTGTGCAGCTGCATGGGTGACAGTGTGCTCATCAGGCGTTTGCCGTGACACCCGATGGTGGCACAAATTAGTTCTTTCATACCTTCCTGAACCAGCATGTCTGTTTTACTACACTTAAGCCACTATATTTGAACCACAAGTTGTATTTGTTGCAATATTTATACCCGATTCGTTTGCGATACAATCATTATTATGCAACTCAGTTCGGAATAAAAGTTTCCCAAGATAGAAGGTGCACTGCCTTCAATACTATACAAAGCCAACTAACCTGACGAAAGTATGGATAGTAAAATTTTGAAATGGCAAACTACCGCCTAAACAAAAGTTGCGAGTCACAAAGGTGTTGCTTAATCAGAACAGCAGGACATTTTGTCACATGTTGAAGCGCTTAGTTTTGAACATGTATACCAAAAATGTGCCAAGGAAATATTTCTGCTGAAGTGCTTAATCTTTACCGTGTAATTCACTTGGACTGCACAAGTGATGTGTGTCCCAAAGCCTTACAAATAAAATAAGTGATCTTTTGGTACTGACCAGCTAAATTACAAATTTTTGTGTGATTTATGTGCACGCTGGAAGTAATCTAAGAGATTTGACACAATCATGCTATGTGCTGCAGGCAGCTTTAGCTGAGTTTGTCTATTATTATCAATCACTTCTCAGAATTAGAATATATGAAACATTACTCAAATTATTAATGTCAGTCTCATAGCGCTTTTGGAAATGCCAAATATTGGTACATTGAGCATGTACAGGCTTCTCCGCAACCGTTGCCCATTACTACGGTATTTACCCGCATAATTTGCGCCCTCGCATAATTTGCGCACCCCCGATATTTAGCCAGCTTTGCAAAAAAAAAAAAAAAATTCCTCGCATATTTTCCGCTCCCTGTTCCCAGCTCTCCGGCGCGCGCGCACGGACAGACTTTGGACGGCCGCGCGGCCGTGCCCCTCGCTGCGCAGGCGAGCGCAGTCATACGCACAAGGAGCTGTGAGTGCGATGCCCCTTTTTCTCCGGAAGCCCCCGAAGCCCAAAGTACGGTCGCTAGAATAAAAGCAGGCAAGTGGGGGCGAGGAAAACGGTTGAAGCAGAGATCAAACGAGCCCCCGGCCTATCTCCGTCGCTCGGAGGGCGGATGGGACAACAACATCACCCCGATCCGGACACCTGCCATCGATGCGGGGAGGAAAGGCCCCGCCCGCCTTTAACGAGGATGGAAAGACGCGAGGCGGGGGGGGGGGGTGGAGTGTTGCTCGGCTGCCGAGATAGCACTGGTGCGCGTTATCTCGGCAACCATCAGCGGGCGGCTCGCAAACACTTCTACGTGCCCCGCTCTCAACGTGAAGGGATGCGGCGAAGTGTCCCTGGGGCAGCCGTATTCTCCCACACCAGCGTTTTGCAGTGTTACGGGAGATCGTATCCAAAAGAGTTACCGTGCTAGTTGCATGTTACACGTTATTTGAAATGTGTTCGCGAAATCTCCGCGTAATTTGTGCACCCCCCTTTTCGGAGCTCTAAAATCGCGAGAAAAAGTGCGCAAATTACGCAAGTAAATACGGTGTGTATGCGTACCCTGCTCTGCATGAATAGCCGGTCCAAGCTACCACCACATTGCAAACAGTTACCGATCTCTCACATCATATGGAATGCTACTGATAGCAGTAATTTACAAAAACAAACGCCAGAGAGTTGAGACGAGTTCTGAACTTTTTCGATGGCACAATCAATATTGTGGCTCAAGTAAAAAAACATTCTCTGCCTCTAAAGGCACCTACTAGTCTCACGCTTTGTCCACTACTCAGGAATAATGCAACTGCAAGCAAAAATCATGTTTGAGCAATTCACCTAAACTAGTGCATGTGAGCTTGTCTGCATTGCTACAGCCTGACTGAACCAGAAAGAGGCAAGCTGACAGCAGGAAGCTTCAGCAATACTTATAGATTAACTGGCTTTCAGAGTGAACAGAACCACCAAATTATTGCAAAAAAAAGTGAAAGGAATATTTGTGACTCTAAACAATATGTTGAATGACCAAATACACAAGGCATACTAATGTGACAGCTGGGATGATATTGTAGGGCATGCATTTTAATGATATTTTGCTAGACTCAACACACTACATGATGTGTTTTTGACAGGGTGCAAATAGCAGGCTTGCCAGAAACATTGTTTGAAGAATGCATCCGACACAAAGAAAGTTTGTGGTGGAGAAACCATCCTCTAAAGGGTTCGGCCCAGAACAATGCAACATAATAATGTAAGTATGGTGTTTTACATGCTGAAGCCACGATGAAATTATGAGGCACAACATGGTTGGGGATTCTGAGCTAATTTTGCCTGCTGGAGTTACATCTCCTTAAATTGAAGTACAGGGGTGTTCTTGCATTTTGGCCTCGTATAAATTCACCATGACCAGTAATCTTACCCGCATTCTTGAGCTTAGCAGTGACACACACTAACACAACATGACAACCGCTTCAAAGTACACATCAATACATGCCGGCATGGATGACAACTGTATAGATAAATATACCAATATCATTGTTCTTTACCTGAATCACTTTAACTGCTGTTTTTGCTTTGATTAGGAGCTTAAGGTAAGCAACAAAAAACATACACAAACACCGTACCATGCAATTTCAACAATGCAAGCATGTTTCATAGGCATGCCATGGCAGGAGAGGAGAAAGCCAAAGCACAACTCCTTGCCATGGTGCCATCTACGCCTTCCCACCAGGCTGAGTCACCCCAACATCTAGGAGCGAACTATTAAAGGGGCCGTGACACCCAATTATCGATCGTAATCTGTTCTGCATGGGTTAGTCCATGCACGCTCACAAAAACACTGGTGAAATTTTAGAGCAGTTGGTCCCGCCATTAATTTATATACTTGAATATAATTATAAATATTCAAGTGCTTGAGAGCCAGGCAACAGTGGTACGCTCCCTAGGCGTGATGTAAAAACCAACTCACTGTGTGAGTACCTGCATTTCAGTGAACAATTTTCTTCCTGTGCCACCACAGTGTGCACAGTGAGAAAGTGCGACACACTTGGATGCGAATTTTTGCGGAAACCATTGTACGGAGTGCCACAGTCCGACCTGCTGCATACAACTGTTCGGAACGCACAGCATGAATGAGCGGGAGGCGTCGGCTGTGCCCACATCCATTGGACCACCACATACTGCAAATTATTTGTACCTTTGCCAACAAAGTCAGAACAAACATTTTTGCAGAGTGCTGGCTTGCCTAGCATAAACGATGTCAATAAAGGCAGGTTATTATGCGCGAAAAGCTTGAGACGCTCATTCTAGCAGCCGCCGATCGCTGGTGTGCATGTCTACTCACTGCTGAAACTGTGGCTGACACCAGTTACTAGTATTCAAATCCGGCTCATATTGAGTGCATATATACATCATAATGCAATCACTGTTGGCACAATGATATAGAATTCTTGTTCACCAGTAATTTTTCTTTGTTTTTCAAATACCATTTACTGGGGCCAGGGCTGTTCATGGCAATAGTAGAACTAGTAGCGACATCTTTAGGTTGTTTCTCTTACTACAATGCATTTGAATTTCTTTTCAACTGCGTTGGTGTTCTCGTAGAAAGAAAATAATGGAAGTCCCATGATTCCATGTGTATCTCCGAGCCAGTGCTTTACGCCAGAAGTTAACACAGATGTGAAAGCCACTACAATATTATGCTTTATGCGCACCTGATGAAAACCTTGCATCACCAGATGTCGGTACTAGCTGATCTGATGATGCAGAGCTGGTCAGGTCCCGTTTGCTTCTCTGATAGCCTTAATAGGTAAATGTAAAGTCTACAGACAAATTGCAATGCCCTGATCTTCCCTTGAATGAAAGCACAATCAGTTTTTCTGTAAGCCCCTAGAAGTGAGCGATGACCAACATACCAGCTGGGAAATCAGTTTAGCAGAGACAATAGCTGCAGCTATGGCACTAACGGCTGGGTTGGAAACACGCCCAAGATTTACAACTGCACTCCACGTTCACAATTGTGAAGTCATGTTGTTTGATCGCTTTTGTTTCAAAAACAAATTGCAACCAATTTTCATGCTGGTGTCACCAACAAGGCAAGCGAGTGCCTCAAATGAAGTGATGAGGAACAAGCTTGCCGGTCGGTGCCTGGTTGGTGCCTGGAGTCTATCAATGTTGCTGTTGGCATGAATGGCATGCAGCGAACTGCATCACAATCAAGCTATACAAGCTGCACACAATGTTGCTGCAAGGCACTGACCGCAAGTGGCACGGTGGCTGATTTGAAGCAGACAGCGGCTCAGCTCCGTGCTGCTCATGACGTCACATATGCCACGGCAAAATGCCGGTCACCAGCAATGGGCAGGGTTTGTAGCTGGCAACTTCTAGGGCTTATTTCGGACTGAAGTGTTTCTGTAAACATTTTTTACGTGTGTATAGGCCTAACAAACTCTCTATTTCTATTTTTCGCAAAAAAAAAAAAAACATAAATTGTTGGGTGATCATGTCATGGCCCCATTAACTTGTACCCAATTCTCTGCTCTTATTCACACCATTGCTGAAGTACTAACAAAGAGATCCCTTATTTATACACAGTGTCTACTACACTAAAGAGAGTGTTAATTTTTTTTGCTCATAAAGACAGTGATGTGAACTTGCACTGTTGACTACTCCACACATATAGAGCAGTCAACTACAATGTCTGTGTTATAATAGTCCCATCCCTGGCTTGTGCTACTGATCCAGCATACAAGTTAATAAAGTAAACATTAGCCTTATATTGCAATTAGTTGTTAACAACCCCATTCACAATAATAATTGTTGGGTTTTACTTGCCAAAACAGTGATATGATTATGAGTGTGCAAATATTCAAAACTTCAAACGATTTTTTAAATAGCATTTGCTATTTGATTCAATTCGAACTATCCAAAGTAGGTAAGTAAAGAAAAAAAATATGCTATGTCTTCTGAAAAGTCGCCCATTCCTGCATGTACACCTGTGTACAGCGGCGGAGCTAACACTCGTGCACAGCGGCGGAGCTAACACTCATGTACTGCGGTGAAGCTAATGCTCGTGTAATGCGGCTAATACTCGTGTATTGCGGCGAAGCTGACCTCTATGTATTGTGGCAAAGTTAATGCACGTGTATTGAGGTGAAGCTAACAGCCGTGTACTGTGGCAAAGCTAGAATTCGTGTACTGCGGTGAAGTTATCACTCACATACTGTGGCAAACTTAACAATCGTGCACTGTGGCGAAGCTAACAGCGTACTGCGGTGAAGCTAACACTCACGTACTGCGAAGTTAGCTCAGCTTTCTGTTGTGCAGTTCTCTGTTGGACTGTTGTTCAGGACTTTGTAATGACACTGGGAGTATACTGGCCTTGCAATAAATCTCTTTTGCCCATGTTTAGCACCAGATTTCTCTATA
Organism: Hyalomma asiaticum; assembly: GCA_013339685.2. Lineage (NCBI taxonomy): Eukaryota > Metazoa > Arthropoda > Arachnida > Ixodida > Ixodidae > Hyalomma > Hyalomma asiaticum. Next base: position 22,371,073 of record CM023481.1, read on the forward strand.
ATTTGACATGGTATTATTAAAAAAAATATTCCATTCGATTCACACCTGAACATAAATATTTGAATTTGCTTCGCACTCAAAATTTTGCTATTCTCGCAGCTCTAATAATGAGTCATGCCATCATGGAACGCTCCAGAAATTTAGATGACCTGGAGTTCTTTACTGTGCATAGAGAACACACAGCACAAGTGCCTCTAGCAATTTTGTCCTCACCGAAAATGCGACTCCGGAGGCCGGGATTTAACCTGTGACCTTTGGGTCAGTCAACAGATAACCATAACCATAACCACTGCACTACCATGGTAGACACCCCAACTGAGTCATACTCTTGAGGTATTCTATTGTAGCGCTTAATTTCATTATTCCTTTTTTGGTACCGTGACACTGGCTACGAAGAATACATGCTGCCATTACCATAAAAAATGCAAACTTGTTGCAATGGATAATAAAAAATGAAATTTACTGCTACAAAATACAGACCATATCATTGATTCTGTTTTCATCAATGCCTCATGCAATGTTACATAGTCACTAGCACACAAAGTGAACAGTGAACACCATACAGTAAACCTTCAGTCAACAGTACAGCAAAGCTTCAGGATAGAAACTCAATTAGAGCTAGTTCAAGAAAACAGATTTGGGTAAAATAAGTCAAGAACACAGTCACTACTAAGTAAGCTTACAAACAGCAAGCAAATAAAAACACTGTTTCGCTCAAAGCGTAAAGACCTCGCATTCACACACCTCCTAACTGCTGAGACGATTTCATCTTTGCTACAGGCAAATATCCTCTGCCGGTGCTGTTGCCTCATCTCATCTGTCACTCCATGCAAGAATGCTGCAGCCCCACGGTCACCTGGGGTGATCGGCTTGTCAACCTGCACTCATTGGTAAAATGACTCCGCTCAGGCACAGAACAGGGAGAAGCTGCACAAGTAAAGTTATAGCCCTACTGTTTCATCATATAAAAATGGATCTGCTGAGCTGGTAAAGCGTTCCATCCAGCACAGCATATGCATGTGTGGCTACAACAGTGGACAACGACATTATTTGTATAGTTGATATGGCAATACAGCAGGGCCTAAACTCTCAAGAGTGGCAGCATAAAAAGTAAAAGACAAAAACCACAATATGAATGTGAGGCACAGCATAGTGCGGAACTCTGCGTCAACTTTTACCACCCGAGGTTCCTTAACACGCACCTATTATGCACACTACGTGGTTTTGCATTTTGCCTTTATTTAGTGTCATTGCCGTGGCCGAGAATCAAACCAATGTCCTTGGCCTTAGCAGTGTAACACCTTAACTGATAAGCTATCATAGCAGCTAACATACCACGGTGAGTTTTGTCAACACAGTAGTATAAGTTCTATGCGTCAAAAGTAAAGAGTTGTGAAGAGCAAAGAGTAGCGCACTTTTTCACAGAAGTAATGAGTATGCAATGGACAAAAAAATGACAAACTTTAATTTTTACGTGAGTACCAGGAACTCAAACACCACACATGTAAGCTACGACTGAGCCACATCATTGTTTATGTGTTTCAACACCGTCAGTCAAATGAGAGGAAAAATTAGCCTCCACACCCCCCCTACAAGGAAATCCATACGGATTTCTTCATTCCCCTTCTTTCATTATGAGAACAGAATTTGATAACGGCACTCTTATTTCTTGATCTACCAACCACCAGCCAGCTTTCTACAGTCACCTTGCTCAGGTCTTTATAACCACAAGTAACTCATTAAATTTTCCTCTTTCAGCCTTTCATCCCATGTTTTGAATCCACAACACGGCAAAGCAACCAAGGTTGGCACTAAGGCATGCAATGTGCAATAGAGTGCAAACTTTGGCCAGTTGGTGCACCACTTCATTTATTCCCTGCCTTCTTCTTGAGTTGTTAGGCACTGACTTGTAAAAGATAGATGCAGAATAATTCAAATGGAATTTTAAATTATGCAATTTCAAAGCAAAAGTTAGACAAAACAACAGGCTACTTAATAAAGCTTTAAAAATATCATTGCTCAAACAGCCTGTGTCTCCAGTCAGCAGAGTGAACGCTGGACATGTGCCTTGATCAACATTGCGACCAACTAGTCTGAGACCACATATTGTGAAGTATAAGTCTGCTAGTTATTGAACAGTTTTGATATTCAGAACTTAAAATCTAAATGCTGGAAATATACCTGTGTTTTATACGGAACAAATGTGTGCTAAGGACATAGTAATAGAAATTAAGAAGAAGAAATGGACGTAGGCAGGACATGTAATGTGAAGGCAACACAACCGGTGGTCATTAAGGGCAAAAGAGTGGATCCCTAGAGAAGACAAGCATGCCAGGGAGTGGCAGAAATTTAGGTGGGCAGATGAGGTCAAGAAGTTTGCAGAGGTAAACTGGTCGCAGTTAGCACAGGACCGGGATAATTGGAGATCTATGGGAGAGGCCCTTACCCTGCGGTGGGCGTAGACAGGCCGATGATGATTTATTAAATTTGGCCTTTAAAGCTCGAAACAACCCTGCCTAAGCCCTGTAAATGTGCCTAGGCAATATGTACTTCAGTCTAACAAGTTCCAGCTTTGACCTCAGCAACATACCACGTACCCAATGCTGCTGAGGCCATAAACGACTTTGGTACTGACAAGTGAGTTTCACCAAGGCATTCTTGCTACCTTTTAATTGAATAAATAGATCTCACATGATGAAACTGAGTAGGCTGGAACAAACAAAATGCATGATTAATTCATTTTGACAGCCAATCCAGTTCATCAAGCCAATGCATGCAATTGTATACAATGATAGGAAATCTCCCAAGACAACATTAAGGGGAATACATAGTGTGGAACACAAACATAGAACAGCACGAAGACAGGACAAGCACTAACTTTCAACTAAAACTTTATTGCAGATTGTGCGCATACTATATAAGTACAATATGTGAATCTGCAAGAAAAACAAAAAGCTACAGGCAAAAAATGAAAGAAAGAAAGTGGAGCACCACTGTTGTCATTGCCAAAAATTCAAGTTCTTTCCTTGATAAATTTTATCATTTGTCCAGCGCCTGTCTTGTGCCTGTTCTTACCTTGTGTGGCCTGTTTTTCACATGCTCTAAATATATTTGTTGCTCATGCACCAACTAGGCCCTCAGAATGCTTTTTAGCACAAATAACGAAAGGGAAGGGGTCAAGGGCTCGTTCTTTATTTGTTAGAAACAAGTTAATGAGCAAACAGACAATGAAGCCTAGGAAAGCATAGGGGAAGTTACTTGTGGTATTTTAATTGTGGAGAAAGTAGAAAGGAATTAAAGTGGACGAAAAGACAAACCTGCCTTCGGTGGGACCCGAACCTACGACCTTCGGATGTCGCGTCCGATGCTCTACCAACTGAGCTACGAAGGCGGCCGTCCCCCCGTCCACTTTATTGTGTATTTATGTACATATTATCCTGGGAGTGTTAGGCAGCGCCACAAGCACATGAGCGCCACAAGCACATGAGGCATACATGTGCGAAGGGCAGCACGACATAGCATTAAAAGAGTGTGAACATTGTCTTTCTTGTCCACACTACTCTTTGTGTAGTCCCTTGATCTCCCCTTTTCGCAAGTATGTGATGCCAACTAGCCCAGTAATTCACTATTCTGAAAGGGGCCTTGTTACAGTTCTTGAACATGGTGAGAAAACACTGCTGATCAGTAGTCAAGGCTCCTGTGAACGTGTGAGCCAAACAGTATAGCATTGCACAAAGAAAGGAATTCATAATTTTGTTTCAAAGATGGTGAAAATACCGTGGAACCCCGCTGTTATGTTCCTCACTGCTGCGTTTTCCCGGCTGTTACGTTGTTTTTCATCGGTCCCAGCATAACTCCCATAGGATCCCATGTATTGCGAACCCCGTTGTTACGCCGCAGCTGTGGGCCTGTTCCCGGATGATGCGTCGCAACCTCGCATGCCGTACCCGCCCGGGCACCGCTATCTCGATTTGACTTTTGACAGTCTTGGTCACGCTTGCAGGAATCGCCGCTCACTGATGACTGCCGATAGCGCAAGCGCCAGCGCTATCTCGGCAGCCATGCGATCGCTCGGTAGCCGAGCGACACTCCCTCCCACCTTTGCGTCTTTTCATGCCCGTTAAAGACGGGCGGGGCGTTTCCTCCCCGCTTCGACTGCAGGCGTCCCGATAGGGGTGATGCTATCTCCTCCAAGCGACAGAGATGGGCCGGGGGGGCGCGTTTGATCTTTGCTTCAGCCGTTTTCATCGTCCCCACTCGCATGCTTTTATTCTAGCGACCGTACTTTGGGTTCCAGGGGCTTCCAGGGAAAAGAATTGGAAAAAGGGACATCGCACTCGCAGCCCCTTTTGCGTATGACTGCGCTCGCCTGCGCAGCGAGGGGCGTGGCCGCGCGGCTGTCCAGTCTGTCCGTGCGAGCGCTGGCAAGCTGGTTCTGGCCGGACGGCGAGCGCAAAATATGCGAGGATTTTTTTTGTCTTTTTGTAAAGCTCGCTAAATATCAGGGGTGCGCAAATTATGCGAGGGTGCAAATTACGCGGGTAAATACGGTAAACAAGCACTGAACACGGAACGTGAAAGCGCTATCAAGCGATCACGGACCCGACGCGACCGGCCGACCAGCCGTACACGCAACCACAAACCACGCCCGGGGTGCCGGAACAGGATGCGGTGATCGCAGTGACGGGGCGACTTGCCTCCAAAATTGGCGCGTCACGCTTAACTAAGCGTCAATGATCACAGTTTTGATTGCAATCTCTGAGGCCATACTTTCTCTCATCGGGGCGCCGGAGGCTATAATGGCGGCCCATTCACTGCTCTCGACAGCCGCGAACGGAGTCCGAATTATAGAATGTAGAGCTAGAAACCGTCCGTAGTATCAGTCGTCTTAACACATTAAGTCTATGGGGGCACTGGCGGTACTGCGCGGTTGTCCGTATTATCGGTCGGCGAATTGTTTGAAGTCAAAGCGGCCCTGTTCTCATTCATTTTCGGAGCTTTCCTCACTCTTGCGCTTTCCCGGCTGTTACGTTTTTCCCCCCGGTCCGCTGAAAAACGTATGAACGGGGTTCCACTGTACTGCTCGTTCTCCTCTTGGCAAACTAATCATAGTTGATGGGACCGACTATGTAGTCAAAGAAGCTGGCAATGGCATTGGCTAATTTCATGATCACAAAAACATGATCAACAATAAACTTCTACTACTCATTTTGATTTAAGTAAAACACATGCATGTATCTCTCTTCAAGTAAACCATAAAAGTAACTCTTCTTACTACTTCTGGTTTCAATCCACCGTCATCAGCTTAAATGTTTTGTTTTCTTCTACATTCATGTGAGGCAGCACCTGGCATACTGCGCCTGTACCCGTGCTACTTCAAAACAGCATAAGCCTGAGCTGGTCACATGTCCTGTGCTGAGCCCACTGCAACAGTGCTTACTGATGCACTCAGTCATTTCACATGCTTCAAGAGCAAGACACCTTGGTATGCATCCAGTTTGTTGGAAGACCATCACATGGTGCTTAGATAATTAAAGCTGTTTCAACATTTGCTACATGTATTTGGCTACTACCTATAAGTCAAAGCAATGCAAGACAAAACTGGTGTGCACCAGGTTCTCACAAAGCTCCACTTGATGCCTGACAGTTCTGCTTCTTGTGCAGTGTTGGTAGCATAGCACCGACAGGTGCCGCCACATGCTGGCACAACGTAAAGTGCAATGCTCATCCGAAATACCCAAGGCCATATACATGCATCGATGCAGCTTCCTGTCCTTTTGTCATCCGTTCCTGTATGCTCCAGCGCACTTGCTGACACAAAACAGTGGAAATCATTTAAGCCTGTAACAGATCCCTTTAACTCTGCTTATACTTGACAGATTCACAAAAGTTTTGCAGCAAGGCACATGTGAGGCAATAAATTCCAATCTGAGGTCATCAAAGATAACTTGAAAGGTGTTACAGTAGGGACCTTCCAGACAAATATACTGTACTCCAGCGAGCCAAAAGCTAGGTTTAATATAAAAAAAACCTTTTTCCATCGACACTCTTGCACTTTCATGACCCCTGGTACCACTTAACATCTGTAAGTTCATACAGAGAAGTCTACGGACCTCATGGATTTCGAAACATGCTTGCTTCAGTGGTAGTTAAAAGTGCAAGCATGAAAGGAATTTAAAGGGACCCTGCAACAATTTTCTCAGTAATCCTCGAATGACATCAGTTTAGAAGCTTACTGCCTCACGAATCACTTGCCCAAAATTTTTTTCAAATCTGTTAGGAATTAGTGGAGTTACAGATTCAAGTTTAAAGGGAATTCTCCTATTCAACTAAGTTCACTTTCCTTTCATTGCAACAAGCACGCTGGAAGCTACACAGAGAGAGGTAAAAAAGGGGTAAGAAGCCACGCTGGCACATGTCATGACCTTGAACTTTCTTTCTGCTCTTTCTCTTTGAACGTAGGTGTCCTTCTGCAGGGCAACAAGCTTATAGCCACAACCATTGCAGGGACATGGCACAACCTCATGGCATCCATGGGATGCCATGGGGTTTCTGTGGATGTCATGGATGCCATTCCATGATCCATGGGAATCGGCCAGCAGTAGTTCTCCGAATTATTTCATAGTCTATGCCAGTTACGATGTGCTTTACTGAAGGAAGAGCGGGTGCTTTCCAGATGTGTTTTGAAACCAAACTGCAAATTCCCTGCTGTACATAATGCAACAAAATTCGCTGACGTATTCACAGGGGCCTTCACAAATTCATCAACAGTGTTTTTTTTTTTTGTCGTTACATTCAAAAAGTGTTGCAGGGCCCCTTTAACTCCTACAATTCCATCACACAAACTCACCTTTGCAAAGCAAGACAGCTTGGATTCCTCCAGGTCCTCCTCTGTAAACTCTCCTTTCGTGAGCCATGCTACTGAGTCGCAAAATACATCTAACGTTTTCTCCATGTTTGGATCCCTTGAAAAAAACAAAGGAAGCCTTATCGTTAGCAACATTTAGCACATTTTCCGTCAGCAATGGCAAAGAGTATACCTTAGCTCTTACGCTCCCCAGTAGTTCGTAACTGTGTGCCTGTTAATATGAACCTCAATGTGAACCTCCGGAAAAAGTTGTCCAAGTCTACCTGCCTTTTACAGATTTCCCAAAAGCCTTGTGCCTATAAATAATACCTCAGTGACCTCAGCTGCTATAAATCCACGCAACTGTGCATGCTACTAATCCTAATGTTAAGTGGTGCAGAGCAAAGCACAATAGAGAGACATGGAAAGGGCCAGGCCAAGTGCTCTTCTCTGTCCATCTGTCTTGCTTTGCCCTGCCCCACTTAAAGGGCAGCTCCGGTGATTTTTCATTGTCCAATAATCGCAATAAAATTTTTAGTATATATTCTCCTCGGTACTGTAATAATATGTGCCATGTCAGATGGATGTATGTCATTTAGTTTCCCTGTAAATGACTTTTAAAAATTTTTAGTGGATTCTCACGCTGGCCACCCTGTGTTTTTGACGTCATCACCTCCAAAGCAGAACAGCGCTACTTCAGCGCTCAAATCGTCGCTGTCAAGATCATAAAAACTGGCATAACTCGATATATCGTGAGAAGACATCGCCACTGGCATTTCTTTGGCGCCAGTTCCATATTTCTGGTGACGGGAAGGTTGTGACGTCACCACACAAGCTCCACGAAGCACCTACCCGTTGCGGTTTCGGTTTGAAGACTACTTTCAGTTGCTTATTTAAAATTATTGGTGGGTTTCTGAGCAAACTGAACCACCCTGGCAGTTGCAGGACTGTCAGTACCATTGGAAAACATTGATATCAGAACATGGTGAAAAAATCACCGGAGTTGCCCTTTAACACTATATATAGAAAGACAACTAGCCAATATCACTGCTCTCACAATTTACCAACCCACTCGATAGCACAGCTTTTCATTCCAATGCTGCAGTTTGGCTACAACAGCCACCATAATATGAAGGCCCCTGATCTTAATAGTGCACTGAACTATTGGCATATGGCTGTTCTTTTTGTTCTTGTTCTATCTTTTTTATTTTCAGCTGGCATTTTGACACAGCTGGGATGCAGATGCTGCAGCCACTGCAGTGCTATGGTCAGTGTTCTATCCTTGAACAACATTTCTTTTATGGAAAAATTTGTTCAAGCATGGGTCAACTGAACAGCTAAAATGCAAGCATAACAATGCACCACTTAACCCTGCTCTCCTACAATGTCCAAACCAGTGATTATTCTGGGCAGCATTTCTTTATTTATTTGTTTCCACTACAAGCATACAATGGCAGGGGCCAATATAAAAGCTCCTATAAAGCAGCTTGAGAAGCTCTTAGCCCCAGTGCAACATGGTGGCAGCAAGTGGAGAACAAATACATATGACAGGTTGAGTGTTCACTATAAGATACAAACAAGGCAACTGCAAAATTATATAAAGCAAATAAATAGAAATGTAGGTGAAGAGGAATTCATTGATCCAAACAATGTAATTCAAGAGGAATATCATACAGATGAAAGTTTCAGTTCACTCACTTCTGAATGGTACTTACAACACTATTTTCTAAGTTTATATAGAGTGCCATATGCAAAGCAGACTAGAAGAGAAGCTCAGGGGAAGATGGAGGAGTGAATCAATGAACAGATCGCTAAAGACAATGTAGAACAGGGAATGTCGCTAGAGCTAACGTTTTTTTCACAAGTGGACCTCTCTTCGTAAGGACGAAAACTCCGTCCTCATGAAGACAGGTCCACTTGTCGAAACGTTGGCTCTAATGACATTCCCTGTTCTACATCATTTTTAGCGATCAGTTCATCAATACGCAAAGCACGAAACAATTATGTAGTGCATAGATAGTGGGAATGTTGTAGTGAAGAAGGGGTGCTCAGTGTCATAGTGGGGTGGTATACTTGCTATTATACATAATTAAGTGTATTATCTTAGGTTAGATTCAGTTGTGCCCCAAACAAGGTGTGTGTAAGTGATGCGAGTTGAAAACAAGTGATAAATTAATAGTTCCCCAGATGCAGGTAGACAATATTTATTCCTGTTAACCACACATGTAATTCGGCTAAGTTATTGTGTAACACAATCGACATGTTGATCCCAGTGTAATGAGCTGGAAAAATATGCTCTTGAGGCTTTAATTTCATTACCTATTCTATGTTTCTTTCATCACTAAAGTGTGATTTTGTAGAATCTTTGTTCCTTTAGCATAAAAAAATAACGGCATTGGTTCTATTGCAATTTATTTTTAGGTGGTGTTGTGCTGACGATATATACATATGTTTCGGACAAATTCATTGGTGCGATTCATCAATGTAGTATAGCATGACGACGAAACCAATACGCTCGCGTTGTCTGCATATAAGATACACCTAGCATTGTAGAAAGTCAGAACGTCGTTTATATATAAATTAAAAAGCAGAGGGACCTAAAATGTTTTCATGAGGGATGCCTGTTTCTATTTCACCAGTTGATGATTTGAAATGATTTAATTGTACATACTCCCTTCTTCTATACAAACAGGACCTACTGAACTGGTATGGCATGCCCCTGATGCTGTGTGTTGCAAGCTTTCCTAGTAATTACTATGTTGTGATTGATATGACAAAAGGCCTGGGTATAGTCTATAAGTACACCTATTGTTAGTACCTTTCTTTAAAGGTTACTCAGCATATGGTCCTTCTGATCTAAAGGTGCCAATTAAGTGAACCTCTTTATATGAAAGCCATACTGAGCTTTCGTGATAACACAATGTTCGTCACAGAAAGATGACATCCGAGTTAAAATATATTTTTCAAGACTTTAGAAAAATGCGGCAAAACCAATACAGGGGGGCAATTTTGAATATAGAGCCTCTCAGCCTTTTTATATATTGGTGTGACTTTCATAATCTTCATTTTTGATGGGAAGATATCTTAAGTAATAGAGGTGTTATAGATATGTACTGGAACTGGCACTATGTCGTGAATGACATGTTTAATTGGGTGAATCTGTAGGCCACATGAATCACAGCTTTTAGAGTTTTTCATTGCCGTGAATACAGTGCGAATCTCATCAACGTTGGTTGGGCAAAATAGTATTGCTTTTGCAATTGAAGGCAGAGAGAAGCTAGCTGTGGGGTTCGTGTAAAGTTATGCTTTGCTGTAGAGAAAATATTGGTTAAGTGCATTTACCATTATCTGTTCAGGATAATAAGTGGCCATCTAAGTCAATTTTTCAAACAGGTTCTCCTCTTTGCATACATTTCTCATCCTTTGTAGGATGAGAAATCTTGCCAGTAGTCCACAGCGGGGAGTTGGAAGTGGCAGTTATTTGTCATGGTCACGTAGCATCCACAGAGCATGCTTATTAGTCAAAAGCGGATCTGGTACATTTGAATGTACCAAATAATAAGTGGCCATCTACATCAATTTTCCCAACAGGTTCTCATCTTTGCGTACATTCCATAATATTATTAAGGTTCCTCCACACTTTTTTAGTTCCCTTCCCATAACGAAAAATAAAGTAGTTATTGCTTGCTTTCATTATTTCCTTGTTCAATCTGTTCCTGTAGACCATGAATTCCTTAGGATCAGTAAATTAAATGAGTTTTAATTAATCCAGCATACACCCTTTCACATTTCTTAAGTTTTCTTTAACGACTCTCTTGTTACCCATGGTTTACAGCATGATTTCAGCTTATATCGTTTCATTGTGAAGTGTTTCTTATACATGGCAAGAAATTTCTCAATGAAGCTATTATATGCCCTACCGGGATTATTTTCGTTAAACATGTCCTCCCATTTTAACTGCTGAAGATCTGTTTGAAAAGCTGTCATTGTGCCTTCCTTTATGACCTAAAATTTAACTGTTGTGCTATTTTTGGGTCTTTTTAATGCACACTCAACGAATATGGATCTCCATACTCTCAATACTATGAATTTAGCAAGTGGAACTACAAATAGCACAAATATTTTTAAAAAATAGAGTTGTGTGAATAGTAAAATTCCGAGTGCATAGCGAATTCGAATACTGATGTCAAGTGCCAATTGAATTGAATGTTTTTCGAATAATTTTGGATAATAACATATCTGATTATAAAATGTACTGTTAAACATGGGCAAAGAATTTATTGCATGCCGTGTATGCCCACAGTGTCATTCCAAGGTCCTGAAGAACAGTCAAACATTGAACTGTGCGACAGAATGCTGAGGTAACATCGCCGCAGTACGTGAGTGTTAACTTCGCCTCAGCATGGGTGTAAGCTTCGCCGCAATACACGAATGTTAACTTCGCCTTAGTACGCAAGTCTTAACTTCGCTGCAGTACACGGGCGTTGTCTCTGCCGCCGTACACAAGGGTTAGTTTCGCCGCAATACACCAATGTTATGCGGCGAAGCGCACTACTTGCGGGAATGGGCCACTTGTCATGAGACGTAGCATATTTTTTTCCCCTTAATTACCAACTTACTATTCGACTACTCATTTGATTAGTAAAACTTAAATACGAATCGGATCGAATAGCAAGCGCTAATCGAAAATTATTAGAAATTTCGAATAATCGCACACCTCTAAAAAAAGCAAACTTGTAAAGCAAAAGTTCGAGTACAGGATATCTTGTGTTGGTGTCATCATGGTCACTTGGAAACTTAAGTCCACAGAAGGGAGAGATTATGGTTCCCTTTCTGCAGAAGATAATATGCAAATATATTGGGAGCTAAAAGTACTCAACAATTTTTCAAGTGCTCTAGGAAAAGAGCATTAACAGCATGCATGCTACCGCATCATAGAGCAACCCTTACTGCAAAGTTCTGAGCACCAAGTTTTCAAGAAAGGAAATGAAAGTAAGGCAGATGGCAATTATTGCCAGATAAAAATACCACTGAAGCACTTGCTTTTTTGAAGAGTGTATGCCCTATTGTGCCATCTCAGATATTCATACTCTGTTGGCCTGATGTGCTCTTTTGTATATATTGTCCTGTTTTCTAGACACACTTTTATGTAACAAATTCAACCATGGATCAACTCCTGTCTCCTGAACCTGAATGCTGAAGACCACTTTAAAGTCAAGTGAGTGGTATAAATGAAAGTGTGAACTGCATGGATCTATCTGGACAAAGTAAATAACGAGATAGCACCACTACACACATGCATCCCGTGGGCTTGTGACTTCACATGGAAAGCATGCAAATAGCCTGCTAAACATTTACACTGGCACTGTTGGGTTGACGCTAAGCAAGTAGGGCCTAATAATTCCCGGCAGAAACACTGCCCTATGTGTTCTTATTAATATTCTAATATGTTCATGTTAACATTCTAATAAGTTCATTAAATCACGTATATACTGTTAGCCACTTCACCCTGTATACTATTGTGTATTATTTATGCGTGACCATTTCTTTTGTTATGCCCCCCTTACCCATGCCTCTGACGAGGCCTGTAAGGACCTTTTAAATAAATAAAATAAATACCCTGCACAGCTTTAGCTCCCACATAGCTTCATTGTAGTACACACTGTCTTAATTAAATTTTATACTGCACCGCAATGTGCACATAACAAGCATATTCAGCAAGGCAAGATTAACAAACATGCAGGCTTCCTTAACTTCAAGCTGCCAGTGCAACAAGCAATGAGCATTGAAATTAACTGCTGTTTTCGCTGACACAACCACCAAGGCCTTTGTACTACTAAAGAGGAATCCTGCAGCAAATGATAAATAGTCCAATTTTTTTTATTAGAGAAGAGTTTGTCTGGATAGTTAACTTTTCAATGATTCAGTGGGTGCCAGGGGCAACCATAAAACTGTAGACAATCACCAGCTACACTGCCGTATTTGCTTCATAGTGGCTTCCATGATAACATCTAACTGGTGGTGTTTTATGTGCCAAATCCCTGACATGATTATGAGGCATACTGTAGCGGAAGGCTCCTGAAATTTTGACGGCCTCGGGTTCTATAACGATGTGCACTACACGGGCGTCTGCATTTTCACCTTCATCGAAAATGCGACTGCCGTAGCTGGGATAGAGCCTGCATCTTTTCAGTCAGCAGTCAACCACCAAAGCCACTGAACCACCCACAGTGGACCTACCTCAACTTTCAGAAGCCTTAATTCTATATTACGTGAAATCAATCATTGAAATAAAATGTGCACAAAATAAAAACAAACATTTGATCCACATCTGGAATTTGCAACACTTACAAATCAGTGAAGAAAAACTTTTTTTTTTGTTGCTGCACTGTAATGTTTGTGCCTTACTCCTCATCAGAAAAAGAATAGACACCACCCCATCATTTCTTGTCAAGAATGGGCACAGTACTCAGCCAGACCAACATCAAAGGTCTGCGGAGGAGTTTCAGTGAATGCATGAATGGTATTAATGTAGCACAAATAATTACAAGGAAATGGACAATGCAATAATATGCAACCCTATCTATTATTATTGTTCCTGTGCTAAGCACTACCTCAGAATAATAGAAGCAAAATAGAATTACGAGAAAATAAACTAAAAGGAAGAGAAGACAACAACATGCACAACATAAACTAAAACTTAGTAAATAATGATGCTAGCTCGTGGGACTACCTGTATGAGTAAAAGCTGAAGCATCCACCAGGCCGGACAACAGCACCCACTCCATAAGCACCACCCTTTTCCCTAAGGAGAAAGTGAAGAACATGTTAGGTGATGAACTTAATGAGATACTGCATATACTGTATGAGCAACTACCACAGCAGATCAAGCAAAAGTTACGTTTGTATGGGAAGGTCCACCGAGCAAAAGTAGATGGTGTGAAGGCACAGTATAAAAGAGTGCTTCTTTATGATCAAATGCTTTCATAATTCATTTCATTCAAGAACTGAAGCACCACTTTTGCTCCTGCCCAAGAGTATTCCATTTACACTTGTACCAGGATTCACATTACAACATTTACTTTTAGCAGGCACGTCCAACACACATTGACACATTTCACCGTCACATTGTCAAAAGCTTCACATGAAGGCGTTGCCTCTGCTAGTGTGCAGTTAAACCCCATTTAGTGCACAATCCCTATACTTAAGCCACAGGTGTATCACTGCTTAGTAACAGTAAAGCCACTTTTAACTTGATCTCAACGTTATTCATACCGAACAAACCTATTTCCTTGGGACTGTTAATGCTTCTTAGGTGCAAGAGAAGAAAAACACAGACATACTGAAACAACTCTCTCATTTGCACATACACCAGAGCTGTCTCACTGTCAATGAAGGGACCCCTCTCCTCCCTCAACTGTACCACATCCAAGAGATCTTGCTGCTTCTCTCAGACACCCATTCTAGATGAGGAATGTAGTAAACCAAGAACGAAGACGACGAGAACGGTGCCGAATGCAGCACGCGGCGGCCAAAAAGAGAGCGCGTGGTGGTGGCGGCGAAGAAAAAAGAAAGAGGAAGCAGCAGCTGGGAGCGTGGCCACGCAGACAGACAGCGTTCGAGAGGCGACCCAGGTTCATGAGGGCTATCCGGGACTATCGCTGGGCAGCCTCCTGACTGGCCGCGCTACTGCGACCGCTGGTGCCCCGGGCGTACGACTCCTGCCCAGTACCTGGCTGGTTCCTGAGCGGTCCCATGCCTACCTATCTGCGTGGCGATTCCGCCACCACTCGCCCTGCTACATCGCAAGCCGTACCTCGTCTTCCACGACCGGCTACTGAGGGTCGACCGCTGGCCTGCTGTAGAACGTGTGAGCGCTCACCTAGGACTGTATATACTCTTGTGTCGCGTGGGGGATCCCTTTCTGCTTGTGGGTGTGTATTATCGCGGGAGTTCGTTTGCTTTGTTAATATATGTGTGTACTAGACCACGTCTTTGCCTCCATCCTTCACCGCACCGCACATGAATCAAAGTGACGGTCCGATATCCTCTCACTACAAGGAACACCCCAGATGTTACCCAGCACAATGCCCGGGGACATCTCTATGCTTCTGAATAACTGATACAGTACCAGGACTCTGTGTATCTTCCGCACATTAAGAGAATGATCTCATAAGGGCACTACCATAGTCATTTCATGTTCAAGGTAACTAGATTCCATTACGTTTCTACATTTCTGTTACAACATTTAATAATCTGCTTTAAAGATGGAGGGAAGAAGACTCCTTACAGCCTTCTCATAAAAATAAAGTTCAGAATTACAAACCTAAACTTTGTCACCTACAGAGATAAAACGGGCCTATACGAGTGTTTTGCAGCAGCTTTTGGAGCAGGGAATGCTTCCATTCGCAAATGAGAGCATGGTTTGGAGCAATACTCATTTTCGCTCAGACGCAAGGTAACAAACTGTGCATGCATTAGAACAGAGACATATCAAAAAAATATTTGCTTTTATTAGACCTCATATAACGCACCAACTGAATCAGCTAAACTACACAATATTAACACATTTCAAACACACTCACCATATTAGGAATGTCCTCTATGTTAACTTAAGTATACTTTAATGTCAAACTAATGAAAGTAATATATCATATAAGTCTATGAAATAAAAATTACTCAAAACATGAAAAAGCAATCTAAATGTTACTGAAATGAATGCACCATGAATAGAGTATTGCAGTGAAACAAAAATTAACCAGATGAATCAGCTATACGCCATGCGCAGCGCCTATAGGGGCGCCACTGAAAGCCGCGTAGCGTCGGCCGTTGGAACCGGTGGTGGGTCGCGTAGCAGACACCTCATTTCACTGCAAGCATCGCGGAAGTGCGCGCGTGCGATTTGCCGCTTGTGCGCGTCCCAGATAATTACTTTTGCGGCGATAGTGTGTGCAAAGGAGCTGCACATTATAATAGTGGACATGTGTCCGATGTCACAGCTGTGTGGGACGACAATGTCACCATACGCGCCAAGTGTTTGCCACAGACAAGTGTCAACAAGCTTCCCTATGAAGTGGAGCTCATTGCACCGCTTTCTTTATAACGTCCCGATCACTAATGCCTGCATGCATGCGTTGACGCTTCGTTTACTTGCCATGTGTTTATATAGTAGATTTTGAGGGATCGCTGTCGCACCGGCGCATGGATTTCACGGGTGCGGCCACGCGAAGGGTCAGCGTTGGTAAAACTGAAACCAGCACGATAAACTTGTGAATATATTGTTTTGTTTTGTGGGGTTTAACGTCCCAAAACCAGCTCTGATTATGAGAGACGCCGTAGTGGAGGGCTCCGGAAATTTCGACCACCTGGGGTTCTTTTACGTGCACTGACATCGCACAGTACACGGGCCTCAACATTTCGCCTCCATCGAAATGCAGCGGCCGCGGCCGGGATTCGATCCCGCGACCCTCGGATCAGCAGCCGAGTACCATAGCCACTAGACCACCGTGGCGAGGCTTGTGAATATATATCTCGGCAGCTTGCGCTAGTGGCGCGAGACTGAGTCACTGCGGAGCTGGTGGTCACCTAGCTTGTCGTAGCAGCTTGGCTACGTATTTGCTAGGTTTTTTGCAGCTATTACCAAGTGTTGCAAAATGGCGTTACATTCTACGCGATCGTCAAAGTCTTAAATGTGCGTAGGTGCCATGTTTTACAGCTAATATGCAACTTGAGGCGAGCGCACAGCGAACATTCTGCACTGGTGATCGCATTCCAGTGCCATCAATAGGTAGAATGCAGCCGATTTCGTGCAGCACACGTGTGATTCCACGGCGATTTTGTAAAGGAGCCGTCACCTGCCCCACATTCTCTGACATTGCGCTTCGCGCCATTCGTTTTTCAAGAGAGCCTAGGCATCACGTCTTATCAGTACTAACAACCTCATGTGCATTGTAGCGTCTACAAAGCAGGCGAGCGACCAAGTGTAAACGTAGTAGGGTTCGCTGAAGACGTAGCGACATAAATGGAGAAATAAAACACGATAATCGTTCTAACACTGCTGTTAACAAGAAAAGAGAAATAGCGGGCACGAAGGAAGACGAAGTAGGATCGCGAGCGCGTGATGTTCTGGGTTTTTCTCTTTAGAAAAAAAAAAACGGCATCGTAGGGTCGCGCCGCTCGGCGCTTTTCAGGCGTATTGTCTTCCGCCGCACTTCGAAGCCTGGTTTATTCTTCATCGAAGTCCTCGGACTTTACACTCCTGTAAACAGCGCGATTGCTTGCCTTCTGCGTCGTACAGCCGCAATCCACCACCGCCGTCGCTCTCGCTCATGAAATAGCACCGGAAATCTGTATAAGCGCGTTTGTGGCGATTTCTTGTGTGTGTCTGAGTAGCCCACAACGCAGCAGTTATTTTTCGGCATCTCTGAAGCCCGAGAGAGTCGTTAAATCACGATGAAAACACATCCATCCGCGCACACGCGTACACGCTCGCGGGAACACTGCTCGCTCGGACCCACCAACGCTTCCGAGCCGTGGCGGCAGATGGCGTCGTCGGCGCTTTGCGCATCGCCTATAGCTGCATCAAAAAACCTTAAATTTTTGCATTAGAAGTGATAACACCAATACAACACCAATTATATACAACACCAATTACAAAGCACTTGGCTAGGCAGTACCTAAGTTGATATGGCTGAGTAGGCCAAAGTGATAAAGAACACAAGAATCAGGCTAACAGATGCCACTTCTCATGCACGTAAATACAGTAATGCTCACAACTACTTCATATGAACCTCTTGCATTAAAGTGGAGACTACCACATGTCACAAAGCAAGCAGACATGCAATATCTCGCTCTAAGCTTGTAATTCAGTGTCACTACAAGCATGCTTAGAAAAAAAAAAGAAATTTGAATTATCCATGTAAGATATAGACCATTTTCTCATGGGCGCCGCCATGTTGCCTAGCGGCGGAGCTGTCTCCGATCTGCCAACCCACTGGCTTGTGCAAACGCTCGCTTTTGCATGGTCGGTATGGGGCGGATGCAGTTTTCATTACGTTTCTACATTTCTGTTACAACATTTAATAATCTGCTTTAAAGATGGAGGGAAGAAGACTCCTTACAGCCTTCTCATAAAAATAAAGTTCAGAATTACAAACCTAAACTTTGTCACCTACAGAGATAAAACTGGCCTATACGAGTGTTTTGCAGCAGCTTTTAAAGCAGGGAATGCTTCCATTCGCAAATGAGAGCATGGTTTGGAGCAAGACTCATTTTCGCTCAGACGCAAGGTAACAAACTGTGCATGCATTAGAACAGAGACATATTAAAAAAATATTTGCTTTTATTAGACCTCATATAATGCACCAACTGAATCAGCTAAACTACACAATATTAACACATTTCAAACACACTCCCCAATTAGGAATGTCCTTTATGTTAACTTAAGTATACTTTAATGTCAAACTAATGAAAGTAATATATCATATAAGTCTATGAAATAAAAATTACTCAAAACATGAAAAAGCAATCTAAATGTTACTGAAATGAATGTACCATGAATAGAGTATTGCAGTGAAACAAAAATTAACCAGATGAATCAACTATAGCTGCATCAAAAATCTTAAATTTTTGCATTAGAAGTGATAACACCAATACAACACCAATTATATACAACACCAATTACAAAGCACTTGGCTAGGCAGTACCTAAGTTGATATGGCTGAGTAGGCCAAAGTGATAAAGAACACAAGAATCAGGCTAAAAGATGCCACTTCTCATGCACGTAAATACAGTAATGCTCACAACAACTTCATATGAACCTCTTGCATTAAAGTGGAGACTTCACAATGCAAGCAGACATGCAATATCTAGCTCTAAGCTTGTAATTCAGTGTCACTACAAGCATGCTTAGAAAAAAAAAAGAATTTTGAATTATCCATGTGAGATATAGACCATTTTCTCATGGGTGCCGCCATGTTGCCTAGCGGCGGAGCTGTCTCCGATCTGCCAACCCACTGGCTTGTGCAAACGCTCGCTTTTGCATGGTCGGTATGGGGGCGGATGCAGTTTTCATCGTTTTTTTTAGTTCTGGCGCGCTCAATTTCGCCTAAGTTGGGGCTCTATACATAGGAAATGAGTCTGTGCAACGTCCTAACAAGTTTTGAGCCGGAGATAGTCATTGATTTTACCAGAGGATGCCGCAAAAGTACCGTGGTGCCGTATATTTACGGCGAGTTCTTTCTGTTTGCAAAGCGCACACAAGTTTTTAACGCCTTCTGACGGAGCAGGAGAACCCTTTGGGGATACAATGAAGTTTTTTTTTCCTCTGTTGTACTTTTGCGAGGGGGGCAGGGGTGAATGCAGTCATGCGTAGGCATGCAGTGGCTAGTTTCGATTACATTCCTCGGGAGGTCTCTGCATTCTTTTTCTTTTGTCGGCTGTTATGTTTATTTCACTAAGTAACATGACTTACAGGCATGGACTGTGTCAAGAGAAAGGAATGGGGGAGGCAGGAACGAGGATGATAACGCGACGATCAGCTGTCAGCTCTGGCAAACGGCTAGGCGGAGTCCGCAGGCGAGACATTGCAGGGATCCCCCCCCTTTTTCTTTTTTATCATAACTAACAGTGAAGGTAGCTAGAGTTTCTGCCTCCTGTGAAGCAGATCACAGCACCCGATATCAAGCAGTGCATGCCTGTGCTCAAACCCATGATCAGCCTCGAAAATGAGCAATGTTTTTTTTTTTTGTCTACTCAGTGCACTGTTGTTGCAAATTTCACCCTGTAATGGGCAAAATTAAGTTGAAGTTGTTGAAGAAACGCTATTTGATCATTAAAAATGTTCATTTTTACCATTTTCTTACTTTGCCGAGCTGATTGATCGTTGCGAGACTTGTCGGGCAGGCTTCTTGCGGTTATAGCCACGGTTAAGCATCAGTGTGTTCGTCAGAAATTATGAGGCTCCGATTATCCAGAGATCTTCTCAGTATACAGAGCTTTTCCCATTTAACCATGTAATCCATGAATGCCGCTGCTCATTGTCAAGAGGAAAACAATACAACTTGAAAAGCACCCAGCCCGAACTCTCCGCTTCTGGTCGAAAAAGAGTTTACTTTTCCTGCAGTTGTTAGCACAACTATGAAAACTGCACATGGCTTTCTGTCGACCTTATATGTGGCATCAAGACACATTATTGTATGGCATCAAGACAAGAGAAAAAAACTGCCAGGTTAGCCCACAACACGCACACATTGTTCAACAGCTTCACACATCTAAGCATGAGCGTGCGTACTCCAAACCGCCTGGCACGCACCAGTAGGTGTGTGCCACGGACGCGTGGGTTGCACGGACGCATGGGTTGCCAGAGCACTCCTCCTCGCCCTGTGAAAACGGTCTATATCATATACTATAAACATGGAGTACGCTATTGCAGGAACTACTGATATCACATTTAGTGGCATACAGAAACAATGCCAATGCTGTAAATGCCAAGAACAGCACACTATCAAATTGCACTCACATTAGTGCATCAGTAGCACATTGCAGAGCATCAACAAAAACATGAATTTAAATGGCAAACAGTGAAACATTGTGAAATGGAGAAAAAAAAGACATAGTAAGAAAAATACAGCCGCACTATACATTTAAACCCCCCTTTTGAAAATTCTGTCAATATCCAAGACAAAGTATACACAGCTATGACACAAACTCTGTACACATTAGCGGCTTGCCTTTACACTATGAAAAGTCATTGTGATTAAAGGGCAGGCACATAGGAGCCCGTGTAAGTCAGTTAACTTATTTGCTTTGGTGTGCTTACTAGCTCATACTCTGATGCAACCACCAAAAGCAAAGAATGCCGGCCTCACAACAGACACCACTACTGGGCATGCTACAGCTACACTCCTCCTGACATAAATGAGGACCTTTTTTCTTAAGAGAGCCAGATCCACTTTAAGTGGGACTGAGAAAAACACAAGTGACTGTTATGGTCAAGCCTGCCCCAACAATTCTTTCATCAGCCAGTTCATGTCATGAAATCACCTTAAACATGCATTATGGTTCAAATGTGGAGTCTACTATAGTGGATATTCAGGCACAAATGATGGATTTGGCTCATCATGATTCGAATTCTCTGCTTCGTTCATCTTTCAGCCCCACAAGAAGTTTAAATGACAGTGCATGAACAACTCTGCAATGTTTTGTGATGAAATTAGCCACATAAATGTCCGTCCTTCAGTAACATCTTTTGTAAGATATGTTGCCAGTAGTCCACAGCAGGGAACTGGAGTTATTTGTCTTGGTCAAAGTTGCATCCACAAAGCATGCTTATCAGTCAAGAGTGGATCTGGCCCATTCCAACCGACCTTTCTCAAGCAATCCCAGAGTGCAGCATGGGCGAGCGGAGAACTTATAGGAAAGTGCATATGCCAACCCAAGGGAGCATTCCGGTCGCCCGCTTTTTGGTAGCACAGGGAGCACGAAATGAGGACAACACAGTGCTGTTTTTTTTTTACTATTCTTGAATGATAAATACTACACATATCCAAAAGTGTCTGAATGTAGCCCTATGCATGAAATTTTAAAGTATAAGCACAGTCAGTGAGGACGTCACCGAGTGTTTATTATACAGCTGCTACACAGTAAGCACACCGCATACGTTGTTTGAAAGCTCCATCCACAGAATAGTGCGTTGTCGGACAGCTCATTAGCTCCAAAAGAGACACAGGGTTGCGAATATAAGTGTTTATCGCATTTTTGTGGCACAGAAGATTCCTGTATAGTGTGCAATTTCAAAGACAGCCAAAGTGCACGCTGAATAGTTCTTCAAAGCCATCACACTATATATATGGCTATTTCTAGGGAAAAAGATTGAGAAATAGGATTTGCTTGTTCTTATCATGTACCAAGTACTCCCAAGCATACTTGCATCTTAATATGCACCGCAATTAGGAAGCATCACACAGTAACATTTTCATTCCATGGTATTGTTAAAAGTGAGAGGGTGTTGCTGCACTTATGTAAATATTTTTCAAGTAATTCCAGTCATTCCTTAATATGAACAAGTGGGTAATTTCTTTATGTTTCATGGTGCACACGTCGTGCATGGCTACGTCTAGCAACTAAGCACTGATTGCAACAAAAGCAGCATTGCACAACTTCCACGAGCACACTGAGATACTGTGTATTAGACATCTTGGCTCTTGGTCATCTGGTGGCATCAGAGATAATTAAGAAGTGTCGTGCTTTATATATTACCAGGTACAAACACAAAGAGAAAGAAGTTTTTTTGGGGGGGGCTATTGTTTAAGAAATGTAATGCCACTCTTGAAGAAAAATAAAACTGTTCTGTGAAATTTTTCTTTTGCTTATGCTGTAGCTATCATACATATCCAGTATTTAACAATACTGATATTGTATTGCTGGGCTCTGTGGCACTGGCAGAGCTGAGATTTCAATAGTTTCAAATGATATGATGCAATAAAGTTTAAAACATGCAAAAACAAGGCCTTGCTGAAAACTTGTGCTTTTTTTTTTTTTGCTTGAAAGTTCAAGTGTGCTAACACATTCGTACTGTATCAAGCACACAGCTTCATTATTTGCAAAAGCCTATATGTCAGCCATGTAGTGTCATAGATGCTTAGAGCCGAGAACAAATACAGTCGAGTGCATGCTTCAAAATGCTTGCCCCAGTTCGCTCGACACCCCTATTTAGTACATAGGATCTAACAGTGAATGCACATTGTCGCAGAGTGACACCGTCAAGACGTACGTATCTGCAGCTTGGTCAGTCATTGAGCCGAGATGCAAAAGCATAACCTTCGCTTGTAAAATGCTACATCTGCAGCCAACTTCAACAAAAGGTGATACCAGCTTATTCATTTCTACCCATGTTGTGAATTATGCGCACATTGTCTAAGGCATCTGATTTTACGAAATGCCAATTATCTCACGTACTTTAATCCCAAAATCTCAGCTTAAATTTGTTGGCAGCGCCGCTGTGCACTGACCAACGCAGATCCACCATAAATATTAACACTTGGGAACCACTCAGCTGCTCCAACCATAGCGTGCAGATGAGCTAGGAGGATGGGAATCATAGAAAAACCATCGCAGATAAATAAAAAAAAAGTGTTCGTGATTCAGTTATGTGGGTAATATGTTCTACCATGCCAAATTTACATAAGCAATGAAATGTTAGCACAGCGCAGCAGAAAAGCTAAGGTGCAGCACACGTGACCAGTCTTGGCTGCTACTGCTGCGGTGTACACACATTACCCATGAGCGCTTATGCGGCCGTTGGTGGCTCTTGCATGCTGAGAAAGGTCTATTCAAATGGGTCCAGGATTTGACTCATTTCCAATTTGAAACTAGTTTGTTGTGGGGGAATTTCAATCTTTAATTGGCAAATTTTTAATACAACTGTTTTTAAGATGAAATAAATCTAGATGTTCATCAAGATGCCTTAAAATTTAGAACCATTTCAGTTACTGTATTTGGCTCTTTGAGAAAGATCTGCTCATTTTTGCCACTAGCAGCTGGCTCAAAGGCTTAAAATTGGCTTGATCATTTCCAGTTTCAAGACCATTACAAGTCAGGTTGAAGTCGGGACATGGTGGCTAAGGCACTCTTAAGCTTCAGCGTAGTCATAACACAAAAGGTGGAAAACGAATTTGTTCAGCATACTATGAATTAGTATCCCCTTTTTGCCATAATGGCACAATAGTGCCAGAAGGACTTTTTCTTGGGCTAGTTGGTGTTTGCTTAAGGTCATGGTGTAGCATGACTAGACACAAAACACACAGAAAGGAGGCACACAACATGGGCGCTTCAAACCGCTATGAGCCACTGTCACTAGGCACTTACCTCACTTCCCGTAGCAGGTACTTGAATGACAATAACTGAGATGCAATCTGAAGACTGCAGGAATAGAGAAGAAAGAAAAATAGACATTCAAATGGGGGAACTCAAGCTTAGAGCAAGCTCACATAAAAAAAAAATCGATAAAACGACAGACAACTAGATAAATATTTTTGAACATGTTAGAAAACAGCTGCTTTTGTGCAACCAAATGCACTATTGCCAATAAGGCAGTTCATTTGTACAAAATGCATAAATACGATAGACTCATGCTAATTTAGACTCTGCTTTTTGATCAGAGTGTTAACAACTTTTTGGGTCAACAAGGCTTCCACACGGAGGCCTTGTTCAGATGGAAGCCGAAACATTATTTTTGACAACTTCTTTTCGGTCGGCATTTTGTTCTTATTTCTACCATGCCATTTCCTCGGCCAGGCAAGATTTTGTCCAATTCTCGATTTCCAGTGCTCAGATTAACGTAAAACTTCTCAAGGGGGGTTCCTGCAAACAAAACAAATTAATGGATTTTTAGAAAAGATTTGGTAATTGAACCCAAAAGCCAAACAAGCCCAGTTTCCTAAAACTGCGGTGACTTTTTGGCTCTAGCTGACCAGTACTGCGCTTCTCAAAAATGAAGCTAAGGCAGGATCAGGAGCAAAGCCATACACATGTGGGCAGCTCAGGCAGCTTATCAACATTCTGGCATTCTCTCTAAGACAGTCTGGGGAACTGGTCATTTCCGTAGACATGACTGCATATGATTAATCGCAGCCAAGAATGTGGAGTTGTTGGAAATGCGTAATTGTTCACTTAATGTGACAATTTTCACACAGGACAAGAGGGACAAGAATGAGTGCAGCCACCTGGCTGACATGAGGTGCTTTCACATTGCCACATATAAGCGGTCTTGCATGTCTCTGCCTCTACAGCTAAGACTTTTGCTCAATCCAGTAGCCCTTCACGAACAGAGAGAAGTGTTGTTTTAGAGAAAAAGAGGTGGCCTTCTTGAGACACCAAATCAGTGCAAGAGGCTTTCAGCCACTGCAGGACAACTTGGAGGCAGTGCTAGAGGCGTCTTCACCTACATCGCTATGCCAGCTAAAGTAATTCTTTAGTTGGCTTAGCAATTACTCCCCACCTGGAGAAGGATGCTGTTGTTGTTTTGTTTTGTTTTGTGGGGTTTAACGTCCCAAAACCAGCTCTGATTATGAGAGACGCCGTAGTGGAGGGCTCCGGAAATTTCGACCACCTGGGGTTCTTTAACGTGCACTGACATCGCACAGCACACGGGCCTCAACATTTCGCCTCCATCGAAATGCAGCCGCCGCGGCCGGGATTCGATCCCGCGACCCTCGGATCAGCAGCCGAGTACCTTAGCCACTAGACCACCGTGGCGGGGCGAGAAGGATGCATTAGCACTCATTTTTGGCGCTGTCAAGTTAAAAGATTATCTGTTTGGCAATAGGTTCATGCTTGCTACTGAAAGAAGCCCCTGACTGGCTAAGTCCTGAAGAGCCAATTCCGCAAATGGCAGCAGGAAGGATTCAACGCTGGGCACTGCTGTTTGCAGCTTATCAATATGACCTTGAATACCAGGAAGGGGAGCTAAATGCAAATGCTGGTGCACTAAGTCGCTTGCCTCAGCCTGTGTGTGACAAGGCCTTCCAAAATGAACTGGCCGATTATGTATTGTATGTACAGGCACTGGATGATTTTGCTTTGTCTGCGCAGAAACTGTCCAGCCACATCAGCAATGACAACGTGCTTCAAAAAATGAATACATGGGTTTTACAAGGCTGGCCTAGGCGTCTGGGCTCGGAAGAACAGCGGTACCAACCGCACTTCGCACGAAGACATGAAATGGCCCTGAATAAGGGGGTACTCTACTGTGGTCACCATGCGGTTTTGCCTGAAGCAAGAATTGCACGACATGCACCGTGGCATAAATGCAATTAAGAACCTTGCCCGCTCTGTTTTCTGGTATCCGTGATTGGACAAGGATATCGAAAAGCAGGCAAAGCCATGTTCACAGTGAGTGCAGAGCTTACGCATGCCTACAGTGCAGGTCCAGGCAAACTGGCTAAAGATGAACAGACCTTGGTGCCGTTCACACATGACTTTGCCAGCCCCATGGAAGGGCATATGATTTTCGTTTTTGTCTATGCCGGGACGAAATGGATCGAGGCAGTACCCATGCAGACGGCTACCGCAACTACTACGATAAATGTACTTGGGGCCATTTTCACATGATTTAGCCTACCACGGACTATCATGACGGATAACGGTCCAAAATTCACCAGCCAGAGACGATGCAATTCTTCCAGGAAAATTGTGTGCGCTACATAACGACTGCCCCATACTACTTGCAATTAAACGGGTTGGTGAAACGTGCTACAGTAGAACCTCGTTATAACGAACCCGGATATAACGAAATATCGGATATAACGAAGTAATCGCAATTCCCCTTGAAATTCCTCTAGATGAAATTGATATTGGTTATAACGAACTAATGGTTATAACGAAGTAATTACCGCTCCCCCTTCAACTTCGTTATAACGAGGTTTTACTGTATATGCACCATCATGGAAGGCCTAAATAAAAATCGAGCAGGCACCTTCCAAAGCAGAATTGCCATTTTTATTACATTACAGGACCATGACAACCCAAAAGGAGCAGTCACCTGTGGAAATGCTCCCGGGATTCCAACCACGGACTCTCTTAAGCACCTACTTTGAAAGGGAAGATGGAGGAGTTAAGAATTCGACCATCAATGCTGCCCGGCCTATGGTGTGCAAGAGTTTGCAGTAGGAATGCAGGTGTGGATGTGACAATATAATGAGCTTGGTCAGAGGTGGCTACCAGGAACTGTGACGACAGCAGAAGGGAAGCGTTTGTTAACCGTCAACACACCGAATGGCGTGTAGTGCAGGCACATCGATCAGGTTCAACCACGCAAATCATCGATGGCAGTGAAAAATGAGCACTGCGAAACACAGTTCACAACTGAGCCAACTTCACAGGAAAGGCCATCTCCATCCTGCAAAATCCAACCAGCAAGCACCCAACGCCCTAAAGTGGTCAGCCCGTGACAATGGATGAAGCATCTGGCCGCAGCCAGCTGACTGCAAGCCTAGCGCCCACAACGGAAACAACGCTCATCAGATGGTCAACTCGCACCTGCAAGCCTCCAGACAAGTTTCAGCTAAGAGCGAAGGAAGTATCGCAGATCATATCATGCATGCACAGAAGGAAACGCCGATAATAGCACGTGCTTGAGTGTTGTACCACTGCCCAGCTTCTGGCCACATGGCCAGAATATAAAACCACAAGCCTTTTCAATTAACATTCAGTCTTGTTCCCACCACCAAGTGTCATGTTGTACGTTCTTCTTAAGGTTACAGCACAACTGATTGCATTGATTATTGCCGGTGGAGCATTGTTCTGAACAGAGTAACCAAGTAGAAAAGTGCAAAAAGAAACAGTGTAAGGAAATGCATTGCTGTAAAAGCATGGACACAAACTGAACATTTTAGACCATAAGTAAGTGTATGTGCATACAGAAAATCATTGACAAACACGGGCAATGTTCCCTCTGGGTTTGGTTTGGTTTAGTTTGGTCTGTTTGGTTTACCTGCACTAAAAATACAAAATTTTCTTGTATGAGGCAAAGAATAAAGGCTAAAAGCCTGACGAGGTCTCAACACCCTGAGATACAGGCTACATACAGGCTGCATAACATGGCATACCATACACATTTCATCAGGTACAAAGGATTCGCTTGGCTTTACATGCTCTCTTATGCATATTTCTGTAAACATATAGTACATTCAATGTGATCTATTCCCTCACAATACATGCTTATTGTTACATACATACAAATATATGAAAGGGTGTGTACCAATCTAAATTTTCTCAATTCCCTGACATTTCCAAGTTCTTCCCGACAATTCAAAGCATAGTATTTCCTGACCAATAGGTCCACCTTGCAGACTCTCACACCAGAAATGAGCCCTTGAGCGGTAAAGGGAAAGAAAGGTAGGTCACTAGCATAAACTGCAAACCAAGCTGCTCTGCAATAAATACATTATTAAAAGGGCCCTGTGACACTTTTCTGACTGCCTTCTCCAGCACTGGAATATTAAGACGAACGCAACAAGAATTATAAAAATCAGTGCGCAAGAACTGAAGTTATTAGTCCTCAAAGTTCAAAACACAAGCAGACGACCTGAAGAAATGTTCCCCTTCCCATTTTGCTCTCCCACTGACGTTCATAGTTGCTTCCAATCAGAGCACACCTCTTATACAGGGACATCGGAAGTTCCTTCTCAATGTGGCCTGTACAAATTACCTTGCCACCGCTCTTTATGACGAAGTTATCATCGTGGTTACAACAGGGACAATGAACCATGTGCATAAGTCAGAAGAGCCAGTTGTTTTCAAAGATACTTAAAATAGACTTTCCCTTGTGTGTCAGGAATGCTTCTGTTGTGTCCTTAACGAGCCTTCAATGCTTTCAACTCGACAGACACGTCGCTACATAGCAGCAGGCAACAGCACCACGGCTGCTCTTGACCGATCTCTGGAACCCCTTTTCAGCCAGGTGCAACAACAACAACCAAATAAAAAAAGACAATGAGCGTCTCCCTGCGCTGTTTCGCTACCACCCCCTCTGCTGAAGGTGGACAATAAACAAGTTTCACCAGTTCACGGCTATGCTTTTTAAAACGCCACAACTAATATGTGCATTAATAGGCTGAGGACATCCCCAAACATGAGTTTTTCAATTTTCTTGTGCTCAACAGCATGGCCAAGAAGGGATCAACGAATTTAAAATGCGAATTGGCATATCAAGCCAATTACAATGCACAGCCATGGTTGTCACTGTGAAGTAATCAAATGTCACTTCCTGTAACAAAATTTGCTGTTGTATGTTGCCATGGTTCAAGTAGAACTCTGCAAAAGGCAGTTTCTTCATTGAAATAAAATAATAACCGCTTCATGTTTGACGCTTCCACTCTCGCTGCAACATCCCCGCATGCTGCATGTCTAGAATAAGTGATAAAAATGATATGCTCATTTTACGTTGGGCTACAAGCAGAACAGCTAGTTGATTTATCAGGATAAGTAAAGTTCTGTTTGGGAAGTGAGTGCAATTTACTGCAGTTGCACCCAAAGGAGCAACATTAAAGGGCCCCTAAACAACCCCGAAGTCCAAAATTTGTTTCAAAGATATAACTGCGCTCCTGTGCAATGTGAACATGCTCCCGCAAGAATTTTGCGAATAGGTGCAATAATAAAGAAGTTACATGGGTTTAAGTGGCTGCTTGCATCGGTTTCATTTTCTCGGTCGGCCTCCCCACCCTTCTCTGTCGAGGAGAGGGTAGGCGCGGCGCGCCGTCGAGACTCCGCCCACTTTTGACACGTGACATGATGTGAGCAATTGACGTCACTGACGCTTGCGTAGCAGTTGCAGTTGCTCTGGCGCTCACGCCGGTGGGATGGCCACAGGATCTAACAATAGACCTGGTTTCGACCAATCAACGAGCTACAACTGTGCAAAGTTGTTTGCGGTAGAACGTGACGACACCTAGGATGCGAGGGCGACTGGTCAATCGCAGGAAAGAAGTGCCGGAATTGTTTTTTGAAATACGGCGTCTGTGCGGCGCGCAGCGCTGTCATATTCGCAGGATGTGATCGCCGCAACCTTCTCTATGATTGAGTTAGCTTGTTTGGGCAGCTTAAAAAAAAGTAGGAGCCTGTTTAGTGGCCCTTTAACAGCTCTAAACAAAGGTTAAGATTAAGGATCTGTGATTAGTAATTTTGTTTAAAAGCAAATATTGATAGGAGTCCAATCATTTTGAAATGAATAGTCTGAATAGCTATAAGGCTTCTCAAGAAGAAAGAACTTACCAGTTTAAATCTGTCCTTCTTGAAAAAAATAACGTGTATTTGTGTGCATTTACAACATATACAGAGCCATCCCAGAGATCCATTCTATGACATATTATACATTCATATCCACTAAAAGATGTTTGTATATAGCTTGTCTGTGTGCCGTGAAGGAAGGTGCTACCTTTTACACGGGTAACAAACTACAACAAATACACATAACAGCAACAACATAAACTAAATGCACTACATTCAATAAAGTGTGCTTCTTTTATGAGCTAATAACATGTAAAAGAGGAATCAAACAACTAGGCTGGTGTGAACAGTATCACTTCTCTAGTTCAAAGCAGATTCACAGTGAAGGGTAATTATATATTATTGAATAATTTCAAAAGAAATTCAAATATACAGTGAATGCAAGTGCTCGCGCCAATTTCTGTTTGGACATCTTAGCTATACAAAAAAAAATAACTTTTCCTTGGCAAGCCCATGGCCATCACTTTCACATGTATGTATCATACATGATAATAAGTATTTTTTTAATACTCCTCTCTACTTCCGTTTGTCCCTTCATGCACGCTCTTGCTTTACTGTTTGTATTTTTGCTGTTTGCAATGAAGTCTATAACCAACTTACCTAGAGAAATCAGGGTGGCCATAAGGCACTGCATTAAAGCTCTTTGCACAGAAGTTCACACCAAATGGGAACACCAAGTGGATTTTGCGTTCTTTGGCAAAGAAGTCTGCATCCTGTAGAGCAAAGAAACAACCATATAACAAATACAGATTGAATACTGCATATTTATTCTAACATAAGGCAAGGGCTATTTTAGAAAACTGTAGCCTAAAGGTATACCTCCGCCTCACGTTCAGAGCAAACAGCTTCAATGATCACTTTAGCATGAAAAATGGGACTTATCTTTTTACGTGAAAATGCAAATAAGTCTACATATTTAACTTTACAGTGCTAGCACATGTTCGCCCAGTAACCTAATGGGCCATGATGAGCAAAAGGAAAGGAAGAAGAAAGCGATCCACAGCAGTTGAAACCACAGGGCAACAGCTGAGCATGTCATGGCTCTGCCACGACATGCTTAGCTGCTCATGGGACAAAAAAAAAAAAACTTTACAAAGCCAAAAGCACCAACAATTCAGTACATTCAAAACCCCAAGTCGAGTTCAAAGTTTGATTGTTCGATGCAGCCACCAAACCATGACGCACTCGACACACTGTACCTACAGGTACACCTGTACCTAAATGTACAAGCTTCATGCACGCAGGCTTTTCATGTCGTTTGCTCAGCACGGCATTCGACTCCACTGAATTGCCCACAAGCACCTTTCTGTGTTGGCAAGTCACTACGGCAAGTCATTATTGCCACTACAATACAGCATTCAAAGGAAGGTGATAACTGAAGTCAAACTGAAGTCAAAGCTTCAAGCAACTGCGCAGCATGCTGAAAACACGCCAACCCCCAAACAAAATGCGTCAGTGGAGGGATGTAAAGGCCCTTCTTGCCTGCACTATAACGTGAAAAGCTTCCTGGGAATGGCAGAAGGGGGCGTTTCCTAAAGTGGAGGCAAGCCTGAGTGAAACTGTTGAAGAGATAAGAAACTGTGGCTTGCCTTCAGCAATGAAAATATTGCTAATAAAAGCACGAGAGTTTGTAGCAGTTGCTATTGCTGAGTGTGAAGAAAAGCTACTCGCTGACTACGAAGAAAAGTTTATATTTTTTCAACTCTCCATCATTGTATTGCTCAAAGAGTACAGTTTCCTCCTTGACCAGATTGAGGATGCAGAAAAAAACCCCAATATTTTTTTTCATGCCATCAGCTCAGACAATACACACGAAGGGAGGTCGTCAAGTGCACATATCATTGTCATGTTAGCATGCACTGCTGATGGGCATGATCTACTGACACACTGAAAAACGCTCAGAGCAATTCTAAAATCAACACTAGAAAATGACTGTTTTCACCAAGGATGTGCACATTTTCAGGGGGAAAAAAAGGCTGGATGACTGAGGCACTCGTCATGAGCTGGTTTAGGGATTGTGTCATGGCACCATCCTGGGGCACTGTTTGGTCACCAACCAATGGTTGTCTTGGATAGTTTTCGAAGACTGAACAGGTGAAGGAGCTCCCTAAAGAAGCTATCGACCTGGTTGTCATCCCTGGAAGCATGACAAGTTGGTAGAGCGTCTTTGGGTGTCTGTCTCAACAAGCCATTTATGGACCATGTGAGACACCTGTACAGTAGAACCCCGCTGATACGTTTTTCACGGGACAGTAAAAAATAAACGTAAGAGCCGGGAAACGTAAGAGCCGAGAAACGGGAGAAATGGAAAAATGAGAGAAATGGTGATCGGCACACAATTTTAATTCAGTGTTAGCGCTTTCAGTGCACGCATTGGCACACTCGGCTATGATTTCGTCGACAGAGAAAACCTCGGAGGGGACAACGGCATCATCGATGGAAACGTAATCACTGTACGCGATTCCGTCACAGTTTGCACAGCTGTGCTATAATTTTGCTGGCAGAAGCCGGAAACATAATGGGCGTCGCCCATAGTGCAGCTAATACAGCCAAGCCAAGTCAAGCTACGTGAAAAGTCAATATTGCCGTCGGCAGTGGCCGCTTGGAGTGTCGATTCGCAACGTAACATACGGGAACGTTCCCACACTGCGACGTAACGGCGGGGTCCCTAATGCATTGAATCCTATGGGAGTTATGCCGGGACTGGCCCAAAACACCGTAACAGCCAGGAAAACGCAGCAGCCGGGAACGTAACAACGGGGTTCTACTGACACGATGACCTCTGATGATGCAGCCTTGATATCGTCAGGCAACTGAAGCCAGCATTATCATCTGTGGTAGCTCAGTGGATAGCTGATGAGTGGGCAGCTATACCCAAAGCAACAGTGGCAGCTTCATTGGACAGATGCGGCATTCTGAACTCATTGAATAACATCGAGGACAGTGAACTTTGGGAGTGTGACAGTAACATGGAAGCATGTATGCACAAGATGAGAACTCATGATGGTCAAATTGTTGTACATACTAATATAGGCTTCTGCAGCTGCCTTTCACACATGTTGATGGTGGAGATTAAAATAAATTTTCTAGTTGATCTTTTACCTTTTACCTGCAAACTCTTTTTTTCTTTTTGTATTATATTTACTACTGCATTATATTAAACAGATACTGTAGTTCCAAAACGACAGAACTGACTCGAAGAGTGCAGGTTCGACCTTGGCCATGGCAGTTGCCTTTTCGATAAAGGCAAAAATGCTAGAGACCCGTGCACTGTGCGCTTGCAGTGTACATTAAAGAACCCTGGGTGGTCGAAATTTCCACAGCCCTCCACTACAATGCGCCTCATAATCATATTATGGCTTTGGCATGTAAAATGCCAGCAATTATATAACAGAATTTCCCTAAGTGTCAAAGTCTCAGGACTAGAATAGCATAATGTAAATTACACACACATGCACTCACAAAACAAGCAGACACACATGAAAGAAAACTATAGTATAATAGGAGCACACACCTATAATAGCACATAGGTGGGCAGATGGTATAGCTTAAGATATGGTCCCTATCGTGTAACTGTGTAGATCTGTAA
The DNA here is from genome assembly GCA_013339685.2 of Hyalomma asiaticum. Classification (NCBI taxonomy): domain Eukaryota; kingdom Metazoa; phylum Arthropoda; class Arachnida; order Ixodida; family Ixodidae; genus Hyalomma; species Hyalomma asiaticum. The sequence goes on from CM023481.1 coordinate 22,404,294, forward strand.
CTTGCCACGTCATATTAAGTGCCCACTCTTGTACACAAAGAGGATGAGACACTATTGTGCTCATCATGAAATGTTCTCTTCGTTAATCCAACATGCATGCAAGACTGCAGACGCTCATGGAACTTCTGTAGCGCAGTATGCTGAAGTCAATCTTCTGTAGCAATTCTTAAAAAATTATTTCTTCTAATTATGCTTAGAGATAAAATGGCTCTTACAAACTTTTTGGTAATTTTACACAATGCAGAACTGCTCACTACGCAAAGAACAAAAATTCGGTCAGGAAAAGATTAGTAATCCCACCATTTACTAGGGGTGACTTTCAGAGATAAAAGCCCTTTCTGCAAAGTGATCCACAAAACGAATATCTAGAAATGACTATGTACTAAATGCGCATGTAATCCAAACTCCTCAACAAAACAAGGACAGTACTCACCGCAATATAGTCTGGACAGTTTGTGGTGCATGCACCAGGAATGGATGAGAGAAGACCGTCAAGACAGTTTTCAGCTGCCGACAAACCTGATGAGCTGGCATTCAACGAACACCTGGGTCACAATGCAGAAATGAAAAATGAATAGAAATGTTCTTAAAACAAAGCACTAAAAATAACTTCGGTTACGTGCTTGAATGATTAAAGCACAAAGCAAAACACAAGCTAAACGTAGATAAAACTGAGAGGAACTGGCCAAGCTAGATGTCGCACTTGGACAGCCTCACTTGACAATGTTTAAACGAAGTCATACTTTAGAAGGGTACGCATTTGGGCTGGGTGGTTCCGGATACGAGAAGACAAAACAGCGTTAAACAAAAGGACGATGGAAGAGCACTCGTGTCTGCGCTCTTCCTTCGTCCTGTTGTTTAGCGCTGCTTCGTCTTCTCAAAGTCATACTTGACAGATACAAGATGCAGACACCTACTACAAGGCAAAAGATAAGACAGCTTGTCTGATTTCTGCTGACTGAAAGCTGGCTACCCAACCAATCATCATGCACACGCTTCCCATCAATTGGTGTAGTCGTGTAGCGAACAGCTGCAGGTGTTGCCATCTGTGGGTGGAGGTGAACAGCTGCACGGGTAGTGGTAGCCGTACTGCCAGCTAGGGGATGCCTCGCAACCACGATTACTGCATCCGTTCGCCGTCAGGACAGTAGCTGCAGAGCCAGGCCAGACTCGGCTTCCAAGGCGCTCGGGCCATTGCGCCGGCATGACCATTCGCGCAGTGAATAAATGTTTATTGTGCTATGGATACTTCTGCATCTCCTCCTCAAGACAGAACAAGTGGCAACGAAAGTGGGACAACCAACAGAACCTACGAAAGACTTGAGGCAACAACAACATATTCGTAGCGTTGACAGTGCTTGCAAAATACTACCTTAAACCATTGTGTGGGCGGCACGAACTTTAGTGCAGAATGGCGGCCCTGGGACATGAATGGCGGCTCTGAGACACATTGAAGAATTCGACCAAGCCTTCCCCAAGAAATGGACAGGGACAGCTATCAGGTGTGGCTAAGCTTTCTTGAGGAAAATGGCATCAGAGAACCCGAACGGAAGCACGTCATTTTTTTCAGCGTTTGCAGTGCTGCAACGTCTTAACTTGACACGGTCGCTTCTTGTGCCAGCTGCTCCTGACAGCAAAACGTGAACACAAGTATTGACCATGCTTAAGGGTCACTTCGCACCTCAGTCGTCAGAGATAGTATGCTGGGACACATTCTACAGAAGAAACCAGGGTTCAGGAGAGTCTGTGAGCATCTTCATGGCTGAACATTGGTGGTTGGTACAACACTGCAACTTCGTGAATCTGGAGGAAATGCTCCACAGCCAGCCAGTGTGTGGGCTACGAAACGCAAAGGTGTAGAACCGTCTTTGTGCCATAAGAAGCTCACCTTCAAGATCACCTTAGAAGAGGCATTGGTGGCCGAGGCAGCGGACCTTAGTACTCGGGAGGTGAGGGGGGTCAAGTCAGCCAGCAATGCAGCACCAAATGTGACAGATGTCAATGCTATTTGTTGAAGCCAAGCTAAGTACACTCATCATTCCACAGGGGTCCAGAAGGGTCCAACTTCAGGACAGAAACTGAATCCATGCTGCTGGTGTGGCGGTTCACATAATCATGAAAGCTGCCATTCCTAAGATGCACATTGCTGTTTTAGCAAAAAGATCAGCCATTCTAAGTGGGTGTACACCATGAAACAACGGCGCAATGTCTACTACAAACGTTATGAGTATGAGCACATGTCATGAGCCAACTGTTACCTTTGCAGGCTGCTATGACAATGAAGAGGTGCACGAGAGTGCACATTGGAGGAATGGAGTGCACGCTGAAAGCGGACTCAGTGTCACAGTTCTTGTTTATTTCATAACATACATATCAGGAGCTTTGTGGAGGGAAAACAAAGCCTTTGGTTCCATTCAAATTGAAGCTTTTGGACTTCCAAGGCAACGCCGCGAAGGTACAAGATGCCTGCAAAGTTCAAGCTGAGTACGGCTGATCAAGGGACTCCTCAAGCTCCTGGTGGCACAAGGTCATCGGAAAAGCTTGCTGGGAGTGGCTTGGTTTGAGCCCTTGGAATTCAACTTGTAGGCTTCCCAACATACAGGAGCTAACAGTGCAGCATGTCGTGGCAAAATTTGATCATGTCTTTAAGAAATAATTGGGCAAGCTCAATGGTCTATTGCTCACGCTGAACTTGAATCCTGTAGTCATAACAATTTGGATGAGGGCCCGGTAAGTCCCATTTGCTCTCAAGCCAAAGATTGATATAGAGCTTGATCACCTCATACAGCAAGGCATCTTGGAGCCTGTAACTGAACAAACGTGGGAAACTCAAACTCATCACGACACCAATTAAGCCAAATGGAGATGTAAGAAGATGCAGAGATTGCAAATGCACGATCAGCCAAGCACTGTACCACCACCCATACCCCATTCCTCTTCTGCCACACCTGTTGGCGTCACTCTCTGGAGGATGCATATCTGCAAAGCTGGACCTTGCACAGGCATACCAGCAGCTAGCAGTCCACGAGGCTGCAGCCAATGCACAGACTATCACAGCTCACTGGGAAGCCTTCAAGGTGAACGCTCCCCAGTGAGCTGTGAAGAGACTGCAGTTTTGTGTAAGTGTTACTCCTCGAATATTTCAGAATTTCATAGATGACCTTCTCAAGGAAATTACGGGAATTGTGTCGTACTTTGACGATGTGTTTATAGATGCTAGCCTCCATGTAGAGCATCAGGAATGCCGTTTTGGCATAGCTAAAGTGGAACTTCTTGGCTTTGTGATTGACAAGAATAGGGTGCACCCATCAATGGAAAAAGTGAAGGCAATCCAGAATGCAACAAGAACTACAAGCCTTCCCAGGCCTTCTGAACTTCTACCACATCTTAAGAAATAAGGCAGCAGTTGCAGAACCACTTCATCATCTCCTGGACAAAGACAAGTGGCAGTGGACAGAGCTTCACAACCAAGCATTCAGTATGCAAAGGAATTGTTATCATTAGAAAATTTGTTACACCACTTTGATGAGAACAAGCCGCCTGTAACAGCATGTGGTTCATCACTGCATGACATGGGAGCTATACTTAGCCACCGAATGGAGAATGGTCATGAAGCTCATGTTGCTTTTTCTTAAAGAACAATGACAGCCACAAAAAGAAATCATGCACAGATAGATAAGGAATCCCTGGCTGTGGTGTCAAGCGTTAAGAAGTTTCGCGACTACATCTATGGGCAAATGTTTAATATGGTAACAGACCATGAACCACTCCTGGGTTTTTTCACATCATCAAAGCAAATGCCTCAAATATTAGTTCTGCAGTGCTCTGTTGGACTACTATCATAAATGCTTATGACTACCGTCTAATCCGTCAGCTGGGGAAGAAAATTTCTAATGCAGATGCACCTAGCTGCCTTCCCCTCACTGTCCCAAACTTTGCAGTGGCACCACCCTTAGAGGTTCTGTTCCTGGAAGACACACCGCACACGCCAAATCATGCTGAAGGCATTCCTAGAATGATTACACAAGACCCCCATGTTATCACACGTCCTGAACTGGGTGTTGAGTGGATGGCCATCTGCCAATGTGCAACCAGAATTTCAGCCATTCAAGGTCAGGCAGCATGAGCTGTCGGTGCACAAGGGGTGTATCCTCTGAGGCAACAGAGTGATAACAGCTGAAAAGGGGAAGAAGGTGGTGTTGGTGGCACTCTACATGGCTCATCTAGGCATTGTACATACGAAGGCTCTTGTTCGGAGCTATGTGTGGTGGCCCAAAATGGACACTAACACTGAAGAATAGCTTGACAACTGCTTGGCCTGCCAGGAGTCAAGACCGGCTCCTCCAAGTCCACCGGTCCACGTATGGGAGGTAACAAGGGCCCCATGGTCCAGACTCTACATAGACTTTGCTGGCTCCTTCCAGGGGCAGACATTTCTTATTGTTGTGGACTCCTTCTCAAAGTGGTTGGAAGTGGTTCCCGTGTTGTCCATGACAACACAGAGTGTCATTAGCGTCTTCAGGCAGATTTTTGCAACACATGGCGTGCCAGACACTATCGTCTCAGACAATCGCGCCCGGTTTACGTCTCAAGAGTTCCATAAATTTCTGAGGGCTGGACTGATTCGTCACATCACATCAGCTCCTTTCCATCCCTCATCCAATGGACAAGCAGAACGTATGGTTTGCACGACAAAGGAGGCACTACGGCATATTGTTGAGAGGGACTGGGAGTGTTGCCTTACTAGTTTCTTGCTGCAAAAACATATTACACCATGCACTATGATGGGTCGGAGCCCAGCAGAATTACCGTATTTACTCGAATCTAACGCGCACCTTTTTTCCGATAAAACGGGTCCAAAAATCGCATGCACGTTAGAATCGAGTGCGAACGAACAACACCGTTACCATACCGCCGGCATCAAAACGACCACCTCCTACGCGGTTCGAGCGCTGTCAAACAGTCAGCAGCAAAAAAACGAACTAGCGGCGCGGCGGTCTTTGGCGCGCATAGGTTCAGTAGTCTATCTCGCCGCCGGTCCCGCGCTGAACGACGCCACTACGCACATGATGCGTAGGCCGATGATACTCGCCACGCCGGCTTGGCTGTCTTGCGGCCAACCAAAGTCGCTACGTCGCCGATAAACCTCTGAGACGCCCAGCCGCACCAGCTTTCAGTAGTGTTCGCGGGTAGCTGTAAGGGGAGATGTTTCCCATAACCGCACGCAAATTGGCTCATCATGGCATTTCTCCCTCATATCTGTGCTGAGCCTGAGCCACCTGAGCCTCTCAGTCGTGCACGCTGCATGACGTCCGAGATTGCATCGCGGCAATCTCGGGGACCACGCCCCGACCATGGCTTATCTGCGCCAGCCTGCGCGGCACACATGGCGGTATGCGGCAGCGGGCGTGAGGGAACTGCGATAGCACGGAGGAATGCAGCACTGCGAGTAAATGATGTTATCGCCGCTTGCACGCGGCGACGTGTGGCAGTTTTATTCAAGCCCCAGGAGTTATGAATCGGTGCGCCGAACGTGTTCTAGAAACCGCGGATCGAGTGAAGCGGGAAAGCCATAGCGCGGCCGTTCGAGGGACTGCGGGGGTTCAAAGTTCGCGGCCCGTTTATTATGCGAGTGCGTTCATTACGCAAGTACGGCATTTTTTTTATGAATGTGAGGAGGTTGATTACTAAGGACCTTTTTTTTTTCCGTATCGCGAAAAATGAGAGCGCATTACAACCGATGTCTCCCCCTTTTTTTTTTGGTCGCGGGAAACGGGTGCGCGTTAGAATCGAGGGCGCATTAGAATCGAGTAAATACAGTACTCACGAATCGGCATTCGACAGCATGTTCATGTGCTGATGCAAAATATAAACTCAGACTTCATGTGAACTGGGCCGTTAATTTTAGAATTATTAATTAATGAGAATATCATATGGTCGGATATTTATTAAACTGGCTGTATGAATCTTGCTTAATCAAATGTTGTTGCATTCTATACATGCCAAGGAGTGCAAGGAAATTCATTTTATAGTTCTAGCTTTACCAGAACAAAAGTTAAAGTGTCAAAGCTTTCATTTGACTGGCTGAGTAATGACATATATATTATTCTGCCCTTTCTTGAAAATTATAGCATCCCCAAGTAAGATTTCACACTTCTTTTGCACTCTCTAAGCATTCAGCTTTTCAGCACAAGAAAAATAATCAAAGCTGAGCCTACAAAACCTGAAATGAGCTTCCCGGAAGATTGTAAGGTCTCAAAAAAATCACACTAAGACAATAGTAAAAAGCAAAAGTTCATTCATCACTGACGAGATGTAAAAAGCGTTTATGCCTAGAATAATGATTCAGGATGCAATAAAATTGGTTAGTGTATGCCTCACTAGTGGCAGAATTTGAAAATAACAATTTCAAAACAGAAGTTCTTTTCCGCAACTTTTAGCTTCCCCCCTTAAGGACGCTTGCGAATGCTGCAAAATGCTGATGCAGCTGGGTGTCTCCAAGATTTCATCAGTGATGTAGCGAACTTGGTTGGCCACAATCCAGCATGGCGATGTCATTGGCCATTGCACTGTGCGCGTTGTAGAGTCGTTGTTATGGGCGAGTCCCATGGCAACAAACAATATGCAGTGGCTTAGCTCGGCTATGCCAGGATATACGTAGCGTTAGCTAAGGTTCAGCTGATTAATCTTAGCTTTCCTGGTTGTCTAGGATTAGCTTGATTATCATGCTTGCTGCTGCTTCAATGACACACACACGGTATACGCATATGTGACACATGTATATTCATTTTTGCTCAACGTCAGGTTGCTTCTCTATTGCTGCAAAGACAGCTCTCTCCTTCTCCATGGCTATACCACACTGGCGAACGCCAGCCAACTGGTCTTACAACTGGCTAACCTCCCTGTCTCGTTTTTCTTTTCTTCCTCCTCCTCCTCCCCGCTGTATGTATACCCCCACTGACACATCTCCGCATGAGCGCAAATTGAGAGGCACTATCAAGCGGCTCCGGCGCAGTGTCAGACGGCGACTGCACAACGGAGGTGCACAGTCGCACGCGCACCGGCGCCAGTGCGTCTGCCGCGGCTATGACGTCGCTCCTCTGGAATGCGCAGACCGGCGAGGCACGCGCGGCGGCGGCTTCGCTGCGCCAGCTGTGTGCCATCACTGCTCCTTGCGCATGCACAGCACGGCTCTCAGACGCGCACGCGAAACTGCTCCAGCTCGACCAGTGTAGCTAACGCTACAAACGCTGCAGAAACTCTATGCACATTGAAGACTGCCATGTGCCGCTCGTTCGTTTTTTCACTCCTGACTGTTCAACAGCATCGCCACTTTTCTCATTTTGCGGTGCTGTAGAAGACCTGCATTATACCAAAGCGAAAAGCCAACACAATGGAACCAAATGCAGTCATGATAACACTGTCGCTCATTGGTACCAATGCCATATGCCAGTTTTTTACTGTTTTTAAAATAAAACTACATCGCACATGTCACTTCTATGCTTTACCGTGTCTTTCTTGCGCATTAAAATGTTTCGTTCAAGTTGAAAAAGTTTTCGTAAAGTTTACCTGGATAATAAACGCACCCCCCAACTTTCCTTCTGTTTTTTTTTCGGAAAAAAAATGTGTTCACTACGCGAGTAAGTATGGTACAGTAGAGGCCCGTTGATATGTTCCCATTTCATAGGTTTCCTGGTTGAAGAGGTTGATCACGCAAATCCTTAAAGCGTGAAGTCATGCCAAATGACCAAAACAAACTTTGAAGACCGATGATGATGATGCCGTTAATCTTGGCGATGGCATTTATGGCTTTGCAGAAAACCATGACTAACGAAGACATGGTTTTCAAGACTGGCACCACAAAAATGATGCCATGAGGTCCCAAATCTCAGAGGCTATACTTTTGTAAACTACATGCAGTAACATGACGAAAACCATCGCAATGTCCACTTTGCGTCAATGCAAGTCGACACTGCCAGTGCAGTCTACTGCCATAGCCGCAGCTGCTTTGTATTCATCTCATTTGGTGCATTCGTCTGTTGGCCTTTTTCAAAAATGTAACTGGCACGCACAATGACCTAAAATTGACGCAGCAGACAAGCATTGTGCTACTGCATTTTCAACACCATTGCGTTCAAAAAAAGGGATCGCAACACATTAGAATAGTGTTGAAACGTAATCAACATGAGTAAGGAGGAGCACACTTGAGGGCTTGCACGCTGCTCAAATTTTCATATATCAAACGTGGCGTTCCATGGGTGTTCGATCTACGTGCATACTTGTTCTGTACTTTTGCATTGGATATTGAAGGGGATTTTTAAACTGTTTGATACAGCCAATAATTCAATACACCCAAGTTTGATATATCCAAGATCAACTGTCATACATGTACATCACCCACATGTCCATTGCAATGCAACTGAACACCATATGTAGGCAACTAGACAACACGGGCAGATGCTGATCGATTCCATCATTGCTTTTAACTTGCTTGACATCTGTTCAGTATTGTTCACATCTTGTAAGTGTCAGCAACTGTAGAAAATTCTTCAATGCTTGGGATAAGAATATCTCAGTCCTGCTTGGACTTCAATGCTCCTTTACCTGATGGAATCCTTCTTAAGTAAGGCATCCGCCAAGGCTTTCAGCTGAGGCAGCAAATACTTGAGGCTTGGTGCTTCAGCCAGAGTTTTCATTTGTGTTATCTGGAGACAGAAAAAGACAGGCTTCAAGCTTGTCTGAGAGTTCTCAATGTTTATGCAAAAAAACCTGCAGTAAGGAAAACTGGCTCAACAGTCCCGACAAAAACCTATTGGTGTGGTATTGGTGTGGATTCCAGTTGGTCACAATTCAAACATCACAATCTTACAAGTTGCTCACGATGGTAGCCAGTCGTCTGCACTGTTGTCTATGCATTTGTCTGAATGAAATCGACCTACTCGTGCATAAGCTACCATCACTCAAAGATGAATGGTTGTACAGAGATTCCATCACAATTGCAACAGCTAGCCATAATAACCACAATGAGCTTATATATAATAAAAAAAAGTGATGACATGCACAATGTTGGCATCACCTACTACGCAGCACAGTCAGCTGCTTTCAAGTTCCCCTGATAATGTCACAAAACACTTAGCATTAATAGGTGGCAGTGTTGCCCAAGGAACCAGCTGTGCATTTTAGCCAAAACAGTCACCTGCTTTGAGTTATGCAAGTTTTTGACCTGATTTTGGAGTTCACCATACAAAAAATTTTAAAATGCACTATAACCTTGATTTCCTAAAGTGTGTCAGTGTCCTTTCAAGTGACTGACATTTGTGCAAAAAAGGTATGGTAAGCACCTTTCAAATGGATCAAAATAATGAACGGAAAGAATCATAAGATTGAAACTTACATGAGAAATACCCGTAAACTCTTCCTGAAGTTGGGCACAAGCATTGAGGTAGCTCTCTGCTTGCGCCATTGCATAATGATGGCCAGAGTCGGCTAGTGTTTGAGCCAGACCGGCTGCACACATCTGGACAAGCTGCATCAAGCGCTCATCATCTTCCAGCTTCAACCTGTAAAAACAATGTACGGTGAAAGCGATGTTGTAAGAAAAGCATGCAGTTTTGATGAAGACAAAAATGTATTCTTTTTGAAGTATATTGAAACACTACTTCAGAATTATCGTAGCATACGACACATCAGGCTTTCAGCCCCACCCCCCGAAAAAAATTTTGAAACAGACAGAATCTTACTTGATTTTCATAAATTGTTATGGTGAACATAGTGTCTCTTCGCTGCTCATAAGAAATGCACAGAAATGCTTTGAACATGCCACATCCCATTCTGAGGCTTGAGTCCTGTACAGTTTAGCTAAACATTATGACGACCCACTAACCATTCAGGCACTGCATACACATGTACGCCCACAACTTGTTTTCACCAGTTCTACCAACCAGTGGCCAAGAAACAGCAACACATACAGACTTCTGGATGAAATTAACCTTCCTAACAATCAATATCTCTTCATTTAACATCACTGTGTTATGTAGTGCTGCGGACAATCATTTCTTTTTTACCAGAACACATTGTTGGTTCATGACTTCAGAGGAAAAATCGTAGCGCGAAACGACACAAGGACAGCATCAGTCCCATGTACTTCCCCGTCCTTGTGTCACTGCGCTACGTTTTTCCTTCCACAAATAATTTTTCTAAAAGTACCACCATGTTCAATGAGTTGTTTGATGTCTCAAGTTACGAGGGCAACGTCAAAATTGTTATTTTTATTTGCTCAGCATTAGTATAATAAATTACAAATGTCACATGCATATTCAGACTGATAATTGTTTATTTTTATGCAAAAGTCAAGCTTGACTGGCTTCCTAAAAAGTAAATAATTAAGCAAACACTTTCTACAATTAATTACAAAAACATTCTGAATTGACATATAATCACCTTCTCTTTCATGCAATATAATAATGGATGCCTTAGAATAAAGCTGTATAAACATGATACAGTTACATAGAGAGCCTCATCATTATTGATTGATTGTGGGGTTTAACGTCCCAAAACCAGCTCTGATTATGAGAGACGCCGTAGTGGAGGTCTCCGGAAATTTTGACCACCTGGGGTTCTTTAACGTGCACTGACATCGCACAGCACACGGGCCTCAACATTTCGCCTCCATCGAAATGCAGCCGCCGCGGCCGGGATTCGATCCCGCGACCTTCGGATCTGCAGCCGAGTGCCATAACCGCTAGACCACCATGGCGGGGCGCCTCATCATTATCATCTGAAGGGTGCAATCATGAGTTCAGCGCAAAAGAGTCAAGGATGTCACAAGCAGTGGACAAGACTTGCCTAAGGATGAGTTCTTTCCAGAGGGAGAACATTGCTTCCGTGTTCTTTTCCAGACAGTGCGATGACAACAGCACACCCTGTCAAAGAGACATGCAACATCGCTGTAATGCAAAGAGCACCACCTATGACAAACTGTTAGTGAAGATGACACTGTTAAGAAACCATATGCAATTTCTCAAGGGCAGGTGCGATGTTGGCATTCTATACATCAGCATTAACTCGGTCATGATTCAAAAATGTTCGCTGGCAGCTGTAGAAAACATTGTTTCTGCTATTTCTATAAGGTTGTGGCACTATTCTGTTGCACTGGACTGAACACCCCAGATTATACCCACTGCAGATTGTAATTGAAAAGAAATGTTTACAAGGTGATACAAAAGCAATCTAACTGAAAATTTTGAGCCCGAATAAACAAGTGGTTTCACAGGAATATTCCACATAGCTCATGTTTTAGTTACACAGCAGTCTGAGCAGCTCCATCTGTCAACCCCTTTTATACAAAATAACTGTTTAAAAGTGAGGCTGCAAAATAAGACGACAAATAAACACAAAGATCAAGCTCTGCTGTTACTCAAACAATGCAGGCAAACATGAAGACGCGGCATACAGCTAAAGATATTCTACTGATTGTCCATGCACGGTTATGGCTAGCTAGCTTGCTTAGAGTGATAAATTGCTCAAAAGAAAGTTAATAATTAACTGCAGTTTAAAAGAAAAACACTGTCTTTAGGAAAAAGACTAATACTTAGCTTGGTTACCAAACCATGCACCAGCATTTATTCCGAATTTTTAGGCAGACTGCTAGTATAATAATTTTTCTTTACCTAAAAAGGAGGCATTTGACAAAATGTATGATATCTGGAACTTACTTCTAGCACAATGATCTGAGTATCAGTGGCCACATTTTTTTTACTGTACCCTATTTAGAGAACCTCTGTTGTATCACATAATTTGTTCCCTCACCTTACTATTACCCCCCCCCCCCATCCTGAAAAAAAAAACCAAACTCAGCTCCACGTAATGTGAAATCTGCTGAAACAGAGCAGCTGTGGTTCTCGTGTATTTTCTTGTGATTTTCTGTGATACTGTGCGATTTTGTTATGCAATGGTGATTTTCTGCATTTTACTGCGGCTGCGGATGTCTTGCAATTACTTTTGTCAATATATTGTGAATCCCTGGTATGAAATGACAAAATGATGCATCTTGCTGTGAATGCAGGGGCTAACTTTTCGCTGCTAGCATTTAACTTCCACTGCCATTTCTTGGAAATCAGGGTTCACTTGTCTCCACTGGCGCTTGGCTTGCGCTTTTTTCTTTTTAAGGGCGGGGTTCGCCTCCCTTCATTCTCGCTTGACTTGTGCTTCTAGGTGAGGATTCTCGCCATTTACAGCTTCCCTGCACATGCGCCTGGCTTGTGATTCGCAGTTGCGTAACTCTAGATCACTCTCTCGACACTGCCAATTCCTGAACATGGGGAACATCAAAATGGAGTAGCATCAACGCCGAGTGAGCTCCCGCAGTCATTCTTGTTGGGCAGAATGTATGGCGAGAAAGGACGTGCATCGGTGAAGCACCTGCTTTTGCTGCATGACACCGGCAAACAGACAGCAGACAGAGTGCGCAGGCTCGACTCTAAACAGTTCTGCGGTTAAAGTTTCAAGATTGGCCATTTCCTACATCATTTTCTGTGCTACATAAATAATTCTAAAGTTCATAATTAACACGATTTATCTTGGGAGTTATATCGATGTCCTAATATGCTGAAAAGGCCTTTGTAAAATGATAACTATATTGTTTTACTTCATAATTTTTTTTTACTTAGGTATGCACTGATGCTCCTTTACGCTGCCATAAATGGTGACAATTTTTCCAGATGAATTGAAGTAAAAGGACACTCAACCACTGGACGTGGAATCATCACGGAATGACATGTCGCCTTGTGTGAGTACTACATGAGATATCCTACAATGTGATGTTTTCACTTGCTAATAAAGCTTTATGTTATGGTGCAGCAGTTGGCACCATAACAATTTTCAGCCACAAGTTACTCCTTGACAAGCCATGGTGAACTAGTCTCCCTGAAACTATTACTGCTGCACGTTTAACTTGACACATGTAGTACTATCCTCTGTTTCCCCTTTTCCTTATATCTTTTGCATTCCAGTAACATATTTTTCAGGTGCACTGAACATAAGCCATAGGCCTAGCAAGGTGTAACTCTGTTCTTTACACATTTATACTGCATGATGATAAACTTAAAACTAGAGCTGTGCGAATAGCAAAATTCTGAGTGCGACGCGAATTCAAATATTTATATTCAAGTGCGAGTCGAGTCGAATATCTTTCGAATAATTTTCGCATATTTTTTTTTAATAATACCATGCCAAATTATGGAGAACTGTGCTGCTAAACAGGGGCAAGGAAATTTGTTGCATGACTAGCGTACTCCCACAGTGTCATTCCAAAGTCCTGAAGAACAGTCCAACAGAGAAATGTGAAACCCAAAGCTGAGCTAACTTCACTGCAGTACCCAAATGTTAGCTTTCCTGCAGTATACGAGCGTTAGCTTCACAGCAGCATACAGGTGTTATGTGGTGAAGTGTACTGCATGCGGGAATGAGCCGCTTGTAATGCATAGCATATTTTTTTTTTTCTGTAATTACCAACTTCGAATAGTTCGAATAGTAAAAGTTCAGTGCGAATCGAATCGAATAAAAATTATTCGAAATTTCGAATATTCGCACACCCCTACTTACAACCAACTCAGGAAATACAAATGGTGTGAAATCATCCTCTCGCCTAAATCTTCTGGAGGATGAAAATCAATACACGTGACCTCCCTTTCTACTTCAGTCAACTTCATTATATGCCCACAGATTTGTCTCACTGCTTACTGTAATACCCTGTAACAATCTACTCATACCATTTATAAACGAGGGTGATCCTATATAACTTTACACTGTCATATGAGCCACATTGTGGACAACCTTGAGTGCAGGAAGTGCAGAAAAATGTGAACACATAAAGGATGACATATAACAGTAAATTCTCAATGCAGATACAGTAGAACCTCGTTATAACGAACTCGGATATAACGAACTATCGGATATAACGAAGTAATCACAGTTCCCCTTGAAGTTCCTATAGATGAAAGTGATATTGCTTATAACGAACTAATGGTTACAACAAAGTAATTATCACTCCCCCTTCAACTTTGTTATAATGAGGTTTTACTGTAGAATGCAAGAATTCTTCTGCACAGAAGTTATCAATCACACTGCCTCAATACAGTCATTCACTATGACCCACTTTCCAGCTATTGTAATGCATGTAATGATGTAATGACTCCTCGCAATAGAACTACTGTGCGGCAAATTTTGCCTGAACTGCCTGTGCTTGTGTGAAAGGTATGTAGTATGATTTAAAATGCTTGACTTCTTTAATGTCAAGAAGACCAATCGAACAGGCAAATTTCTGTCTACTTACAGGATACAAAGCCTAAAAAATGTTTACAAAGAGAAATTTTATCTTTTGCTTTCTAACTGGAATGTAGAGATGTTACAGTAGAAAAAAATGAAAAGGTTTGAACATGAGACAGGAGACTGGCTCTACAAAAATGTCACAGAACAGTCACACCATAAGTGAGCCTCCACCCCTACAGGTTCTTTCTCAAGAATACCTGCCTCACAGCGTGTCATAAACTTTGTTGAGGTTAAATTGGCCGAGCACAAGCCACACTGCCCGCCTAGCATCGATGGGACGTGGCAGCCTGTGCTGCTCCCAGTACCGAAGATTGTTGAGCCCAATGTTGCCTGGTTGCAGGCATGTGCTTGACTCTATGGTTCACTTTTACAGTAGCAGCCCGCACCTTCTCAAGAGGCACCATAATGTGCATCAAAGTCAGGGCAGTCTGTGCAGCGTTATCAAGGTTATCACAGCAGCACCACTGTGCATCTCAAACTGCTAGATGCGTGCCAGGATATGAAGCAACTAACTGCTACTTTGCACAGTACTAACAAAGCTAATAAAAGTGCTAACAAAGCCCTTACAGCAGCCACGCAGTAAAATTCATTGTGGTGAGACATCCAGTCCGACACTATGCAACTGCTTTATGGCTGCACATGTGTTTCCCCACACAGTAGGACACCTCTAGAGAGTCCCCTTTTGGTGTAGCCCGCAAGCCCTGGCATTGCTCAGTGGTACAATACAGTAAACTTTCAATAATCCAACTCCGATAATTCAAACTTTCAGTTAATTCAAACAATTGTCAAATTTCTGGTGTGCCTGCTATGTTTTCAGTGTATTTAAAAGCTGTTTAATTCAAGCTGCACCTATGAATTAATTTTGTTAATTCATATGGAAATTCATACAGCCTATCCTTACCGGAAGTATCAGCTTCTTTGGTTCCCTCTACCTGAATATTCATGCTCGTACTTTTTTTAACAGCCAGGAATAAAGCTGATCGCCTGTCAGCACTTATGAAAGCACTCAAAACCACCAGCAGAAAAAAATCCTGCAGCTCCCATGCACTGTGGGAATCGATGTCATGCAAAGCAATCAACAAGAAAACTGCCTATGATGAATAGTTTGGCATTTAGCCAAGCGTTGTGAGTAGGACCAAGATCTTTGTGCAAAGTGTATAAGTGTGTGTGTGTGCTTAACGTGGGCTAACCAGGAACGTCCACAGCACCGCGGTGACTGAATGGTTGCTCATGCCATGACGTAACCTTAGCATTCACGTTAGTGCACAGCACACACATCGGTCTCTTCAAAGAAAAATGCACACTACGACGTGCTGATGTATCATAAGTGCCGTTCATTGACGTATTCCTTCAGGATCGAGCAAAGTTGGACAAAAGCATGGCAAGTGAAGTGATAGGAGAACATACATATTGTTTAAAGCATTCAATAGCAGCACACAGCAGAAACGCAATTGACATTACACGAGCACTATCATCACAACTGCTGGTGCAATGTGGGTTTATTTTATATATGCCATGTGGGAAAAGCCGCTATGGCCTAGAAGTAGCATGCTTGCTCAGCACATTGGGGGCCAGGGTTTGATACCCCCTACTGCCTGGTAGGTCGTGTCTGTCAGTGCGATTGTTATGTCTGCATTTCAATCCCAAGCTACAATAAACGGTATGTCTTCATTGCTTTTAGGTTCATTCTACTGATATACATGTGTATTAAACATCTATTTCAGCTTGTCCTTGACTGGCACAGGCCGTGTAAAATTCAAACACCTGTGGCGCATACCCACGTGCCACAGGTTGAGCACTATGAGTAAGAGCCACACGTTATTGCAGTACCATTAATCGTGACGTACATGATGAGTATATTATGGAAGTGCTATGAAGATCAGTCATTTACATTCCTCGTGTATTTATACCATACTGTCCAAATACTGAGGTATACCTGGTGAGCAAAACGACCAGGAAAGCATCAAGACGTGGGCAGGCAGGCGGGCGGGCACAGACGGACAAATGGATAGATAGATAGATACGGACAAAGTGACTCAAGGTCGCTAAGAAGTGCTTCGCATTTAAAAAAATAATAATTAGCACTGATGTGGCAACAGTGTACAGTAAACAGCAAAAGTTTACGGGACGCAAAACTGTAGTAAAATCTACGTTATTGCTTCGCCTCTGAACATAGCCTTGAATTAAATGTGGTAGCCTGTACATCGCGAAAACCTCTGTGCACTGAAACATTTAATTTGAAGCTCTGCTGTGAGGCTAAGCAGTAATGCAGGTTTTTCGAACGTTTCTCATCCCTCAAACTTTTGCTGTTGACTGTACGTGATAACTCGCCATCTTTGTTTTTACTCGTATCTTGCACTCAGCCCTATTTCTGCTCGCATCTGATAAAGGGCAACACCAATGGTTTTTCCGCCATATTCTGAATCGCTGTTTTCCAACAGTACTGAGAGCCCTGAAGCAGCCAGGGCCATTCAATTTGCTCAGAAACTCGCCAATAATTTTAAAATAACCGAATGAACGATGTGTTCAAACCGAAACCAAAACAGGTAGACGCTTCGTGGAGCGTATGCGATGATGTCACAGCCTCCCCGCCATCAGAAATATGGAGCTGGCGCCAGAAAAATGAAAGAGGCGATGTGATCCAATGATGTATTGAGCTCTGAAGTATCGCCGTTTTGCTTTAGACAGCCCGTTTGCTCGGGTAGACAGCACTGCAGGTAATGACATCAGAAACACAGGGTGGCTCACGCAGGAATCCGCTAAAAATTTTAAAATTCATTTTCAGAAGAACTAAATGACTTGTGAACGCCTCGCTTGGCATAAATTATTGCAGCACTGAGGAGAACATAAAATTGAAAAATTGACGGAGTTGCCCTGTGACTCAACCTTCTGATAATTCCAACAGAATGCCAAGGTCCCCTCAAGTTTTAATTAACAGGAATCTAACCACACATGGAATACCACATTCAAATGTGTGTTTCTGTACAATGTGTGTGCAAAAAAGCAACTTGCTGTTTCTAGATTTCAGTGACAAGACAAATGATTTCCCATGTGTTTACCTTAGCTTTATATAGGTGCCTTTTGCAACTTTTCAGCACAAACTGACTGAAGGTCAGATTACTGGTAGTTAAGTGCATTCAGTCTATTACATAGGGTTTAACATACTGCTGCAAGTGCATTACCTGCTCAAAACGACCATGCTCAGTTGGGTGGGGCGAGAGGTGCACAGAGGTATGGAGGCCGCCTGTCGTTAGTTCAACTTCCTGAGAGAACTGGCGGTAGTCCTTGTCCTGTGTGCCCATTCTGTAAGAAAAAAGGGGAGCATGTGAAGTATATGCCGTATAGTGAAAGCTCGTTACCTCAGCTTTCATCAGTTCAAAATTTTAAATAACTCAACCCATTTTTTAGCATGCCCATGTGAGGTTGCATAGAACTCAAACGTGCAAGGCAGCTCGTCAGTCTGCATGCAAATTTGTTCTGTGAATAAGCAAAACTGCGTGTCACTAAGCATACACTCATGGCCACATTTCTAGAACAGTGATGTGCGTAGGTGATGGCGAGTATCTTTAAAGAGCACAGTCTTCTAATGAAAGAGCTCATATAAGGCTCCATAGGATTAACAATCTTCCAGTGGTGGTCGCCACCACTTGTCACATGACGCCCACTCTCTTGCGCAGCAACCAATCCAAAGCAGCAGTGGCTAAATGCAGGATGGGAGCCACTTTCTGTTTTCTTTCCTTTTTTTTGAGTGCACAAATGCAGTTTTGTCAGTCTTGGTGCTATGCAATCCATGCATGAGTGTTAAGTCTGCACCACCGCACACAGTCACTACTGCTTTGTCAGGTGTACACCTCAGCAACTTATTTATTTAAGCTTATGAATGTTAACAAGCGATGACACTTGCTACATAATTTACTTAACAGGTGCGGGCAAGAGCCAATCAATGCTTGCTTTAATGCTATGATTTGGGCCAATTATAAAAACATCTAAGAGCAAACCTTTCCTGTCAATCAGTTTTTCTGCAGAAAATTAACACGTAGATTCCACAGCTCAGTTTTCCTTGAGCCCCGCCACGGTGGTCTAGTGGTTATGGCACTCGGCTGCTGATCCGAAGGTCGCGGGATCGAATCCCGGCCGCGGCGGCTGCATTTCGATGGAGGCGAAATGTTGAGGCCCGTGTGCTGTGCGATGTCAGTGCACGTTAAAGAACCCCAGGTGGTCAAAAATTTCCGGAGCCCTCCACTACGGCGTCTCTCATAATCAGGACTGGTTTTGGGACGTTAAACCCCACAAATCATCAATCATCAATCAGTTTTCCTTGAGAGAACTAGGTCCACTGGACCAACAATGCCTGAATATATATGCAGATTTCTTTGACTTTGTCACCTCTCTCTTGGAAGATCTGACAGCAATTACACCCTCTTCACCCCTTTTTTTTAACACTTCGCATGTCCTACTTCCTTAACACGCCCACTAATGCTACTACCCCACTGGCGGTGGTCGAGTGTGGGCTGTACGTTCACAATGCTAAAGAAAGCAAATCCTGGCAAAACAAGTACCCCAGTCAAAACAGTTAGTTCCATCGACTGTTCAACAATTGTTCCTCACTTCAAATCTCCGCTTCTTGCGAGCTTTCATCTCATTCAGGCATAAACTAGCACTACCTGCTGAAGACTGCAAACCCTTTAAGTCAGCACAACGTAAAAGCACTGAAGGCACTCACTTCGTGAGAACTTCACACAGGAGTGGAACCATGCGCTTCAAATCAGGAGGCAAGTGCGAAGCGTTGAGGACAGCCCGAAAATAGGTTACTCCATTGGTGGCCTGCTCCGTGGTTTGCACATTTACCCCACCTGCACAAGAAGGGAAAGGCAATTTCGTTTGTGAGGTTTCAAGTAAATCCTGCACCATGTCGCTGTGTCACGGGTGATGTGATCTCGGGAGTACTTGCTCAGATGGAACGAGAGACGCTGGATGACAAGGTTGGTGGAACAAACGTTACTTTATACGATGGAAACCATGGGTAACACACAAGAACAAGACAAAACAAACAATTCACAAAAAGAAAAAGGTTAATAAAACAAGCCAAACAGCCTAATTTGTCAAAACTCTAAACGTTCCTCCACAGTAGGTGTAGTCCTAATGGGAGTCTGTTCACAATGGGCCTCACGTTCACGTACGCGGTAACTGCCAGATTGAACGTTCTGAAAGCTGAGTTTAGGGGATGAATGTTAGCTTGGTGGTCTATGTAAGCTAGGTTTCAGACATTGCATGTTGTGGTGAAGCCTACCCATAAAGAAAAGAGTTGTTCACACATGCTGCAAAGCAGAGAATGCGGTCTAGGTGGGCTTGGTGAGCATATGCAGCTTAGCATTCACCTTGATATCAATGTTATCGATACGCTGCGGCAGACTCTGCACAGTGGCTTGAATGTTGGGTGGGAACGTTCGAAACCTGGCCTTTGATATTATACATGCCTTCGTCACGCTACCTCTGCATCGTGTACTAAACAGCTTCACTTGCTGCCCACCTTCGCAGAGCAGGATGGCTCACTAATTGGTGTCTCTCCCTTTACAGTGTCCTGCAGAAAGTACTCACCCAAACTCTGCTGCATGCCACAATCTTCAGGCCTCCTGGAAGGCCTTCTTCAGGCCTTCCAGGAGGGAGGGTTGTCATGATGACGGTCATTTCTTACATTCCTTGGCAGTGTGGGGCAAACAAGTTTGGTGAATACCTGCTGAATGCTGGTAGCATGGTATGGGTACGAACAACTTCAATCACCAACAGTGGTAACTTGCAAAACTGGAGTGCATGCTTTGTTTCATCCGTCGAGCTAGTGCAGTCACAGCTAGTATGTACGTAAAGAATATCTCAATAACCGCATGGCCGCTCATGCCTTGGAAACTTCAGTGAGGCTGACTACGATAGCAGTTAGCTGTTATTTAACTCTAGTAACAGCTGTTGCTGGCAACATTCTAAAAAGCAAGGCGATGTTTCTAACAGATGTTTAGTTTTAGCATATTCTCCGGATCATCATGACATAAACCTTCTTTTTATGTGTGTGAAAGGGAATGCAATTTTGCCTCAATTGGTGCAGGGCCATTACGTATCTGAATTAGGTGCAACATAATATGGAGTGCAAGTTTGCCTCAACTGATTCAGGGTCATTGCTAATCCGAATTAGCTGCAACATATTCATGCCTAACGTTTACCATAAAGCTTATGGTCGCTAGGGGCTGTAAAAATGGAGGAGGGAAGGGGACAGGAGGAGCACCAACATTTAACCGTTTATTATCTTCAAATTCTTCCAAATATTTAAGCAATGACAGTTCAGCATACAAAGCTTCCAACTGCACATGGCAGCAATTCACATGCATTTATCAATAAACAATTTTTCCACTTGCGAGAGGGATACAGAGGTATCGCTTGTGGAACCACATGTCTTGACATAAAAAGGCTCTAACAATTCACGTGCTGTGGCATCACTACTTCCTAGAATCTGCATCTTATTTAATCATGCTTTGCACTTATGTGAACTTCAGGGGGAAAATCAAGTGGAAAAATTTGTTTTGATAAATTAATCCGAGTTTATGCCATGCGCGATTGCAAGTTCTGTATGTTGAGCTGTGAGTGTGTATATATTTGGAAGAATATGAAGATAATAAATATTCAAAAGTTGGCACTCCTCCTGTCCCCTTCCCTCCTTTATTTTTATTTCCCCTAGCGACCATAACCTTTACGCTCAAAGTTATAACATGGACTAGCCCAGCAACAAGTTCTATTAGATATTCATCCCAATGCATCTCTTGCAACAAGAACTTATTCTAATTTGCCAGAGGAATAAGCCAGGCCATGCTGTCTCGAACGCGGGATTGGAGCAGTGGAACATATTCCGAAACTCTGGTCCAATGTCTATGAATGTTATCGCAAAGTGTGAGTGTCAAATGTCCAACATAAATAAAAACAAAAGCTTTTTATACACATTTTGCTCAAAAAGAGCATTGTGATGAGAGAGAGTGATGGGTCCATCTCAAAAAGGATGCAATCACATTGTGCCATATTTTAGTCAGCTGCATTTTAGTCACCTTGCTGTGGATCAAAATATCCTTTCACTAGTTGGGTGTGGACAGTCACTTTCTGTGATGTCAGCTTAATAACTACACGCAGCTCATTTTCTTGCTGTCATTGCCTGATGATAACTCAGAGCTGCCTTCAGTCATGCATTTCAGCTCCTTGTCTGTCAGTTGCTCAATGCAGTGCAATCAAACATGACAAGGTCAGAAAAGATGCTCTAGATGCCTCCTCCACTTGAGGCCCCATTGACGGTTCATCACCTTGGTTGGATGATTCCTCACAGGCAATTTCATTATTTCTCTGAAAAAAGGCCTTCCTAAAGCAGTTTTTGATCCCATCAGTTTTCAGCTGTTGCCAAACAATCGCCAACACTTCCACTGGGCGTCTAACGTCTATTTTCAGTTCCTGCATGGTTTGCACACTGCAGAGCAGGCTTTCGACAAGGCACATATGGTAGGCAGCATTCAAAGAGTGTATGATACACTGATTGATTGGCTAGAGCACCAATGCTGCGTCTGGGGGACATGTATAAGCAGGCTGAATTGCTTCAGTCTGAAGTGCATTCATGAGGCTTCAGCAGTCCTTCAAAAAATACAGCCATTCTTCTTCCACTTGCCTATCAAACAGCTACCACAAAGCAATGAAGAGACCTTTCATCATCCATGACTTCTTCCCCCAAAGGACCAGAGCCTTTTCCATTTTGGGAAAAGACGAGTCTCTTGTATGGCACCTCTTCAAGTTATTACCTGTGCTGCTGCTTAGCTTTTCGGGAGTTCGCTGTGTTTAAGCCTTGGGCGACTTAGTGCAAGCTTTGCATTTTTTTTGCAGAATGCTTGCTTGACTAACACAAACAATGCCAATAAAAGCAGGCCAATATGCGTGCAAACCTTCACCAATAGCCTGCCAAGTGCTGCCTATGCATGCTAGCAGCCATCGATCGCTGGTGTCTATGCCTACTCACCGCTGAAACTGCAACTGAATGCGTTTACGATCCCGATCCGGCTCATAATTAAGTGCACATGTTCTTAACAGTCACTGTCAGCATAGTGATATAAAATTTTGGTTTGTCTGTAGGTTCTGTTTTTTTACTTTTCCAGATACTGGATTACCTGGCCATTCTCGGCAATAGTAGAACTAGTAGTTGGTAGTGACACCTTAAGGCTAATTCTTTAACTAATACATTTAAATTTCTTTTCGGTCACGTCGGTGGTCTCATAGAAAAAAAAACAATGAAGGTACTGTGAGCTAACGATTATCTCTGAGCCAGTGCTTGACACCAACACTTAACACAAACATGAATACAGCAACAATGTTAGCTTTATGTGTGTCTGATTAAACTCTGCATCACCAGATGGTGGTACCAGAGCTGTCTATCTTGCCTACAGGGTTGCTCAATGTCGATCACGTATGCTTTTAAAGCAGCCCATAATCGGCAAACATAAAGAAGCCTACAGAAAAACTACAATGTTCTGATCTTTCCCTTGACAAAAGCGCAATCAGTTTTTATCTAAAATTCTACAAGTGAGTGATGACGCATGTGCCAGCCAAGCAATCGGCTTGCAGTGATGACAACTGCGGCTGCGGCAGGATCGAAAACATGCCCAGCATTTACAACTTCCTTAACATGCACAGTTTTAAAGTCATGTTATTCCATTATTTCATTTTAGAAACAAATTGCAGCTAATTTTTTTGCTGGTGCCACCAACAAAAGAAGCGAATGCTCCAGCTGAAGTGGACCTGACAGTGGACGGAGCCCATCGGAGTGGCTGTTAGCATGAATTGTCGTGCAGTGAATCACATCAGAATGTGTCTAGCGCTTGACATTTGTGGCTAAACAAGCTGCGCACAAATGTTGCTGCAATGACCTTACTGCGAATGGTGCGGTGGCCAATTTCAAGAACACGGTGTCTCTGCTCCACACAGCTCATGACATCACATGACATCACATGCTCATGACCGGCAGTGGGCGCAGTTTGTAGCCAACGACTTCTGGGCCTCATTTTGGACTGAAATGTTTTTTTATAGTACATTTTTCACATAAATATAGGCATAATAGACCCTCTGTTTCTATTTTCTGCTGAAAACCGCCAATTGTTGAGTGACCATATCATGGCCCCTTTAAAAAAATAGACCGAACTAAAGCTGATATATGGTCCGTTATATCAAAAAGTCTGTTGCACATGGGTCCGTTCTAAACAGGGTAGACTGCAGGGCAAGACAGCACTTAATTTTGTAACATACAAAATGAATGCCTTTGAGTCAAGCAATTTTACAAATGGGATGAAACCGTGATAAGACGTGCCTCCCTCTCCTCCCCTTTGGAGCCATGCCAATACTTTAGTGCTGACAGTGTTCGTCACACACCTACTTCACTTGCAGGCTACTACCGGGACTTGCCCCTCCTGGCCACAGTGGTTTCCTGTGTTGCATGAGGACACCAGTGCTACGAGTTACCACTAACTCTTACAAACAATGGCAGAGGGATTTCACTGCTGTCAAAGCTGCTAGTGATAGTAGCTGCTAAGCAATCACAAGCAGAGCATTCTCTTCTGCATATTCCATGCATGCAATCATGTCTTGACAAACTCAAACTTGAACTCAAAGGAAGTGTCCATTCCTGCTGGTGTGAGCAGCAAGTTTTGTTAACACATCAAATGTTGGTCAAACAAACATCACTGAAAAATTTCAAAATGCTGCATACTGTAGCAACGTAAGCCTCTCAGTGCAGTCTAGCATAAATGGCACATTGCTAGCACTCTACCCTCTCACAACACAAAACTTAACAGCTCACCCATATTGATGTGGTTGAGCTTGGTCATTTCAATTGTAGGAGCAACATCCCTGAGAAGAAGGCGAGGCAGGCAGCTTTCATCTTCCTTCTTGGATTGGTGCTCCAGTAGTTTCAGACCTGCACAAAGATATACGTATATTATCATATGATCATGACAGTCCTACCAAAGTATAACCTTTACACCTCCTAAAGTGCCTCAGATGTCCATACATAGTACACCGTATGTATCTGCCTGAAAAGTTTTGAGCTGGGCATCAGAGATGCCACAGAGCCCACCTCACTCCCGTCAAGCCCAGTTCTTGCAAAGCTTTGTAGAGTTAGAGTTAGTTAAAGTTAGAGTTAGTAGAGTTATAGAGTTAGTTAAAGCACAGGATTGAGTTAGACAGCTCACAGGCCATGCAGAAATGCTGCAGTGCCCGCACCATCAGTGGCCCATACATTTACACAGACCAATCTCATTATGAATTGCAACAGCATTAATGTAACAGCTTAACCAAAAGGAGCTATTGGTAGCCTTGAGCCATGTAGCAAATGATCAAGTGGATTGGGATGGAATGAGTGGGCTCTTCCAGACAAATTGGTATGGTTATAAACACTTTTCGCGTGAGTACCGCCGTGTTACCTAGGGGGAGACACCGTCTCTGATCTGGCAACCTACTGGTATGTGTAAACGCACACGTGTGTGCACATTTGTATGTGCATGTGTGTGTGTGAGGGAGAACCGTGGAGAGAAACTACAACACTGGCACTTCTGTCCATTTGCTGATCACTCTGTATCTTCATATCTCTCAATTTTACAACCACTATATTTTCTTTCATAGCTCGCTGTATAGGCCTTCGTTTCTTCTAGAGTTTCCTAGTTACTCAAGTTTCTGCCCCATACGTTACTATGCCAGAAAAGTGCAGTGGTTGTATATTTTCTGCTTTAGGGACAATGGTAAATTATATGTGAAGAGTTGGGAATGTCAACCATACGCCCACCAGCCAAACCTTATTGTTCGGTGAATTTCTTCAACACAGTTAGGCCCATCTGACAGAGGTATACATACTTTTTTTTACACACCCTAGGGTCTGATTGCCGAATGCAAACTCTCATTTCTTTCACCAAACTGTTTATCGTTATCTTATATTTCTACATGTTCACCTTTAATATGATTTTAATGCTTTCACACTTCAGACCGTCAATCTCATCTTGTACACTGTCACCATTGTGGTTGAAAAGTTCCAGTTCATCTGTGAACTGCAAGTTGCTGAGACACCCTCTGTTAATTCTTACTTCAATTTCTTGACTCTAATCTATCACTGTAATTTAAGTTATTTGCTTTTAGTACACCTTAACTTTCATATAAAAGGTGTGGAACAAGATAAATGGTATTTTAGCGGTTTTATCTTAAGAGCTGTGTGACTAGCAAATCTATGGGTGCAAAGCGAATTCAAATATTAATGGTCGAGTGCGGATCGAATTGAACATTTTTGAACAATGTTAGGATATTTTTCAAATAATTCCATCTTAAATTACAGAGGGTTGTATTGCTAAACATGGGCAAAGGAACCCAACAAATATGTTGCACTTACTCCCACAATGTTATTTCTAGAAAAAAAAATAACAGTAAAGAACAGATGCAGATGCATGAGTTAACTTCACCCCAGCACACATGTATTAACTTTACCCCAGTACACAAGCATTATGCAGTGAAGTTTACTACATGCAGAAATGAACCACTTGTCAGGGGACATGGCACATTTCAACCCTTAATTACAGCCCCACCACAGTGGTCTAGCAGCTATGGCACTCAACAGCTGATCCAAAGGTCATGGAATCAAATCCTGGCTGCAGCGGCTGCATTTTGATGGAAGCAAAATGTTGAGGCCCATGTACTGTGTGATGTCAGTGCATGTTAAAGAACCCTGGGTGGTCGAAATTTCCGGAGCCCTCCACTACAGCATCTCTCGTAATCATATTGTGGTTCTGAGATGTAAAAGCCCAGTAATCCCCAACCCTTAATTACAAGCTTCTAGTTCAAATAGTAAAATTCCAGTGCAAACTGAATCAAATAGCAAACATTATTTGAAAAATATTTGAAAGTTAAAATACATTCACATACCCCTACCAAGGCTGACTGCAGGTGCTTATAGTTCATGGCACAGAAAAATATGCAGTGGATCAGAAAAATAGACAGGTGAAAGAAAAGAGTGGTCTTTTGCCTGTAGTTTCCTTGAAGTATAGCGTCTTTTGTCATTTCATGAAGCATGAGCCAACTAATCTAACAACAAGCTTTACTAAAGCGCTCACAGTTTTGTAACAATACGCCTCAAACAACATAGATAAAACAATTAGTACAAGAACTTTCAGAACATTGGACAAGCCAATTA
This sequence comes from Hyalomma asiaticum, assembly GCA_013339685.2. Taxonomy (NCBI): domain Eukaryota; kingdom Metazoa; phylum Arthropoda; class Arachnida; order Ixodida; family Ixodidae; genus Hyalomma; species Hyalomma asiaticum. The sequence continues at coordinate 22,430,860 of CM023481.1, forward strand.
GCACACTGAGTGCACAGTGAAAAGAAAAGCAACAAGGAAAAGTACATTAAAATTGAAACTGCACCTTACCATTGTCATAAACTGAGGCTCGGCTTGCACTGTCTAGTTCTCCCAACTTTCTGTCAATGTTCTTTTGTTCCAGGGCGCGAATTTTTTCCTCATGATGATCATCAGGGTTCATGACTAGTGTCAGACAATGCTTGTTGTCCTGAAAGGATACACAATAAATAGATATATTGTTACGGAGAAGCAAAGAAGAGAATGTTGATTACTAAGACGACGAAGCAACAGCTTTGCTGGCTGCACGGCACCTGTACATTTCTGTAAATACACGGTATAAATTTTTCTCTGCAACCTACTCGAACTCATTATACTTGAACTTCATTATAACAAAGTTCTAGGGGGAGCTGAAATTACTTTATTTTGTCGCAATAATAATGTATATATAACAGCCCATAGAATAGCCCATAGTACACACATATATTATGTATACATACATAATTAGTCAAATTCCACAAGAAGAAATACTGGAACAACAAAACATTTTTAATTACCCGTCAGCCTCCCATTCTAGGCATGAAAAGTGTAACACGAAAAATGCCTTTTCCAAATGAATAATTTTCCTGTCCTGGGTACTTCCACCTCTACAAAGTTTTTACAAATGCTGCTGCGTTATGAAAGGGCGTTTGCCTAGGATCGCTGTAAAGTTTAAATGGCCACTCAATTTCTCAAGGGCTCATGACTTCCACACCAGCACAGAGAGAGAGAGAGAGAACAACTTTATTTTAGTAAAAAGAAAAATGTTTCACAGAGATATAGCCGGTGCCTCGCCGCCACCTCCTCTGCTCGTCTGATAGCCTGGAGTTGTTTCTCCAGGCTTGAGTCGCGGAGAACGGTGTCCCACGCTCCAGGCGAGGGAGTACAGTTGCATAGCAAGATCAGTATCTTCATGTCAAACACGCTTTCTCCTAACATGGGCACATCTCGGTTAATTTTTTGTCACTGAGAAATTTGGCAACCACCATGATGCAAGCAGCGGTTTCAATGAGTGTGCGGGCAGCGGCAGAATTGCTCTGACACTGCACTTACTGCACCAAGACAAGACGAAATTACTGCTAACCGCCCCTATTCCTGCTACTACACATGACTAAGCCATTCTAAAGGCATGCGTGTAACCAATGCACACAGAATATAAGTGAAACAACATTCTGCTGCAACCACTGCAAGCAAAATCACAGCCTTGTTGACACTAACGCATTTCAGATTGTGGTGGCCATCACAATCTGAAATCAATGCAATCACGTATGGCCTCCACCAAACTCTGAAAGTATGTATGCATCCAACACACAGTGAGTCCAAGAAATGCTGCTTTATGCAAACACTGCAGAGAAAACAAGGGTAGATGCAATCATGAATAGCAATAATGCAGTTATGAAGGTACGCGCATGGACAGTGGAGATGGAGTGAAAATGTAACTAACATTTGCTGCAGTTACTGCAAGCAAAAACATGGCCACTATCACTGCAATCACTTATAGCAACTACACAGTAAACTCAAGAGTACATTAAAGGCAACTAAGTCATAAAAAGGCACAAAGCCTTTCGACTATGTGGCCTATGGTGACTATGGCTATGGCAACCATGGCTACGATGATACAGACTTTGGTTCTTCGTTTTCAGTTGGCCTCTAGCGCAGCATGTGCACTCATGGCGCAATGTGCTTGTCATGCTCCAAGGGTCATGCAAATAACTCTGTGCATGGCCAAATACATCCAAGTTACCAAGAGTTTGATGCCAATAAATAATGCATATGCTTACAGCCACCAGAAGACAATCTCACAATCATCCTTCCAAACTTGTGCATCCTAAAAATGAAGTCACACTGCAATGAACTGCCGCAACAATAAGTTTTCTTGTGCATCTCATCAATTTCGTTGTAGCAAGATCTGACTGTGCTTAGACCACTTATAACGTAAGTCGCGTTTCTACCACCAGATTATATACCATAAAAACCCGCGTAAAGACAGAGGTTCTTTTGCAGACTTTACGATGTGGAATATCCGCCTCGTACCATATGCGGATCCCAAGAATTTTCAACCCAGATTTGCAGTCGCAGTTTCGGTATTGCTCAGCCCTATCATCATCATCATCAGGTTTTCCACACGCTCCTGGCTGTGCCGGCTCAGCTTTTCTCAGTTGCCATTGCAACCGTGCTGACATCTGCCTCTTTGCAACAGCCGCGTTTTACACCATGTCAGGACCGTGGAGGCAGTATTCAGCAAAGTTTGACAGAAAAGTAATCTTAGCTGCTGAAACCATCAGCAACTGTGCAGCATGGTGGCAGTTCAGCATGAACGAGCGCAGCATTCGCAGTTGGAAAACACAAAAAAAAGCACTCTCTGTGTGTGCAGCACCCTAAGACACCCTGAAACAACTTCTCAGGGTGCTACACACCCTGAGAAGAAGTTTCCGCACGCCGAAAAATGGTGCATTTCCTGATGTTGAGCGGAAAATGACGGACTTCGTTCCAAAGCAACAAGATGCACATCTCACTGTCAACATCGAGCTGCTGCAAGCAAAAGCAAGAGAGATCACTCAAGAGAAAGGCACTGAGCAGGCGGCCTTCAAGGCAAGCAAACATGGAGTGTCTCGTTTTATGTGCCGTGCTGGGTTTTCTTAACGCCAGCACACGTCGATATCGCAGAAGCTACCAGTAAACTACGAAGAGCTGCTTGTAGCCTTTCAGCGGCACGTGATTTTGCTGCGAAAGTCGATGAATTATCAGCTGAGCCAGATAGGCAATGCTGATCAAACACCAGTATATCTCAACATGGCTTCCACTCTAACAGTGCATCAGAAAGGATCCAGGCAGGTTTTTGTGAGGTCAACTAGAAATGAAAAAAAGCAGGTCACCGTAATGTTGTCCTGCACAGCAGATGGTTGCAAGCTACCACCCTACGTGGTACAAAAGGAAGACCCTACCAAAAGGTGAGAAGTTTCCCAAAATTGTTGTTGTCCGCTGCCAGGAAAAAAGGTTGGATGGACAAAGCACTCGTGCTGGACGCTTTCCAGTGTCACCTTGCTGACTCAGTAAAGCGACTGCTGCGCAAGCCCTGCACTGAGCTCATCGCCATACCGTAAGGGATGACATTGCAGCTGCAGCCACTGGATGCGTGCTTAAATAAGCCTTTTAAAGACCATATGAAGCGCCTGTATACAGAGTGGATGAGGTCCGGAGACCCTGAGGTGACCCCTGCCGGACGGCTGAAATGGGCCTCTCCAGCGACGCTCTGCTCGTGGATCGCTGACATTTGGACTTGCATCCCAAGGAGCTCGTCCGTTGTGCGTTCAAAAAATGCTCGATTTCAAATTCCCTTGATGACACTGAAGACGAGATCCTGTGGGAGGATATCTCCAACAAGGGACTTTCAAAAGTAAATGCGACAGACGATGACGAGTGAATATGCAAATAAATGTTTTCAGTTACCTGTTTCCTCGGAATACATGCGGGTGAAAACTTTTTTCCTATGTTTGCTATCCCAAAATTACACCTCGGACTATATGCAGGTCCGGGCTATACGCAGGTATTTACGGTATATTAAGTCATGTGGAGGCTTCACTGTAACCTACGCAGTACTGAATGCTGAAATTTCAGTTTTGTTATAGCAAGAGCATACTCTATTAAACTAACATCAAGACCAACCAAACTTCCAATTGACAGTGGACTCCAAATAAATGAAACTCAGTTAAACGAAAATGCCTTGTTAACAGAATTAAACGGGACGGGACCATTTGGCTGGATTTCTATGTCCGGCACAGAAAAATTTTTTGGTTAATCGAAACACTACTTGTTAGTCATCTATGGTTAAACAGCACGAACGCTAAGCACAGCACAGGCTTGTTCATGCAAAAAGTAGTCTCACAACCATGAAATGTATCGTCGAAGTCAATGCCATAGCAAGACAAGCCAATCTAGCAGCCGTACCCATACTGGATTGTGCTGCAGCAGGGCAGGAGTGCACAAGCCGTGTCAGTTGTGCGTTAGGCTTACATGTGTGACTAAGTGTGGTGGATAGGCACAATGGAGAGCATGAAGAAGCAGCCGCATCAAGCACTCCCGCTTAAAAAAAAGCTCCAAATTCTTCAGGAGCTTGATCGAAGCGGCTCGTCCAAGACAGGGGTGGCAAAAAAATTCAACATTCCGCTGTCACGGATCTTGAAAAACAAGAGAAACAATTGAAAGTGCCATCAAGAATGGGACCTTTACCTATAAGCGAATACGGATGCTGATGACGCTGTATGAATAACTAGAAAAAGTTCTTTTTATGCGGTTCAAACATGCGCGGAGTTCCAGCTTCCCAATAAGCAGACCCATTCTGGAGCAGAAGGCGCGAAAGATTGCCCTGCCGTAAGCGATGGATGGCCTATTTGGTTCAAGAAACGCCACAGACTCGTTTTCAAGGCAATCTCAGGTGAGAGTGCTGCAGTCAACCGGGACGTTTGCACCGACTGGCAGCAGGGACGGCTTAAAAATTTTGATGAACTATGAGCCGCGAGACGTATTCAACGTTGACAAGATGGGCCTTTTTATAAAGCGCTCCCATCAAAGACTCGCTTTCAAAGCGAAGCCTGCAGCGGTGCGAAACACAGTAAGGAGCGCATTACTGTGCTGGTAGGTGCAAACGTGGCTGGAGATGAAAAACTGAAGCTGTTGGTGATTGGAAAATCGAAGCACCCATGTTGTTTTAAGGGCATTCAACACCTTCCCATTACCTACTACGCTAATGGAACAGCACAGGTGACGATGGCAATTTTGGAAAACTGCCTGCGAGAAGAAGATGCAAGATTTGCGAGGCAATGCAGGAAGGTTGTCTTTACCTTGGATAATTGCCCTGCCCATAGTCAGATTGAAGGAATCAAGTCCATCAGCCTCAAGTTCTTGCCAGCCAACACAACAGCAGCGATCTAGTCTATGGATCAAGGGGTAATTCAGAATGTTAAAGTTCATTACCACAGGCGGCTGCCCCACGGAATGTTCCTTTGTGCAGACACTGAAAAGTCCTACAATCTAGATTTATTGGGAGCCATTCACATTTTTTTCCATGCCTGGGAGCAAGTGCAGGCAACAAATATACAAAGATGCTTTCACCATGCAGGCTTTCAAGCACGAGAACCAGTAGCTCACAAAGAGGAAAGCCCTGCTGATGCTGATGTAGTGTTCAGTCAGGCAGTGCCCTCTGCCCCTTTCACACGACAGGACTACGAAACTATTGATGAAAATGTTAGTACCTGTCGTGAGGAGACTCTTGAAGAACTGATATCCAAGCTGCAAGCTGACAATCAACCTTCCTCCAGCAATGAATGTGATGACATTATTGCCAGTGTAGTGGTGCTGTCAGGCAGTGCAGCTAAAGAGGCTGTTGAACTTTTGCAGCACTATTTTGAGCATGGGGGCTGTCCGGAATTTCTGGCTAGCTTTTCAGGCATGGGCGCTTACTTTTTGAAAAAGCAACTTAAGGATGCCAAGCAAACAACACTTCACTGCTTTTTTTTCGCCCTGCTCAACCAGATGAGTAAGGTGGGGTTGGTACAAATTATAGGTTTGTGGTTCATGAAATATGTGTACCCTGATTAAATGGAACTTCTGATAAAAGGAAAAGTTTTCTGGATCCCTTGCGAGTTCTGTTTAAGAGGATTCCACTGCATGTTGTTACATATGCGTTCATTATCTGTACCATGAATTACCTAATAATAAAACCCTAGAAATGTCATACTAGCATGTAACACATTCCTATTCAAAAAGGTTTTCGCAATAACCTTTTAAGGCTACCATGGCAGCTCCAAGAACACAGAAAAATATTGATGGTAAAAAAAATGACAGTATTCCAGTGTTAATGAATAAATATCCATATTTTCTTTTACACACATATTGCATGCCATGTAAGGTTTTGTTAAAACCCACTAGAAGTAATGTTTACCTCGCTCCCTACGTTTATGTTGCAGGTAACAAAACACGGTTCACATGCGGCATCCATATACCTTAAAATATTGCTGCACTTTGTCCTGAAAGAAGCGTGGATTGCCTGCCAGTTGCTCCCGCAGCCAGGAAATGTGGTCATTCACTTTGAGCGATTTGACAGGGTCACCACCATGGTTCCAAATTCCAACTGTTGCCTGACACAAAGAAAGACAGGAAAAGATTACACAAACAACACCTGCAGAAACAATTATACTGTGGATCATATACCTAAAGCAAACAAATCATACACAATGTATTTCGTATAAAAGGTGAGTAAAAATAAAAATGTCTTAGCGCAATTTTTACCACATTCGTGTCTCTTTTTTTTTTCAAGAATAAGCTTTAGGGGACGTCAATGGTTTTAGTATTTCAGAGAGACTCCAGTGCTGACAGCATGTAGGTAATTCGTACATATGTCCAGCTAGCATCAGCAGTGTACGGTGTTTCTTCTCTTTGCAGTTTTGCTAGGCGACCAATATACCAAAGTGATTCTGGAAGTCATGGCTGAGTCGTCCACCACAATCAACCCAGCTTTAGGCAATGTCAGCAAGATAAAGTTTATGAACAATGGCACAGACAAAGAAGTGTGCAAGCCACTGGCCAATGAAGCAGTAGTTTAATTTTGCCACTGTCAGTCCTCAGGGATACTTCTGATCAGTCAGTGATGAGCGTTAAGATCCGAGTCCACAACCTCCAAGCAGCCTGTGGGTGATGTACTAGTCAAAGCATAAAAGCACATTAAATGCTCCTTTGTGTGCATAGACAATTCCAGATTGACTACTTCACTGAGACTATTCAAGATTATCCTCGTCTTCTACCCACTTGTTTTCAACCCTACTTTAACACACTGCTGGTTAAACTGTTTCACTGAAGTGAAACAGTAAATCAATTTATGCTGACACATCGTTCTTTAAGAATTCTACTGTCATTTATTTCACCATCATTGGTCAAATGTTAGAAGAAAAAATGAAGGCTAAAGTTAGATTTTCTTGAATTTCACGCTAAAACTTCAGCACCTCAACGCAAGCACGACATCACGAATTTCGAAGTCATTTTTCATGTTTTGGCCTTAAAGTCACAATGTAATTGCATAAAGTATGCTACCTTATTAATTCTCTGTCCACCTAAGAACACAACGCAATTCATTTGTACATAGGCGGAGACTACGGAGGGGCTCGGGGGCTCGAGCCCCTCCCGAACTTTCCAGGGGGGGCATAGCCCCCGCCGGAGCCCGGAGAGGAGGATCGTTATGTGTAGTTCAGAAGTATAATCGTAACGGGCTGAACACTCTCAGCAAAGCGTTTTTAATATTAATAAATGAATGCGCCAATACACGCGAAGATGAACTCATATGGGTAGGAAAGCATGCGCATGCATTGCTTTCCTCCCCTTGTGAGTTGCGCATAGGTCCGGCTAGCAACCACAGCTTGTGGCGAGGCTACACTCGCCGATCCACGTGCCTGGCGTGTCAACGACCGGCGATGAAAGAAGAAACACCTCCTTTCGGGACTGTACCACGGGAGTACAAAGGCCGACTGCACAGCCTCGACAGCGGATTTTTGGGGGGTTACGCCTTTTAAGGGGATAATGACAGCGCCAAGGGAGGCCTCTTGTTAAAGCGGTTCGCTGCAGGGGCGGCGGAGGTCCAATAATTGGCCTATACGAAGAAACAAACTCACCAGCCACTTTTCTTAATATAAGTTTTTAATATTGATATTAAAAACTGGCCCAACGTTTCGAGACCCATTCGGTCTCTTCATCAGGGGGTGACTGTCCGGCCGGCTCCGAAGCTAGCGACTTGTCTTAGTGATTGTCCCTCTCTCCACCGTCGTTCCTCCCGCCTTTCTTGTTGCGGTGTTATTTTCTCCATTGGTTCCGGAGATCATGTATATACACACTCGGCAGGGTCCCAGTTGAGCCGTTCATACTTCCAGGTGTTGTTTAGACGTGCCACGACTGCCTTTGGTGCTGTTGCCTTCCGTGTCTATAGCTCCCGGACGTCGTCGAAGTTGATGTGATGGTCTTTCTTTTCGCTGTGTTCTGCGAGCGCGTTCCGTGTAGCGTTGAAGCTGCGTACGTCATTTTGGTGTTGCCGTATCCTTTCCGGAAAGTTTTTTGTCTCGCCGATGTAAGTGGCGTGGCAATCGGCGCACGGAACCTTGTACACTAGCCCGGGGAATCTTTCTTTTGGCAGCCGGCGTTTTTTAAATCATTCTTCAATTACGTAATTGATACATTGTATGAGTACTGACACAAATCCTGCATCTTGTTTTTTCTTTTGCAATAAGCAGCTAATGACCTACTTACTCTGGCTGTAAACCTCGAGGGCTCGAGCGTGCTATTGTAAATATTTTGTACACGGTTTTGTGGAGCCCAGACGCAGTTTCCGTTTCAAGGAGCGATGAGTGTGGCGGCACCCAGGATGGTATTCATGTAAACATAGCTGACTACATGTGCACACAAAACCGCGTTCACATGAGCACCGCGCGGACAACTCTTTTGAGTGAAGCCTCCCTGGGTGCTGCTGTAATCCCCTCTGGGAAGTTTCAAACATGCGTGATCCCTCAAAAACGCACTGCCGAGGCGAGGACGTCAGTTTGTACTCCGGTGCAATTATGCCCCCTCTTTCTGTCGGAAACGTCTGCTAGGATGAGCGCTCTCCCAAGAATCACGACAGCAACACAAACTCGCCACGCAGGTGGCGACTGGTTGTTTACATGAAACAGAAAAGCGCGATTCGCATGCAGTGGCGCGACACGCACGTTAAAATTGATATTAAATATGTTCTAAGCTATATCAGCCGTTGATATTTTGTAGATGATGCGTGTGTGTCGGCGCAAATCTATCGCGTAAGTTACCTCGATCGCCTTAAATTTTGTGTCAGTACTCCTTTAACTGGTGTTTGATTCACTGGGTCATGATTGCATGACATTGTAACAAATGTGAAGTGCAAATAATCATGTAAAGTTCAAAATTATTTGCATGAAAGTGACTTCCTGTGACGTTTTTCTTCTCTTGTGCTTTCTGTGTCGTTTTGGAATACATTGCTATATTTATTGTAAAATAAATATTTCTTGGAAAAAATGTCAGATGTGAATTTACAGCAATGTTGATGCGCTCGCGGCTGGACTGGAGTAGCGATGCGCTCAAGTGTGCGCGCGTCGCTCCTTCAGTCCGGCCGTGTGGCAGTTTGCCTGTTTACATCATCAGAAAAAAAAAATATTAAAATTGCCTGGGCTCCCCCGCATTTTTGAAAAATATGGGAGAGGGTGAGGATGAATATTAGAGAAAGAAGGACGAGAAAGGGTAGTTGGAGAATGAGGACAGAAGACCGCGGCGAAGATCCCGGCGCCCCCGCCCCCTCCGGAAAATGAAAAAGTCTCCGCCTATGCATTTGTACCAGTTAATAATTATGTGAGCTTTAGTGGGTGCCTTCAAAATCCATGCCATCACAGCGAGTTAGTGTGGGAACCTCAAGGCAGCGTTGCCACCTGATTATGTTCTTGCACATTTTCTCACTTACCAAGCACTTTGTCACGGCAAGAGTGGTGCTTGTGGTCTTTTGAAACAGCGTTTTACTGATATGAGAAGAAAATCACAGCATATCCACGGGGTGAATGATGATGAGTGGGCGAAGCTCCGGAGGGAATCATCGGTAAACCGTGAATCTTTCGCGTAAATCGCCCAGTCAATCATCATGTAAAGGCATGAGAAACACTATTCATACGCTGGGATCTCGCGTTTAAGGGGGATATGCTGTGCTAGAGCCAGGCCTGCGCGGAACTGCAGGACAGTGACAGCGTAAGCAGGAGGAGCTACTTTCTTAGAGGCCATTTTAAACGCTTGAGGAAACTAGTGCAAGTAGAAGTGGTAGGTATCTCCTGCGCCATAACTTATCATTTTGCCAAGTAGGGAAGTACCCACTACGCCATAATTACCAGTGCCTCCGTAATGGGTTCAAAGCTACAAAGCACGCAGCTCTGTGTTCTTTCAAATGATGCCTCGACCTCGTTATACAATCCATTTTCGCGTCGTGTAGCGGTGTATTACTATTTTTCAACGTAACATTACGTTTGTTAATGTGATTCCGCGGGAGACATTATACCTGTTTAGGTCTTTTAGCGATAATTTTTCAACCACAGGCGTAGCTCAGTGGTAGAACGCTCGACTGCCACGCCGAGAGCCTGGGTTCGAATCCAGGCAGAGGACACAACTTTCGGAATTTTTTTTTTCATAAAAGTAGGCGTGGCTACGTACACCACCAACAACGAACACCATGGGATGTACAGACCCACGCCCTAAGGAGCTTCGCCCCTAAAAATGGTTTCCTCTTTAATGTCCATTTAATGTCTACACGTGTAACAAATACTATATAACTCACCCATACAGTGCGACCCCTTTACTGGAGACATGCACCAGGCAGCAGTTTCCGTCCCTTATTATGAGTGGTCTCTCATAACCAGGGTGCCATATTTTGATTTTCTGATCAACCCTTATTTCAATATGGACACACTACAACTCAACCTGACCACAGACGAAGGCTACAGCATGTTGCAAAGTGTTTAATTGCCTTAAAGTTAGGCAAGTTGCTTGGTGGACTGTGTCACTCGGAAGAGAATTGATGTTTTTCTCTGCCACAACTTTCTTACATTACTTTGTTATCACTGACCTCTAATTCCACAATGAATTAATTGCAGTCAGCAGCCAGCAGTGCAGCATTTAGATTTAAAATACTTGTCGCAAACAAGACTGTTTACTCAAAATGAAGGATATCTTGTTGTCCCCTATAAGCAATTGTCTTCAGGGGCATGTCTGTTGCAAATGGGAGAGATAATGCAGCCAACAATGTGAGTAAACAATGCCTCTTATAGTCTCGAGTTCAGCTGTATATATGTGTACATATCAGGGTATTCCCCAGAAATCCTTGAGGGGTGAACATTTTGAGTAAGCCGGAAGGCCGGGAGGCCAAGGTGTTACTTATTTGAAACTTTTGTCACAAAGGCTTTTATTTTCATCACACCAACTTAGTCAGATGTGTGACATTATGGCACCACGACCTGGTGAAACAATGAAGCTTATGATCAAAATAAAAATGTGATGGGTATATCTAATCAGCTATTACACGCATTCATGGCCTTCAATGCATACGCATTGACTTTGAGACAAGATTCGCGCACAGAAAACAGAAGCAAGGGCGGTTATGCTCAAGCACTTTCACTGGAGTTTGTGATCTCTGGGGCAACTAGATCGCCTGTTAGAGGAGGTGCATCCCGCCGGTGGTACATGCACACAATTACCATACTATACTTCGGTACAGATCCCCAAAAAATGCGGCGTCTGCCCGTCAAAAGGCCTCCCTCCAGCCACTAGTGCCCTTCTGCCAACATGATGTCGCAGCAGACCACCTCCGCGCTAGGCTCAAGAAAGAAATCAGAGCACAGTGGGGAGGCAGTCAGCCACAACGTCACGTTAACAGAGCACCACCATTGACTGGAGGGGGTCCTTTGAGAGGGAGACGCTACTTTTTTTTTCTTGATCTGCACCCGAGTATAGTTTCCCAAGCAAGCACATTTAAGATTTGAAAGCGGTCAGTCAGAACAGTGGGCAGTTACCCTGAGAAGTCGGCAGTGAAGTGTAGTGGTGGGTGGCGTTTCCGCTGGCACCAACCATGGGGATAACCTTATGTAATATACAGCAAACCAAGCATAGCTCTCTTTTCATGGGTACAGCAAAAAAATACTGAAATATTTTGGCTAGGCATCATGAACCTGCCGACATTAACCTGCTGGCAGAAACAGCTTATGTAGCTCAGCAATAGCACAACACGAAGAGAGCTGGTCTTTCTGCTTGCCTTTCTTTTTAGTAGTAACATAGGTCACTGCAGTGACAAAAATTGCTGTTATGGTCAAGATATTGATCCAACATGCACGAAATTTGGTCAGAACATGCAACAGTGCCTCTAGAATAACATAAAGATGCCATTTTTGAAAAACACTTATATTTTTCATAATTTTTCTGTATATATAAGACCAGTGAGGACACCTAACTGCCTTTTGACAAGCATAGGATTATAAAAAGTAAGAGTAAAGCTTACGTAATTCAGAAGAAGGCCAAAGTTGGATGTCTGGTGCTTCAAATTCAGCTCTACAGAGTGAAGGGCAGCGTCAATACGTTCCTGAGGGAATCCAGTGCTGTTCACGAAAAATAAGAACACAAGACAGAGGATCTTAACAAAACATTAAAAAAAAGAGCATTCAACAAGAAGGAAGAAAGAGCACTTTTACCTTCGTATCTCTACACGATAAACTGCAGACCAATCATAATGAAACTGCTTTTTGTGTGCAATCAGTTACAATGCAGGGTTTTTGACCACCAATATTTCTTCATTAGAACTCAACGTTTAGGCGGACCATTAAATACACAGGCACATGAAAGAGAACACCAGTTATTGCGCAGGTTTTAGAAGTGCACTGCAATGAAATTCTCTCACGAAGTACACCTTTAACATTGCTGTGTTAAAAGCAAGGTCGGAAAGAGGCACGTGCCATGAAGAGCAAAGAATGCGCGATAAGATATGGAGAGCACCATGAAGAAAGCATCAGCGAAGGGTAAGTACGACATATCCTACACAGCCATGTTGACTATCTACAATTAGAAGTGAGAGGATATATAACAGCAACTGCAGCAAGGTTATTCTTCACTGTTATGAAAAAGAATGCGTGCACTGAAATATGAAGTTGTGGAAGTAGCATTCTTCAGATCGTGCTGAGAAGCAAGGGCTCAGAGCGTACCACTAAGCAGCCCCATGGTGCAACAAAAAGCTAGATATCTTAGTGCTATTTTAGACCACAAGTTTATCTGCCTTAACAGGTGGATTCCATACCTCAAAGATTGCCATGGTATGAGCGGTTAAGTACCTGCCAGTAGTAGCATCCAGGGACATGGTGAACACTCAATATAAACTTTTTTTTTCTCACAACAAAAAACACTTTCATCAACCTTTCACAAATTAATCTCCTTTGTACTCTCTCCCAAATGAGCACAAGCATGTATTTTTCCTTGAACAGTATCACCGACCTACATAAGCACTAACATAAAGCATCTTGCACATTTTTCTATGTGTGTGCAGCTTTCACTTCGAAACTACTCGGTCATTGACTTCAATATTTTTTTCACACACTTATGTCAACTATCCAGCCATGTGTTATGGTAGTGTTGGGTCTGTAAACCTTGTGCAATGTGTAAAAAATAATCAAGAAGAGCTTATAATTGCTGTACTTCTGCACCACAAAACGCACCGTGAGACAGAGCAGTGGCTTTAATGAGAGAGAATAAGAAAGCGCCCCACCATTTCTAGCAACTGCCAGATATTTAAGGTGCTCCATGTAGTATTTCATTTTTCAGAGTATATATTTTGTCAACCTAGGTTTCGATTACTGCAACAACATTCACATAACTGTAACATTGTAGTTACTGTAACTGGAGAGAAAGTATTCTTTCTTACAAAGCTACTTTACAATGGCAATAACAGGACTAAAATGATTGCCCACAATTTTTTAGAGTGTAACCGGAGAGGGTCAAGCACAATGTCCGGCACATTTGATGTGAATTGACCCTCCTGTATTAGTAAGCTGCCAGTTCACAATACCAAAAGCACCACTTCTGCCATGAAAAGGTGCTTGCTAAGCCAGAAAATTCACAAAAAAAAATGCTAGGGGCGTGCAAATAGTGAATCTTACAACCGGGTATGGATTTAGTAGAATGCTATTTGATTACTTATTCAGTTTTCTTATAGTAAGGTAAACATTTTCAAAACAGCCTGAAAATTCCACAGCATTTTATTCAAAAGAAATACCCATACACACTAACAAACAACAGACTATGATTAGATTTAACAGGCAAAAGATACATTTGTCAAAAGTGAGGTTGGCTTGCATGCAGTAGCGACTAGAGCCATTTACATACGAAGTAACCGCAGGTGGCACTCGATTGTAAATTAATCTACCGCTTGCCTATCACATGACTGAAGCCTATTTGCCATGATTCTTTCCTTTAAATTTTTCTTAACAAGGCTTCAAGAGTGACACCTGACACTTTCTCCTAGCTTTATTCCATCCTCCATGCCAAGAGGTCGGCAAACAAAACTAGATATCATGATGATAACAGTAGATTGACGACGCTTTTGCATTCACGACACTGAAATTTTAAGCAAAAAGTTCTAGGTATGGGGATCGATATATAGCCTTCATTGTCGCATAAAAGCTTGGCCTACAGGTGTCATGGTGGTTCAAGTATAGAAAAAGTAATCCCTCGCAATTCCAATGTCTCCTTCCTTGGTAGTTTTTTTGTCAGAGCTGAGTATTTGCCAAACATATGAAAAATATTCAATACTTTAAATATGCGCTATTTGATTCGAGTACCAAATTGAACGGAACGCTACTCATTTCATTATTCGAAATTTTTGAATATTCGCACACCCCTACAAAATGCGCATAACACTGCTCTGAAGTTCCCACACAAAACCGCAGTGATGTCACATGAAGATTTTTGAGATTGTCTGCTAGTTAGTACGACCTGCATGGCTCTTAACCCGTAAAAGTGAGGTACACTGTCCACTAAGAGGGCTGGAGACTTAACGTACTATGTTTCAGGAAGTTTTCTTTGGCCAACACAACTATGAAAAGAGCACTTTTAGATTCACGAGGTCACGCTGACATTCATGTACGGAGATTTCAGCGTGACATTTAAAAATGAAACTCTGTTTGTCATTTCCTTTTCTATTAATAAACCTTTTATGGTGAAATTAACTACACTACAGTTTTCAAAAAAAAAAGAACAATTCATCACTCTAAACTGACTGACAGTTTTGCCTTACGTCCCTTTAAAGGTTTAAGGTGTAATAAATCATCAAAAAGCAAAATGCATTTAGCAGGCCTCTAACTGCACAAGCTATATCACAACCTAATAGCACATGCTATGACACATGCTAGGTATCAGTGTCGTAAATTTAGGGAGGTGCTGGGACATTTCGACACGAAACGTTCGTTCGTTCGTTCGTTCATTCGTTTTGTGGGGTTTAACGTCCCAAAACCAGTTCCGATTATGAGAGACGCCGTAGTGGAGGGCTCCGGAAATTTCGACCACCTGGGGTTCTTTAACGTGCACTGACATCGCACAGCACACGGGCCTCAACATTTTGCCTCCATCGAAATGCAGCCGCCGCGGCCGGGATTCGATCGCGCGACCCTCGGATCAGCAGCCAAGTACCATAACCACTAGACCACCGTGGCGAGGCCACGAAACTTTCCTGTAATATATCATTCACGTCGCGGCACCCAGATGTATAGTTCTCAACCTTGTGCTACACGATCACCACCCTGTAATCCTTGCTGAATTTTAACCTTGTTATAATAATGCCGATCTGACGTGACACTACCTTTGTGATATCCAATATTTCTTTTAGGCATATCATACACATTCATTACACCATATTCATTTGCACAACTGAACAAACCTGAATGTTGACATTAATATGTTATTTTCTTCGCCCCCAGATGATGATCATGACCCAAACTTATGGTGGCAGTGAGTGGTGATGACAGTGACGTGGCCACATTTTCGCCATTTCATAAAGCAATTACCATCCAGCATGCCTTAAAAGGGCCATGAAACATTTTCTGAAAATTTTGTACAGTGTGTCTATTCGGAATCCTGGCCCTCCAATCTTACAACGTACACTGTTTTATTGCATCATCTGGGTCGATTTAGAGTGATAAGAAGTGCGGTTTCAATTTCCCAGCCTGTATTCCCCTGAACTCTGCAGCTGCCGTTACCTTACATTGGTCGCCACCATGGCCTCCGAGACTGGCAATCCCTCAGAGGCCACGGAAAAACAAACTGCTCTCCAACCTTGCTTTAGAACTTCGGCACCACACGATGCCCAAGTGTCTTCTTACTTTCTCGCTTTCACATAAATCTACGATTATATTAGGCTGAATGAAAGTTACCAATATGTTCACACTTTTAAATATCTTGAGTTGATGTCACTGAAACATCATTGAATAGTACCTATACCAGCCTGTAGTATCACATGGTTGCTTCAGAAATGCAAGAATGTTATGATTTCAAACGGGCATTAATAAACGTACATTGAATATTGCGCCAAATTATTTTGAAATGGGCATGTAAAATGCTTAGTGAAGCAGTGAAAATTACAACCGAGCAGCTCCGTATTCTTTTCACAATGCCTTTAACAAGAGAGGTAGCACGTGGGCTCAGAAGGCTGCTCGCCCGTTTGCTTATCTGCAGCATTTCCCAGCAGCTGCACTATAACCGGTCTGTCATCTGGAGGAAATGTGCAATACTAAAAGGCACATATACACATGGAGTTCTATGGAAGAGTAAGTAGGAGTCAGAAAAGACTGCAAAAAGGTGGTCCCTGTGCTTTAGGCAATTATGTTAAACAGCCAAACCTTATTTTAACAAAGACCACCAAACAAGATCAAAGCTTGATTATATCAGATGTAGTAAAAGCTCATTAACAAGATTTTACAGGGACACCTGCCAGAGTCAAGTTAAATGAAATTTGAATGAACAAAAGTGATATAAACTAAAAATTTTACATGATGTTATAAGGTATGGAAGCACCTCTAGAACAATCGCACTTTACTTCAAACAAATTCATGATCGTATTTCTATTTTTGTTCCCGGAAAAGTGATTAGATCGCAATTAGTACAACTTGAGCTATGTGGTAACGCACATATAGGCACATTCAAAATGCTAGGCAAATAACTTGAAAGCAGAACTGCTATCTAGCTCACTATGGGTAACCGAAAAAATATATGTATGATACGCTCGCCAATAGGTGAGTCACTGTTCTTATTCTCTCTTTATTATACTTAATTTCTCTATGAAATACTCATGCCAGAATGCAGGCACGTGATTCAATGCAAGGTGGTCATGGTGGTAATTCCCAAGCGAAGTGACATGCACTTCGATTTCCACTCACACGCTAACGTCAAACCAGTTATCACTGAGACTGCACTTAACATCACTAATCCCTTGAACAGCATGTGTATCACTGTTGGCACTCATAGCTGCCTGTTTCGTGCGAGTTCATCCAACATGTTTGAAATTGTTCAATTACCAATGATGAATAAAAGTGCAATTTTATTTATGTGGCAGACACAGTGTTGTTGCATTTTAATGTCAGCAGTGTCAACATTAAGCCTTCGGGCAAACTCACGCATTGACACATGCTGCAGGCCATTGGTACATAATATATTTCATACATGCTCTTGCTCAACGAGGCAAACTGTGATTCACATTACGGCAGAGCATGCCGAACCTTTACAGCAGAGCTTTTTGTGCGATTTGCAATGGGCAATGGCAATTAAATTTAGAACAAGCTATATCCATCCATGGACCACTACAGTGATTTCACGTGGTCGCAAAACATACCAATGCATTTCAAGCAGTTGCAGTTTTTTTTGTTTTTTGTTTTTTTTTTTTTGAAAACAGCCAAAATGATGCCTTGGTACAACCTTAAAGCAAATTACGCTGCTTCATATGCTTTTACAATTGCATCCCTACGTCACTTCTCACAATCAGTTGAATGTTGTGCCTTTAGACATGAGAGAAATGTTTGAAAGTTCACAAATGTAGCGCACCAAATGCATCAATGTGTAAGCATGCACATGCGTGCATTATGCAATGAACTTTCTATGGTAATCCCAATGTATACACTGTTCACAAAACAACATGCACTCGTACCAGCCAGTCATGAAGTATTCTCAACCAAAAAGCAAAGTCTTCAAGATTAAGTACCATTGCTGAAGTGTTATCATTGATGACACTGATTATGATGCTGGTGCCAGTGATGTCAGTTATCCATGGCAGATCCAATTTGTGCTTGAATTAATGAGTTTTCAAATACATGGCATTCTATGGAGCGTGGCCAGACCACGTCACTTAAATTGAACTACAGAAAAATTTGAATTAATGTAGTTTGAATTATTGACCTTTCACTGTAATTTGTTATAAATGTATTTTCTCAACACAATTTTAATGGCAGCACTATTTTTCAATTACTTCATAATAACTGATAATTCATTATATTGTGGTTCAGGTGCAAGTGGTGCAAGCTGTAAATCAGTAACGTTTTCAGCCTTACCCCTGTTAAGAGCACAAAATGAGGCCCGCAGCTTACTTAAGAGGAGTTCATCCTCTAAATAGGCAGGAGGTATAGAGTTTTAGCTAGGATATCTCACCTGATAACTTCGTCGAATGTCTGGTGGATTATGTCGGTCACCTTGTCAATGTCAGCCTTGCTCACACCATGCAAGCCGACCGAAAAGAATGCTTCTTTCAAGTTGGCATCATATCTGCAAGTGCAGAATATTTTCAGGTAAATTCAGGTACTCTACTAGACTTCCAATAGCCAAACACACTTCCATCCAAAAAAATAAAAAGAAGATGCAAAAAGTGAACATGCTTATAATTTGTTCAAATACACTCTGCACAGCGGTAAAATGAACAAATACGAAGGGGAAAACAAATTTTGTCTACCACTTGACAGCACAAGAAAACCCACACTGTTCTTTTAAAAGAAAAGAACACTTCCCAGGCGAGGAAAACTTTGCTGTGGACTGGTATTCGAATCTGAAACCAAAACCCATTCTGCAGCCGTCACTCCGCCATGCGAGGTGACCAAGAGGTTAGCAGATCGCAATTTGAGCGGGATACTAATTGACAACTCGAAGCACGGTATTGAATATGGAAAATCAGTTCTGCAGAAGCTCTCAATGTTAAGGAAAGTCACCTTAAACCTCAAAAGTACACAATCATATTACCATAGTCCCTCCACACCTTTTTAATGTTCACGAAACTTCTTCATCATACTATGGGAGAACTTTGTGTGATGCCACCTCTGACCACAGGACGGTGCCACCAGAACTAAGGAGACAAATGGGTTGCTGATCAGAGGAGTTGGTATTCCATAACCGCAGTTTTTTTCTAGCGTGACACATGTATTGGCTCATATGTCTGGCATAAATTATTAGCGATTTGTATTTATCGTGTCTCTGCGTCAAGATGTCTACTGAGCTAGAAGGAACAGAAGTTTGTAAAGTCTTTAGGCTTGTAGATGATTTGTTTTTAGTGGACTGTGCTCCTGCCGATTAAGCACCTAAGGTTAACAGTGCCTTACCCGTTGTTAAGAAAAGTCTTGCACCCCTTGAGGTCACCTGCGAACTTCCTCATGGAGGGCACCTGTCATCTTTTAGATCTTAGGTTATTTCTTAGAAGAGCACGACTGCTGGTCCTATGAACCGTGGGCAAATACGCCTCTTCTTTCCTTTGGCTCTGCACGTTCAAAGCTCATAAAGAGAGGCATCACTAAGTTGTGCCTTCAAAACGCATCGACAAAATTTTGTCATCATAAATGGCGTCCAGTTTTGGGACCCAAAGTGAGCGCTAGACTGATGCAGGCTATCCTAAGCTGTTTCAAGTTCCTCTGGCTGAATGTACTCCCACGGTGCCTAATAAAGGAAACAGGCAATTAAGCTCAGGGCATTCTGGCAGTAAAATAGGTGCGATCCCCTACATGCACACCCTTTCCCATAACTTGACAAAAAAAATATGGCCCAACGGGCAGATGTTCGGGTTGTATTTTCAGCACCAAACAAACTAGACAAGCTGTGTAAGCTCACCTGCACAAAAAATGGGGCTCTCTCGAGTTGTGATAAGACACACCCTGACATATTCGATTGTGCTTGTCATGTCGTGCACAAATTTTCTTTATCTTGTGGGAAGTACTATAATGTCACACTAAAAGGTGCCTAAATGTTAGATTATGTAAACATTGCTACAATGCAAGGCATAAGCTATCTACTGGAGGTTTCTTGGTGGCACACTGCAGTGTGTGTGGTTGTGACCCCAATCCTTACAGTTGCATTGTAAGCGGCCGTTCTCATAACCAGCTTACACATGAAATAAAAGAAGCCAAAGCTATAGCTGAATCAGGACACATGCGTTAGCTCAACTTCTATTTCATCGTCGGGAAAGGAGGTGACGTATCTTGAACTACGAACACGCACAGCATGAGTTGTCTTTTTTGGTACATATATAAGCAAAGGCTTCAAGGGAATGAAAAGGAGGTTTGCAGGTTTAGCGCCTACTTGTCTTCTAGTGTGTGTGTGTTGTTCTTTTTCTTTATGTGTCGTGCTAGCAAAAGA
>CM023481.1:22451212-22671212 GCA_013339685.2 Hyalomma asiaticum
CGCAGTAGAGGCTCCCGGGTGCCGCGCCTCGCCTTCCGAGTGTGTCTTGCGTGCCAAGATGAACGGGTCTCCATTGATATATAAGAGAGAGATACACAAAGCTACAGAAAACGCAAAGAAGAAGCGAAATCAGTATGCACGCGCGCACAAGAAACGGTAACCCGGTCTCAAAATCAAGATCGCTGCCGCGGAAACGCGAAGAAGCCAGCTTACCGACACGAAGCCCCCGATGTCGATCTCCGAGAACCACCAAATGGGCCCGCGTTACGGGCCCAAAGTGTAGGCTCACGGCTGTGGCTTCTGAGCTTCTGGCTAGGAGTGGTCCCGAGACAAGACACCACGAGCAGAAGAGCCAACGGCACGGCGACTTTAGTTGTCCGAAGCCCGACGCTAACTGATGGCTTGGATGCCGTGCCACGCGTTCCATACTGGTGGCGTGTCGCACGAGCGCATGAACCCAGATGACGATGATGATTGTATTTGGAGCGGAGCGTGCAGCCGTTTCCCCTTCGCGAGCACTAGCCTCAGCGACTTCAGCTGCACGTTATATACCAGCGTTGCTGCCACGTGCTGCAGTATGGGGAAACGGCTGCGTGGCTGTGCCCCCAACTACGATGATCATCATCATCATCATCATCTGGGCTCATGCGCTCGTGCTACGCGCCACCAGCATGCGTGGAGCGGCTTCCGAATCTCCGAGCTGTCAGTCCAGTGTTGCCATGGCTACTGATTTATCAGCACAGGAGAGTATATTTGGGCCAGTTGATATTCCATAGTTGGACGGTGAAGCGCAAAGCACAGGACAATAGAGCGAGACGAACGACACTATCACATGTTGGTAGTTTGTCATCATCCAAGCAAGATTTATCAGTAGATCTACAGATATTTTATATTTTCGGCTGATTCAGTGACAAGCGTGTCTCCGTCTAACGATATTTTTTATGGAAATAGATGCAAAATCGCGGAGTTTTAGTGTGGTGCCACAGGATGATCAAGAAAAATAACGGCGTATTGGCTCATAAATGAACAATTCATTGAGCTTCTCAATCGTGCGGATATTTATGCCTTATACGCCGTAAATATCCCTACAATAAATATTGCATGGCACTATTATGAGCACTGAGTAAATATGGAACAACGCTGGGAGGGTGAAAGTGAGCACTCTGCAGCAGGCCAAAGTTTTGCCGCTGCTACCAGTGATACCCTGCCTGTGGTGCTTCACGCTCCTTGCTTTAAAAGTAAATAGGAACACTATTTAAATAAGCTTAAAGCTGAGAAATAATTTAGTACGGACACAATATCTTGGCTTCTCAACGTGAGGCACCCGATGACTTCTTCAGCGCACTACAGATCAATCATTCACAGGTCACTGATAAAGACAATTTGCACAAACGTGAGTGCATTCAGTGCGGTATTGTGCACCCACTCTGTATAACAACTTCGCAACTTGTCATTTTAAAGACGCCTGTTCACGCACAGTGAACTGCTTGCTCAAGACATGAGGGCATTGCGTTTTCATTCTGTGGCATAACGGAAGCAACGAAGCTATTATGTACGAAACGGCGCGTAACACCTGTGAACACGTCGTCGGAGTCTTGAATCGCGCATCTGCATGGATTTCTCTCGGGCATTGACAACAATCTAGGTGGCCTTTCCTGCGCCCTCTCTTAGACCATATATATGCGCTGAACTTGTAGTTTCAGAAGCGTAGTGCAAGAACCGCAATATATGATCTACTGATTTCTGCTGATTTCTCACGTAAAATACTGCTACATTTGTTTTTATGTGCCGTGACAACAATGCAGCAGTCGAAGCTGGGCTACGGACGAGTAAAGTTCGTTGAGTGTGATGGCCCCTGTGCCCGATGTGATCTTTGGGAACCTCAGCGGGCTAAAGGCTCAGAAGCCACGGCCCCGAGCCCACTGTATATATTGCGGCCCTGGCGGAGGCTCGCGTACGCCTTTGCGAAAAGCATGTGGATAGTTGTGTGTATGAGTAAATAATGCACCGGAATACTTCGAAATAACGTCACATTTATGGGTGTGATTTTACTCGATTTGCTCACGGCGAGGAAAAAAAAAATCACAAAATCATTTGGACGTAGTGGCGCTTCCTTTCTAGTCATTCCTTTTTTTTTCTTTGCTCACCTTCCTCCAAGACGCACTGCCAGCCGGTCTGGTGCAGAAATATCAGGCCTGAATGCCGTGTCCTGGTGCTCGACGATCGGTCGAACGTGCTGGGTGGCATGCGCACGAACGCAGACATGAGGACTGTTTTTACTGTTCGTTTGACCGAAACGCTCACGAACCGCGTTTGAAGTAAATGCAGGCACACTCTTTCACAAATAATCTTGGTGTTCGCGCAACCGAAAGAACAAACCAGGCGGGCAGTTTGAACAGTCTACTGCAGTGTACAATTTACACTGTTTTTAGGTGGGCATAAAAATAAACAACGAAGTAAAATAAAAAAAAAAGCAATGAAGGATTGGAAGAATAACGGAATGCATTCTCAAATTCATTTAACAATATGTATCATAATCAACATCAAATACAAAATTACCTTCAGAAACTGTTTTCAGGTTAACGTAGATAATCGACTCACGTAAAGAGCGCCCAAGAACGTAAACACAACTACGCAGGGTCCTTTTGCCAGCAGATGAGCTAAAGAGAGCGCAAGCCCTCTCGTCCTCTCGAGAAGGCCGGAGGCGGCGGGTTTCAAGGGGCTGCCGCCGCGGTTCGCCCCGAACAGGTGTGGCAGTGTTGCCGCTGAAGCGTTTTGCCGACGGCGGTGCGCCGCGCGCGTGTTTCTGCTAGTGTGGTCGGGCCTTTGTCGCACTAAATGACTGCGCTGTATGAGTACATAGGCGCGTGATGGCGTCATTAATCGCAGCTGTATACAGCGCGAAATGCCGGCGCTGATGGGCACACGTTCCACTTCGTCGAGCGTGTCGGGATCAAGGAGTGAGGTCTGATTGGTGGCTGGACCAGAATAGCGCAGGAATTCGCATTGATCAAGATTGCATTGATCAACAAAGCAATGTTGATCAATGATTCGCATTGATCAACGGATAAACCGGCGAGTTCGGTGCAACTACACGAAATAGGCGCGTTTATGAAGAACATCGGTATTGCACTCGGGGCGAGTGTTTACATGGCTTGGAGCAACAACAGCAGTGTTTGTGGACTCCGATAGGTATACGAAGGACCGCTCACTTGCTTGATTGAGGTAGCTTTCATGCCATGCAGTTTGCCCAAACTAGTGTCGTTGTAGTCAATTCTACGAACAGACTGCACAAGCACTGCGCGCACTTTATCATGATATATAAATCTGAACAACATACAAGCTTTGTAGAACGTGAAGCTACAGCTCCACACATTTCTCTACACTTGTCGCCACGTTGAATGCGTGAAATCTCTTTACACGCTAATCAGTTCTGCCCGTCTCGACACTCTAGACAATTATCTCAAGTTTTCCAGGCCTTTCTATACGAGGAGCGACCACGCTCTTAACATTGCAACCTTCTTCACCCGCTCTGGTGTGCTCAAGAAGACAGACAGACAGACAGACAGACAGACAGACAGACAGACAGACAGACAGACAGAACAGAACAGAACAGACAATGAACTTTACTGAATCCTGAGAGCTACTGTAAGGACTCCCTAGCGGCAGGCCGTTTTAACCGCTGGCCGCACCCACGTGGAGGACAAAACGCCATGACGCTCCGCCCTTTCGTGGGTCCTCTGGATAGCCTGGGCTTGCTTTCGGAGCACCGTGCTTCTGATGGCCTCCTCCCATTCAGCTTCGCTGGGGAGAACGTCGTTAGGCAACGCGGGACATCGCCAGAGCATGTGAGCCATAGAACAAAAAGCCAGGGTCCACGTCCGAGTACAACCTACTGAGGAAGCCCAGGGACGGGAAAGAACCCGTATGCAACATTCGAACAGTAACTGACTGACCTCTGCTGAACTTCGGATGAGGAAGGGGGTAGACTCTCCTGCCAAGTTGGTAATGTTTAGTAATTTCATTGAATGTGAGAAGTGGGTCGTTTTGCTGAGCCTCTTCCTGCCCCTCCGGAGCCGCCAGACGGCCGCTGCGCGTGAGTTCTCGCGCACGGTCGTGAGCCAGCTCATTGAGTTTTGGGAAGCCCTCAGGAACGTTCGTCCCCATGTGTGCCGGGAACAGCGTAATATAATGAGAACCGTGGCAAGCTCTCTTCTATAGAATGGAGGCCGCCTCTCGAGCGAGGTTACCCATTTAGAATGCCCTAATTGCGTCTCGCGGATCGGTGTAAACGTAGAAACTCTCTGGGTCACACAAGGCCAGCGCAACCGCGATTTGCTCGGCTATACCAGGGGTGGTCGCCCTTACCGAGGCTGATGAGCGAAGCTCCCCACGCCCGTCTTTCACCGACAACGCTAATTTTCTACTGTTCCCGTACTGCGCCGCATCTACGACGACCGCGGAGTCTATGTCATCCCTAACTCTCTTCAAGGTGGCTCGTGCACGGGCTTTACGTCTACCCTCGTTATGCTGTGGATGTACGTTTCGCGGGAAGGGCCCCACCATGTAGGTTGCCCTCGTTTCCCGTGTCAGTGGTATCCTCCGTTCCCCCAGTGTCCTGGGCCATGCCAACTTCATCTAGGATCCGCCTGCCCGCTTTGGTCGACGACAGCCTAACCACCTGGGCAGTGACATGCGCCTCTGTGATCTCGTCTATGGTATTGTGCATTCTGAGTTGGTCTAGCCTGCCTGAGCTCGTGGTAATCGGCAAGCCTAGCACTTTCTTGATGCTCTTGAGCATGACTGTGTTTAACTTGCTCTTTTCCGTTTTCGTCCATACGAGAGCTGACGCAACATGACTGAGTAGAAACGCGTGGTACATCCAAAGGAGGTTGTCCTCACCCCCCTTCTTTCGGTTGGATACCCTAGCGATTAATCCTAGCATGTTCTCAGTCTTGTATGTAACGTGGGTAATTGTTCTAGCATTACATCCTCTAGCGTCTATAAGCAGGCCCACGATCTTGACGGAGTCAAATCTACGAATTTTCTGCCCATTATGCGCGTATAATTCCAAGGGTAGCTGGCTTAGGGGCGTGTGATGACTAACCCCTTGCCTTGCCGGTCGGTAAAATAACAGTTCCGACTTACTCGGAGACAGCTTGAGACCAGTGTCCGCGAGGTAAGCCTCCGTCTCATTCAAGGCCGCCTGTAGAGCTTGCTCCAATTCCGCTAGGGAGCCACTTGCCCAAGAATAGTTTTTTTTTTCCTTCAACAATCGTAGCCTGGAATTTGCTGCCAGGAAGTATTCGTTCCTTACCTCTTAAAGAATTTCTCGAAGCCTGCTTATCAATGTTGTTCTTTTGTTGTTTTTCTCTTTTATTCCCCCTGCCGCAATAGCCGCGTTGAGGCTGCAGTATGTATAAATAAAATAATAAAAGCATTACAGTACAGGCATCGTCATTACTTGGGCAAAGGCGCAGTGCAGGGAAGCCCGCATTTGCGACTTCTCGAAAGGGTCTATTCCGTAGAATAGATTCGAGGTCCTTCCAGATATGTGCAGTACACGTGCGTTTTCATTCGCTTTCTACAACCATGAATAACATTAAAATGTGAACGCGGTGACTTTTTAAGCCCATTAATTTTGCAGTGACGGTCAATATAGCCTAAACTATTTAAGACACGCAATAGAGAGAGACGTATGGGCACAATTGTACGCGAACACAGGATGTGTTCTCTCGAGTTCGCAGGTTCGATGCCGACCACGGGGAAGGGGGAGGGGGGGGGGCGGAGGAAGGTTAACCAGAAAAATGTCTGGCTGACTAAACAAACAAACAAACAGAAATGTACGTAGATTTATGCGCACGCCAATGAATCCCAGGTGGTCGACTTAACATGGAGCCACCAATTACGACGTGCCTAGCAATCACATATGTTTAGGTCAAGCAAAACCGCAATAGATTTTTTGCTGTCGTTTTGTTTTGTTCTTATTTCCACTGGTTTGCCTTACTTTTTTTTTCGCGCGTTCCCTCTACACGTGAATCAACTAGCACAAAGAAAGGGTCGTTCGTTTTCAAATCAGCAATTCTGCGTGCATGGCTGGAGATTTGGCTCCTGGCACAGCCTTTGTCAGCTGCAAACGGATAACCGATTGCTCACTACGTTTGTTACATTTTTAATCGAAGGGGGGCGGCTTATCCAGCGAAGCCCACATCTCGAAGGGAGTACAGAGAACAGAACCGAGACTCGACGGTGAAGTATTATCCCTTAATTCCTTTTTTTTTTTTATTCCTCGGTAAAGTTGCTCTCGACAGCAGTTATCTAACCACGTGCAACGATACGCTTTCTGGTTTACAGCCGGAGTCGACAGAATAGGATATGCACGGTGTCGTCGTTGGGTACTTGCAGATTAAGCTTCGGTGAGCTTAACCGAGGACCATGTTAGACTCACTAACCACGTTGCCGCGCGCTCTTTCGCCAGCCAGCTAATTGGTCCCTGCAGCCGCTGGGCCTCCTAGCGGAGCGCGGGTTCCTACGTAGCTTAATCCTGCAACATTGAGAATGCATCTCGACGACGCTCTCATTGGCCGCGTTCAAGAAATCCAACGTACCGCTTTCATAATTAAGCGTAAGCCGTATACAAGGGAACGTATTCAAAAACACCCACTATATAGACACCGCGTTCAAAGCGCGGGACGCTTCCGGGAGTACACATCTTCGGTATGCATCCGACTTCGTTGAACGCAGGAATTCTTTGATTCTATATACATACCGAAGGCGTCGTCCGCAGAGTGGCGAAAACTGCACCTTGGACGCTTGCGTGAATTTCGAGCTGAGGGTTATCGCGAGCCCAGATATGCTGACCTTCTAGTATCCCTTCGCCGCGTGACATTATCGAGGATGCGTCATTTTTATCGAGGATGTGTCATTTTTATCGAGGATGTGTCTTAATTATGGTATACCCTCAAGGCCAACTGCATTACAGCGGTGAGTGGGCAAAACCAAAAACAAACAAAAACCCAAAATAAAACAATAGCCGCGAGTTGTGGTAAGAAACGTGAGGTTTCCGATATAGGCCAATGCAATCGTGCTATAAGCGAAGTGAGACTTCCTGCGGATTACTTGGTTGCGTACAAAGCGCTCAGTCCTGTCTATATGCCATCTTCCTTCTGTGCTTACGCAGCGATTTACTCGTTCAGATGGTGCCGTGCAGATGATGTTGCTTCTGTATTATTGACGTCATATCCTCGGCAAGGTGAACATTTTGACGGTTATCAGTGGGAAAGGGCGTATACTGCGATTATTTTAAGAAAAATGTGAAGAACGAGGACCTAATTCGCAAAACTTCTAATTTGGAAGTGCTCCATCTTCCATTGGTCAGCAGGCTTCGTTAATGATATGCCGGGCATCGTGATTGGCTGAAATACTATCTTATGAATATTTTGAGCGTCACGTCTTTGTGAATACGGGCCCGGCATGACAATATACCTTGCGAAATAAATCCCAGCGGCAGTATGGCAGCGTATTAGCGTAGAAAGTGGGTGAGAGGGGGGTGGGGGATGAAGAAAGAAGTAGAAACTCACCAAGTGTGCTGTGCGACGTCGGTGCACGTTAAAGAACCCCAGGTGGTCGAAATTTCCGGAGACCTCCACTACGGTGTCTCTCATAATCATAGCTGGTTTTGGGACGTAAAACCCCACATACCAATCATCAAGAAACTCACCAAGTCATTTTTTTCGATAGCCTATCCGACCCCCCCCCTCCCCCCCCCCCCCCCCCCCCAAAAAAAAAAGAAGAAAGGAAAGAGGCAGCTTGACCAATGTATCACGGCCGTGCGTGATCTACGCTGATCGTTTGTGCCTCAAGATTCTCACTCTTTCTGTTCTCTGGAATTAAACTCGCGGCGCACGTTATCAAGCGATCCGGCGGCGCACGCCGGATCGCTACGCTCGATTCGAGCCGACAGCCCCGCCACGGTGGTCTAGTGGCTATAGTACTCGGCTGCATATGCGAGGTTCGCGGGATCGAATCCCGGCCGCGGCTGCTGCATTTCGATGGAGGCGAAATGCTGAGGCCCGTGTGCTGTACGATGTCAGTGCACGTTAAAGAACCTCATGTGGTCAAAATTTCCGGAGCCCTCTACATACGGCGTCTCTCGCAATCACAGCTGGTTTTGGGACGTAAAACGCTAAAAAAAAAAAAAATCTAATTCGGGACGACAGTTGAGCTAGTAAAATTCACACCGGTGTTCGGGAACGGCATATGTTGCTCCGTGTTCAAGAGAAGCCATGATTGAACGTGTCGTTGCCAAAGTCACCCATTGCCGTGCTTCTTCAGTGGACAGGAAGATGCTTCGCCCGCGATGTCAATGGTTTGGAATGGCCGTGATCGTTGACCGATACGAGTGGCGTAGAATCGATCAGAATAAACCATCGTTAAATTAAAACGCCCCCAAATTTAGGCCCAATACAAGGTTACCTAAAAAATTTCTAGGGATCCATGTATCTATAGCTTAAGAGACGTAAAAGCGGTATCCAAGACCGTTGGCAGTCAAAGCCGGGACCTCGGGGCTCGAACCCGGAACCTTTGGCAGCCGGGCATATAGCGGGAATGTAGTATATGACTGAGGTTGTAATGGCTGACGTTCAATCACGTGTGCTTCATACCAGCATACACGTGGCATATAGTTTTATCGGGTTAATAATTACATGAATGAGTTATCTGGTTTTGGTACATAACTTTTCCCATTCTCGGTACTATTTTCGCCTTAAATGTCACCTCGAAATGTCGCATATACTTAGGGCCTTCGCCGTGATAACTAAATGTAAAGGAGAGCGAAAGAGCGCGCTGCTACACTGCAAGTTATCATCAGGTTGCGCGGTTCTTTTGATATTTTTTTTTAAATAGTAATATCACTTTATTATCTACGCGATGCGACATGACATTTGCCAAGCACTTATCCTTATGTGGCAAACAGTTCGCGAGAATGACGTAGTCCCTAGTAGCGTTTTCGTAACGCTGGAATGTATTTTCAATCGTGGATAGTTCGAAAGCCAATAGGTATTCTAGCTACTACGTCATCATTTACAAATTATTGAAGTGGTACTTCATTCATTGCATGCGCGCGCGCGCGGAGTGCATCTGCATGGCGACCAGCAAAAGCCCAATTTCGCTCAACGTTGAGCGAAATTGGGCCTTGTTGGAATATGAACCTTGTGTCAAGGGCGATAATGTTTTTACTGAAAAAGAATAAAACGGAAATAATTATACAGTTAAATGGTGCGCGTGTAGTGAATAATTCCTCATATTTTGTTGTGCGTGCACCGCGCATTCTTGCAGCAAAGTAAAAATTATGTTCGGGCATACGTCTCGAAAGTTTCTCACCGATTTTGCTGGGACTTATATAATACACGTATATTACTACCGGTGCCATCAATGGAAGGGGACAGCTGGCTCGTTGAGTACGTTTTAACCGCGCCATTCAAGGAACTTACCCCTCCATTTGCTTTAGAAAGAAAGGAGTCTTCAATAAACAATCAATTTATAAAAAAAGAAGGGGAGGAAGGGCGTATTCATGGTTACAGTATTGTGCGTAGGCAAATCAACTGCCTGCTAACAATATTCGGGGTAGGTGGAACAACGCACGTGGTTTCTTTTGTCCAGCCCTCACGCAATGCGGCTTCGCGGAATGCCGTGGGCGCGCGTAATACACCGATTGTACAGTGCCGCCTACAACGCGAATAAGAATCCTCAAGTGACGACCGCATATTGCGCTAGTGTAAAGGGCCAAGTTATAACAGTACTGGACAGAAGAACGAACGTTCTAAAAAGAACCATGACGATGCGACTTGGCCTTGCGCACTTCGTTGATGGTATATAGCTTGTATAATTCACGAGGAATTTGGGCTGGCG
This sequence comes from Hyalomma asiaticum, assembly GCA_013339685.2. NCBI lineage: Eukaryota > Metazoa > Arthropoda > Arachnida > Ixodida > Ixodidae > Hyalomma > Hyalomma asiaticum. Next base: position 22,461,122 of record CM023481.1, read on the forward strand.
CCAGGATGAGGTGATTAAAACGAACGAAATAAACATGTACGAATAAGTGAAAGAATGTGGGCACGACGCCGCAAGCATGCTGGCGCGAAGTAGACAATGAGCTTCGCACGTGACAGGCGTGTAAACATGGTGCCATCATCTATGTCTGCGCGCCCAAAAACCAAAAGATGCCACGACCCGCTGTCCACAGCTCCGGGATGTCCCTAGCGTAGAGCGCCGATAGACAACTCCATGATGTACCTAGGTTTATACCTCTTGTTTCGCCAGAGCCTAGGGATTCATGGCGCCCGAGAGTGCGCGTGCATGCAACGACGCGGTGGCGCCATCTTTTGAAAACTTTCCTAGCCTCTGCGTTTAGCGATTTAGCGTCAGTTCGCGAAACCTGTTTTTGCGGTCGGTGCGTGCGTGTGTGTGTGTGCCAGTGGTGCCAAACAGCCAAACTTAGTCGCCCTGGTCACGTGCGAGGGAGTAATAGCCGCCGCGGAGGCTTGTCTCGCTTTCCGCGTACGGACCGGAAGCCTCCCTTTCTCTTTCAACAGGTGTTCAGCGGTTGCTCGACGCCCCGTGAAAGCAGCAGGCGTTCGGATTGCGCTGAACGCTGCGTTTGCAGTTTACTTCTGTCTTGGCTCGAACTGTCGCATGTGTTCGTTAGGTGGAAATAACGTAAACGTAAAACGGGCGCAGACGAGTCTCCCTTCTGCGTTTAGCAGCAGATGAGCATAGTCCGCGGGACAGCTGAGCGCAACTGGCGTTTGCAGCGCAGTCGCTCCGTCTGTAGTGCCCCCTCGTATCCTTCCTTCATTGCGTAATAGGAAAGGACGATAAGGAAGGGTCGTCACGCCTCCTTCTCTCCAGTCCGGCCGGAAAGGTCAAGTCGGTCAAGGCGTTTACCCAGGGATCTCAGTATGTGCGTACTATATATACGTGTGCGCGTGCGTGCGTGTGTTGCCAAACATGCAGCGCTGCTCTTGGCACGGCAGCAGCGGCGGGGAGGAACCGTGCAATCTGCCGGTCACGCCTCTCCGCGCGTTAGCCGCAGTGCAAATGCAATGTTTTGGGGGGCGCTGACTCATCGACGCCGCCTGCTGGCTTTCGCCGCGGAGAACACCACCACCGTGGTGTGCAAAGACTTATCCCACTTTAGAATCCGCGCATCGCAGGTTGATCGAAGCGCCTTAATTCATCGGAAACGATATGATGGGACTTATAACGACCCTTCCCGGCCCTCGCCTTTGACAAACAACAGCCGCAGAATGAGAGAGAGGCGAGTGGAGTTGAGAAAGGAAAGACAACGAGGTTAATGATCACATCCGGTTATGTCCACTGCACTGGGGAAAAAGACAAAGGGGCAAAACTTGAGAACGCGGCGGAAAGTGAGAAACGCCGCGCGTCTTCACCGCATGACTGCAAAATAAGAACCGCGGATGAGCAGTGGTTATTGCGTTACGTTCCGCGCGAAACCAAGGGCGTACTCTGCGCTTCCCGAAAAGCTCGTAATATGGTTACGCAAAATGTATAGGGTAGTGTCGGTTTGGAGATGAGCGCACAGTGTACACCTGCAATTTTTCAGTATACTACATAGTATGGTATCTGGCTCCGCGTACGCGAGATGGAAAAGTGTCTTCTGTGCTCGCAGACAAAGGTGTTTTCTCACTTAAGTTGTCTATAACACACGAATCATCAAGCATGCCAACGTTTTCAGGATTAGTGTCTTTCAACCACAATCGTCCAGCGCAAAGGCGCGCGAACATGTCAAAAGAGCACCACAACGTTGTTATCTGTCAAAGGCTTAGGCATCGCTTGCAGTATATGGCGAGTGGATGTAAAGCCCTCTTTCCTGCCATGCAGTTTGTCCAACTAATGCCGCCGTATAGCTAATTCTGCAAGCAGCATGTACAAGCGCAGATTGTCTGCGATTTATTATAAAAAAACGTAGGCACAGCCCTCGCGATCTAAACCTGTACAAAATACAAACCCTAGCATGTGCAGCTATTAGCACTGCGTACATTTGAATTGGTGCTGGGCAGTATCGCGACAGAAGAGTAATGTGACAGCATCTTAGAGATACTTTTCTATTCCTGTATCGAGATAGATTTCAAAAATGTATTTGGATCTCGGTACAGTGAAATATGTCATTTTGCGTTATATCGCTGTGAAGGACACGCATATTTCATTACTTCTTTTTCGGAAATTTTGTTGGCATGTTTCTAAGGGAGAATGGAGGACCTTTTCGTACATAGCCAATCGTATGTGCAACTTCAGTGGGGCAAGGGCTGCTAAGGGTTCCCAACACGCATAGAATGTCCCATGTGTTGGAGCGCCCGACGCTACTGACGGCAGAATCCGCGAGCCAGTATTGTCGGCCTCTGCCGACGAAAATCGACGTTTGTCAAGGCCGACGGCATCATCGCAATGTTGCACTTAAAACACACACATACACACACACGTACACACTTGCGAATCTCGAAATAAAGCAAAAGTATTCCGGTATCGGTATTCTTGTATCCGTATCCTGTATATGCATTCCGGAATACTTTCCCCGTCCTCTTGCTAAAGAATGTCCGAACTATCCCGTTGCGTCCAGTAAAGGTGTATTTCAGTGTCTGTATTTAATGTTTCCGTTACGTGTATTCCGATATGTTTATTCTGGAATACTTTTCTGAGTGTCTCTGCCCAGCCCTGATTTGAAGCAAAACAGGCGCCGGGATTGGTTGGGCAGAAGCGCAGTGCAGAGAAGCACACTTGTTAATTTTAAAAGGGGTGTAATAGTCTTTGTGCATACAATGTCCGAAAGACAGAAGGGATAGGCATTCTCTTTTTCTTTCTTATTATTTATATAGCAGCGCGCACTGAGGTTGTAAGGAAAAGACTAAATGAGTTTCCATTATGAAATTTGAGGGTTCATTACCGCGAAGTTGCATTGCGGCCTATGCGTAACAGCGTAAGGACATTTCCTATATTAATTTTGGTCACCTAGGGTTCTTAACGCGCACTCATATTACGGCGCACCACACTTTTATTTTTCTTTCACCTTTTAGCTAAAAAGCGCCCTCTAAAAACAAAAGAAGTTCTTGTTCGCAGTTTTTTATATTTGGCGTGCATATTTGGTAATGGCATCGCGCTCGAGGGAAATACACTCTCTTTCTTTGAGGCCCATAGTGCTAAACGAAATTCACATGGCTGGTACATTGTGGATTTTACTTTTAAACAGTCGCGTTTTGCTTCACCGAAACTATTACGATTGTACGAAATGTGCTCGACTCACTGTTGCTCCTCAAGCGATGCGCCAACTTAGGGCGAAGTGACTAACGTTTACATATGCACTTTCGTAGCGCCTCACCTTCTAGCGAACACCGTGAACGTTTGTCTAGAGTAGAAACGAGGCAGCGCCCAACACAAACGACCACGTCGCAAATCACCGTACTTTGTTCCTTCTCGCTTTATGCGCATTGCAGAGAACTGTGTCAAGCAGCCCGCTGGCTGCTCGGACTCGGCCATAGAACCCGCGACGTGTCGTTACGTTCGAAGCGCGACTGAACGGCTCCCATAGGTCGCCACTATCTGTCCTTAATTGCGCTCGTGACTCCCGAGTTTACGCCGCTGCGCGACAGGCGGGCCTCGCCGCACGAAGCAAGTGGCCTGCGTATGGTTACTCTCGCAGTTTCAATGTTCATTCCTTCGGGGACGCGGTTATAGTCCCATTGCGACGCCGGTCGAAGAACACTGGCGCCGCGAACAGACACGGAAGCGGTGACAGACTTGCTCGCACGCGACGCGCACGCGTTCTATACGTCTACGGTATACGGTTTACCTCATGCCTAACGTTTCTCGTTCTTGTTTATGCAGGGACGCAACGACGTCACTCCGCCTGAAAGTGAGTGAGTGAGTGAGTGAGCGAGCCGGTGGCGGCGGCGGCATCCACTTGACCGGCCGGGCCTGAGCGTGTGAACGGACCCTTTTCCTGGACGCGCGCCCGGAGCCATGAACGGCTCGAGGCCCCGACCAGCGCAGCGGCTGCTACAGAAGAGACGGCGAGCGCGAAGCGCGACCGCCAGCTGCCACAACTACGTGCCAACACCGTCGACGGGTCGCTACTTTCCCGGCGACTAGAACGTGGGCCCACGCCCGACGTCCCGGCAACTCGCGCGACCCAGTGCGCCTGACAACGAATAGACGGCTGCCTCGTGCGGCTCGCAGACGTCCGCTACCGCGTCCTTTGCTCACCGCCATGTGATTCACCCCCCCCCCCCCCTTTCTTTTTCCCTTTCTACGTCTGTCCCACTCAAGGCATCACTCTGGGACGCGTGTGCTTGTTGTGACTAAATTCAGGATGCTGCGATCAAGTGGTTTGTGTGTCTGACAGTGTCGTGACGTCGTCTGTCGTTACTGGTGCGTGCGTGAACGTGAAATCTTGGTGTCAAGGTCTACGTTTTGTCAAGGTCTACTGTTGTGTTAACCCTTGACGCTGCTGGCTTCGTTAAAACCGCTAGCTTCTGTCTTGCTTCGACTTTCGTATATCTTCCTACGACAAACAAACTAAGCTGAACAAAACACCAATTAAAAGAGAAGTATCATAAGAGCACTGTCGGTTGGCACGCTGCTGTTCATCCTTACCCTTCTGCGATTCTTGCCGAAAGTGTAGTTTTGCGTGTGTTTGACATTTTCGCGGTGCAAGTGGATCTACGCGTCAGCATCTTCACCGATCTCGTCGTGTCTTCTGCGAGTAAACTCGAACGACCCGTACTACGACCAGCACGCGACTGGACGAACCAGACTCGTCGCACTCGTCGTCAGAGAGCCCGTGACGATCCTGTTGGCCCCCTTGTGTGTGTGTGTGTGCGTGTGAAAGTGCGTCGATCGCAAAGTGAAGTGATTACTCAGTGTTCTAAAGGAGCGTAGCCCAAATAAGCTGCATGGCCGGCTACAACCAGCGAGAGTTTGTCCAGGCTCTTATGAAGAGCCCCGAGGAGAGGACGCCCCAGGTGAGCAACCAGGCCTGCTGTTTCTTTAATGAGCTTTATTAAGACTTGGTTCTCAAATACTTTTTACCGGCCATCAAATGTATCATTATTTTGGTAGTTCAATTTTCTTTTGTTTATTACTGCATGCCTTAGCATTATCCGCGATTACCGTTCTCGTTATTTTTCTGTTTTCAAGTGCTGGCTAAACAGTTGAAAGTATTGGTACATAGCAGCAATTTCGATAAACGACCATGGGATCTGCAGTCAGCAATATCCATTGTTCTAGCGGTGAAGTTCGCCCGTTAAAATATCCTTTGTTCGAAATATCTCACGGCAGAGTATCCTTATGGAGGGTCGACTAGGCGACCTATCCTTGCAACTATGGAAGATAAGTACTATTATCAAAATTCGGGCTATAATATCAGGCTTATCGCGCTCGACAGATATCGACGACCTCATGTAGTTACGGTCTTCCTATAACCATAAAATTCAATTGACGCTTGATTGCCGTGTCGTGACGCGTGACATTCTGGGGGTGTTCGTCCGCTGCTGTCTATCCTCATATCGATGATCTTATGTATCATCAGAAGCCAAAGTAACTATATTGCTTTAAAAAAAAAAAAAGAAAGAAGCAGGCTTCGCCGCATAATTTTTTGGCTCTGTTGCGGAACACGCCTGTCAATAGGTGAAGCAAGCTTTCAGTTTTTGGCTTCAAGTTCGTCGTCGCTCGCCGCTTTTGAGGGAGTGATTGGAACCATTTCTGAAGCGCTCGTGTTTGACGTTTTACGGCATGGGCCTCAAACTCACCTCATTCAGTTCCACAAATGTAGAACCGCAGCCACTTTCGCGTATCGCCTTTGTTAGCTGCGGATCGGAGTGTTATCTTTAATCTTCATAAAGATCTCGCGATATCGCGTTGAAAGAAGGGCAGTCTTTTGCGCGTCGTACCGCAGCGCACGAATACCAGATGGTTGCCACTCTACGCTACGCGGCCCATCAACAGTGCGTTCAGTCAAGCAAAGCGTCGTACGTGCGAAAGTTTGGCGGAGTGGGTGTGAAAGTTGACTTCACTGCACTACGCTTCTGTAATGCAGTGACGTAGCTTAAGAGTGGCACGGATCCACTTGCTTTCAAGGCGCATAGCATATTTTGCCCCTTAATCCCAAACTCGCGGACGTGTCGACGTCGAAAAATTTTCCTGTAGTCGGTCAGTAACTGTCGGCGACGTTGCAGCGGCCCTGAGAAACAATGAATTCAAACGTAAGCGAGAAGCGGCGCGATTGAATTTATAGAAAATTAATCCGTTATATTTATCTTCCGGCATTTGGAATACTTGGAGTAGTAAACGCTAGGTACGAATACATTTCAACGTACGACACTCTTCGAAAAATGTGTGGACATTCTCACACCCCCAAGTTTCAAATATTTTTGTTTCGCTTTCTCCTATTCAGCGCAGGAAAATCGATGTGGCAGATGATTTTCATAATGAAAGAGAGGAAAATTTTGATGAAGGTGAGCACCTAATAGCACAGTAAATGTAGAAAGAAAAGTATTAGATACTGTGAAACGGTCATGTTAATTGTACGTTGTTCAATAACGCTACACCTATCAGACGTGCTGTTGTATAGCTTAATTCTTTCTCTCTTTCTTTCTATGTTCCTTTTTGTTCGTTTTTTGTTCGTTTTTTTTTCGATATTTAAGCTCGCAACTTTTACTCGAATGCGTTTCCATCTACCCGACAGGTCAATTGCGACGGCTCTTTTCAGGGCACTTATCCATAACTTGCCGTGAAAACCGGAATGAAAAGAGGACCGACCGACGCATCGGCATTCTTATTTATCAAATTCACGATTCATAAGCATCCAAACGCGTTGGTTTTTTCCATCCCTTTCGGTGTGTTTTAGCTGTTACGGCCTATAGACTCTTTTCATAATTCGGAAGCGCGCTTCTCTGCATTGCACATTTGCCCTACTAATGGCGACATCTGTCGTGATTGAAATGCAGTCAAAATTGAAGTTGCACATGCTGAGGCTTGTTTTTCGTGCGTGTTTGTATCATAAGGACCTGAGTCGACATTTTACATGCCAATCTCAACCAAACTGTGCTTGTACACGCTGTTTCCAGGATTGAGACTACGCCGCCATTAGTAGGGCACGCTGCACCGCAGGGAAGCTAGCTTTACAGTTATGAAAAGGGTCCATAGCTTCCAGGTGCTCGAATCTTCCCGCGGCGTGATCCATTAATAAAGCGGCCGGTCCCGGGACCCTCTGATGATACTGGCGACCTGTTTTTGCCAGCAGCCGCGCCAGGCGTCGCATATATCGTAATTGTGTGCCGCTGTATCGACCAGGGTGTTGTCGCACTCTATCGTTGCCCAGTATGTCGGTGCATCGGCAGTGTCGTATTGGCTTTCTTTTGGCGAATAAACAAAGGTCACGGCGGGTCGAGTGGGTGAGGAACGGTATCTCAGATTCCTGGCCCAACATTATCAGTTGTCTTTGCTCAGAGCCAATTTCAAACATTACTTTCAGCGTTCTAGCCGACCTAATTAGTCCGACTGCTTGTCTTCTTGACAAGAAAACCCGCCTTCTTCTTGGCGCGCATTGTTCACGTGTAAAATCTTTTACACTTTTACACGTGTGAAATCTTTTCTCAGCCTACCATGGACAATGGGGCGGTAATTTCTAACATTTTAATCGTTCGTTCCTTCTTGGTTGCATTCTTTCTGAAGTTTCCTGAAGAGATAAAAAAAAAAGTGAGCTGTTAAGAGAGACGGGGACCTGAAATTCTGGCGAAAGAGCGAGGAGCGGCGACCAGAACGCTGCCAGTGGCGTGTAATCAGTACTTATAATCTTTACGAAGAACGCCAAATTAAAAATTTCAGGTACTTCGTGTTTTGTTAGAAGCATATTTTTCACGGAGCCGTTCAGAAAGCTTGCATGCGACCATCTGAACTCAGTAGCACAGCTTTGCACGAATGAACTGCCGTTGTCAGGCAGTTTATTCTGCCTTTAGCCTAGCCTCCCTCGATATGTAACGTTACGAAAGCGACAAACGAAATGAAATTCAAATGAAACTGGGAACCTATGCCCATAATTAATAACTACAAATATACCATACCCGGCTCGCCATCGCTCACGCGGAACAGTAGCGCATGGCGAAGCGTCACATCGCAGCGTCTTGCTCTCAACTGAGAGGCCAGGACAGCCGAGTGTATCGCGATCAGTTATACAGGGTGTCCCAGTTAACTCGGACCAAGATTCATAGAAAAAACAAGAGGACTCGAGGTCGTACCTACTGCATATTAACGACAGTCGTGTGTAATTACAGCCAGTATTTTTTCATAATGAAACGTTAATTAATTAATTGCTTTTAATTAGGGAACTTTCTAATTATTGCTTTAATGGCAAGAATATCAATTACGAAGTTGTAGGGCGCCTCAAATAGCCCCCGAATCAAGCATGTTTATCGTGCTAAGTTATGCGTCATCGTTTTTTCCGAAAGAAAATAAAAGCGCGCGAAAAGCTGGAAATATGAATTGGACGCGCGTCCGCGCGCCGCTGCTCGAGCGCTCCAAAGCGACTTGACAAGGATACACGGTTTTGCTTGCAGCGGCGTCTGTGTTCATGATATCTGATGGCCGCGGTATGAGCGCACGGCAATGGCGTGTTGATAAGCGTAGCGCAGACGCGGGGGCGGGGGGGTTCGGATTTCACAGTCGAAGCTGTGACAGGGCACTTACGACTGTCCATTCACGCACTCGTGGTGATTTGTACGCTAAAGCTATCCTGAGTGCTGCATGATCAAGCGAACATCGTAGCGCCAGCAGAAGCAGATGATTATCGCAACGCGCCAGTCTGGTCGCGAAAGCTATCGCAACACCCTACACAACGAAGCCCTGTACGATCACGCCATAAATGAGAGCAGCGTTGTTTACATCAAACTTCGCCTGGGAGCGCTCGAGCAGCGGCGCGCGGGCGCGCGTCCATGTCGTATTTCCAGTCTTTCGCGCGCTTTCGTTTTCTATCGAAAAAAACGATGACGCATAACTTAACACGATAAAAATGCTTGATTCGGGGGCTGTTTGAGGCGCCCCACAATCTTGTAATTGACATTTTTGCGATTAAAGCAATAAATAAATGCTCTCTAATTAAAGGCAATTAATTAATGTTTCATTATGAAAAAATACTGGCTGTAAGTACACACGACTGTCGTTAACATGCAGCAGGTACGACTTCTGTAGTGTTCTTAGTTTTTTTTTATAAATCTTGGTCCGAGTTAACTGGGACACCCTGTATATACCTGCTTCTGCTCATCAAGTTTTATAGCGGCTTTTAAATTACTATATACTTCGCTCGCCGTCATCACTGTCCGGTTTCATTTGCCAAGCCAACGTTTTGTGCTTTGCTTCGCAGGACCTGAAGCTCATCTACTCATACATGCACGTCCTGGAGGCGGTCTCCTCGCTCAAGGAGGCCAACATTCGCGCTCTCTGCAAGACGGTGCGCTACGAACGACACGATGCCAACGACATACTCTACTGGTAAAACGGCACCTGCCTCGCTCTTTTCATTACCCACTTTTTGGGACATATAGTATACGGTTTCGGTTCGTTTGACTTGTCGACTGAGTGTTGCGCGAAGCACGCTAATTCGATAGGTCACACTTCATTGCCCTGCAATCGTTTGTACGGAGTGTATGCAATACAGCAAGAGCCGCCGCTCTGGTGGGATGGTTATACGCGCTGCTTGACTGCTGACCCTAAAGGCGTGGGTTCGATGCCCGCTGCTGCGGTTGCAGTTTAGGTGGAGGCAAAATACCAGAGGTCCGTGTATTTAAACAAGAAACCCAGGTGGTCGAAATTTCTCGTTTCGGCTCGCGAAATCTCAGCAATTATTATTATTAGCGTAACAGTAGTGTTGGCGCCGCTGTATTGTGAGATGTTCTGTGCCGCCGGATCACTATATACGTTTTCAGCGAACGAATGCAATAATAATAATATAACGTAAAAGAAAACGGAGAGAATGAAAACAAAAGAACCACTCACATAAAATTAACACCATCTTCCCAAAGGGAACCCTGATGGGATGCGAAGCAGCAGCGTTGCGCACGGGTGGCGTCACGGGTTGAACGGCGCTAACGCGGGTGCTTCGCATCCCATCAGGGTTCCCCTTGGGAAGATGGTGTTAACTGGCGCGTGAACCGACGAGTCGGCGGTGTAGCGAGCGGCGGTAGCGGCAGGTGTTGCGGGCGCTGCGACGAGCGCGCGGCAGGCGAGGGAGAGAGTGACGTCAGCGCGCACTGCGAGGGGAGCGTGACGTCGACGCGCAGCTGCGGCGTGACCTACTTGGCACCGCTCCAACACCTTCGGCGAGGGGAGCGCGTTGCGGCGCGTTGTACGGACGTACGGAGGGAGAGCGTTACACAGGCTAGTCAAAGAGCTGCTTCGCATCTAAAACATCGACAGGCAGCCAGCAACACGCTTGTGGGAACGGCCGTACTAACTGAGAAACAAACCGCGCGCATGTTTCGCTGGAGAAGTCAGTAAGGTTCGTTGACGAGCTCTTTGCTTTGATCGTGTGTGCTAGGTAGAAAGGATACGTGCGACTATGAAGGGAACAACACATCCTTGTTACTGGGTGTTCAGAGGACTCTGTGGCGCGAGAAGTTAATTTAGGTGACTTGCACCCAAATGGGGGTGGGCGGCGAAAGCTTACTGCAGGAAGTGTTCACGTGACCTTAACGGATCGGGGCTTGCATTGTGCTTCCGAAGATAATCAAATCGTGATAGACTGCACTGTGCTACCTGTATACAATAAAGTGACAGTCTCAATGACAGCATAGCGTACGCGATATAGGCCCACAAGGACGAAAATATTTGTTTCCTCTCTGTGTCAGGGTTGGTGATAGCTAAGGCCGTATTTAACAAGTCTGGGGTGGTGCCTTGCTGACAACGCGCAAACAGGGCCAAGGTAACGCGAGTTATTTTCCTACATTTATCGCTATCGCGTAAATATGACATAGCCAGGCTATTTTTATTTTATTCTTTAAAAGAATGCACAGTGTTTTATGATAGTGGTTTATCGACAGCATAGGTACTTTCCCTGCTCGCATTATAATTGCTAGGGTGTGACGTGTCTAACCGACGACGATATGACAATGAGGCATGCCGTAGTGGTGCCTTGAGTGCCCTGGAAATTTCTTCTCCAGCGTTTCATTAAATTTTCTCTCTCTCTCTCTCTCTCTCTGGAAATTTCGGCCATCCAGCGTCTTTTCTTTAATAGTGCACCGACATCGTACAGTGCAGTTTTAAAAGAGAGGTAGTAAAAAAAGCTGGTAGCTGCACCAGTTACTGCCTTCACAGCAACTTTACTGTATTTTTTTTTGACGTTTTACTGCATTAGAAATACATGAGAAGCAGTAACCGTTGTCGTTACTACTATACGTGTGTCAGGAGTAGCAAACGTTATGACATGCGCACGTGACGGGTTAGTAAACGCTGCTATCTCTACTGGCGGCCGTATATTACGCTGTAATTGTAATGGGTATACGCATAGTTCAGGCGAACTGTAATTGATTGATCATATTGGAACAACAGTCTCGCGAGACGCCGTGGCATGTGTATTTACAAAAAGAGTAAAATATAATAATGTGGATTCAAAACATTGATTACTTATTTGAATACATGTCTGCTCATCGGTGCAACGAGCGCGTCCCAAAGTATGACCATAAATAGCCTAAACGTTACTGTTCGAGTCACGTAGAATCTTTGGTGTTCTGTGTGCATTAGTGTGCGCCGTAGTGTGCGCTGTCGTTCCTTGATGGAACATGTTTGTATCTACACTCTCCCCTGAACATCTTAGCGTGCACTGTATAGAACGGGCTAACGGATGGGAGGAATAAACTTTATTGTTGTCCATGCAAGAAGCGTGCGAACGCACTTAGGGCTGCCACGCTGGGACTGAAAGGTCTAGCCTAAGAGCCGCATCGCGAGCTTGCTGGACGGCCCATTTTAGTTGGCTAGGCTGGAGCTGCGTAGGGCAGCGTCCTACTTCGCAAACATCAAGTAATTAGCAATCTTTAATTAGTGTGCCACGATGTAACACGATTAGTGTAACACGGTCAGTACGAGTCAGCGTCACTACGGCGCCTTACAGCTCCATTCTTTTTTAAAAATCGTGTTCTTTTGTAATAGAATCGACTTGATATGGCAACGGAAACGGCACGTATAAACTGAGTGGGCATAAACCACATAAAGACTGCCATGGAAGTAAGTTGCAAACTTTTCTTACTACCTTTACCCGCTGTGCGATGTCAGTGCACGTTTAAGATCCCCGGGTGGTCGAAATTTCCGGAGCCCTCCACTACGGCGTCTCTCGTAATCATAGTGCGGTTTTGGGACATTACACCCCACAAATAATCATACCATTACCTGTAGGCAGTAACTGAAGGTAGTAAATGACATGGTAGTATCGTTACTACCTTGTCGTTTACTAGCTGCACTTACTACTGAGGTCGTGATTGTTGTGACAAGCATTTGCTACCTCAAAGTTAGTAAGTAGCAGTACTTTTTTTTTAATGAGTGACGCGGACCTATAGCATTCCGCTTCCACCGGAATGCGACCACCGTCGACGGGAGTGAACCCGCGCATTGTGGAGCAGCACCCGAGCACTCTACTCTAGCGAGCCCTGTACCACCGTAATGGTGATTTCTCGCTGCATAACCACCCAGCCACGTAGCCTGCGTGTAGAGTTGCCTCGAACGCACACCGCGTGGCTATGTAATGAGCATTTTCGCGTTTTCTTTTTAAATGTCACAGCCGGAGTGGAGCAGAGGCGCGCTCGGCCGTGCAGTCCTGTAGCGCTTGAATCATGGCCTCCGTGATCCCGCGCGCCGGAGCGCGCGAGATCATGGAGGCCATTGCTCAAACGCGAATTCAAACTTGATATCCATAATCATGACCTCCACGATTCAAACGCGATTTCCTGATTCAACCGCGAATTTAAACATGACCTCCGTGATTCCGCACGCGCGCCGACACGCGCGTAATCATGGAGGTCATGCTTGAATTCGTCCAGTGCTTCTTCCTGTACATAGATGGCGAGACAATCGCGTGGGTGCTGCGCTGCTCTCTGATCTTCCTGATCGGGACTGGATGACGCCCCGCGATTAACCCTGTTATTGGAACTATGTCGTCGTCATTGCCAGCCCGTTCTTTGCCCACTGTTGGACGAAAAAGACCTGTCCCAAGGATCTCCATTTTGCCTAATCTTGTGCTACCTGGCTTCTTGGTATTCCTTCCTTGTGAACTTCCGTCACTCCGTCTACATAAATAAATAAATAAATAAATAAATAAATAAATAAATAAATAAATAAATAAATCATCGTCATCAGCCTATTTTAGGTCCACTGCAGGGCGAAGGCCTCTCCCAGCTATCTTCAATTCACCCTATCCTGAGCGAGTTGGTTCCACTTTATGCCCGGAAACTAATTTCATCGCTCCATCTAACCTTTTATCTGCCTCTGCTGCGTTTTCCCTCTCTTGGTATCCATTCTGTCGCTCTTACTGTCCATCTGTTATCTGTCATCCACATGACATGTGCTGCCCAGGTGCACCTCTTTCTTTTAATTGATATAATAATATCGGCTACGCCTGTCTGTTCTCTGATCCATTCCGCTCGTATTTTTATCTCTTAGCGTTATACCTATCATTTTTCTTTCCATTGCACGTTGCGTGCTCCTTACTTTCATCTCTATTTTTTTCGTTAACCTCCACGTTTCTGCACCGTACGTTAGCACTGGGAGAATGCAGTGATTGAACACTTTTCGCTTTAGTGAGAGCGGTAAGTTTCCAGTCATGATTTCGTAGTGCCTTCCGAATGCGCTCGAGCCCATCCTTATTCTACGGAGAATTTCTTTTTCATGGGTAGGAGTTCCTGATATTAACTGTCCCAGATATACATATTCGTTCACACATTATAAGGGTTCACTGTTAATTTTAAATTTCTGTTCTTTAGCTAGGCTATTGAGAATAACCTTGGACATTTGCCTATTCATTTTTAGTCCAATTTTAATACTTTCTAGGTTTAGGTCATCAGTCATGTTTTGTAGTTCGTCTTTATCATTGCTAAAGAGCACAACGTCGTCTGCAAATCTCAAATAGCTGAGATATTCTCCGTCTATTCGAATTCCCCTTTCTTCCCAGTCTAAACACTTCCTCTAAACGGGCAGCGAATTGCATCGGGGAGATCTGATCTCCTTGTCTGACACCTCTCTCGATTGGATTTTTTCTGCTTTTCTCATGTAGGAGTAGTGTGGCTGTGCAATCTGTGTGCATGTTGTTTATGGTTTGCACGTATACGTCAGGTGCCCCTAGAACTGCGTGTATTTCTATGGAGTCAAATGCTTTCTCGTAGTCTATAAATGCCATATAAAGAGGTTTGTTATATTCAGCGTCTTCTCAATTACTAGGATGATAGCATGGCTGTGGTCCATTATCGTGTAACCTTTCCTAAAACCAGCTTGTTCTCTTGGTTGGTTAAAGTCGAGTGTTTCTCTTATCCTAGAAGAAATTACTTTCGTAAATAGCTTGTATATTACTGGGAGTAATCTAATTGGTCTGTAATTCTTTAACTCCTTTATGTCACCTTTCTTGTGGATTGGGATTATATTAGCGTTTTTCTAGCTGAGCGGTACACTGGATGTTTTGACACATTTGGTGAAGGGCGATGCAAGTTTTTCAAGTATAATGTCACCTTCGTCTTTGATCAAGTCGGCTGTTATGCCGTCTTCACCTGCTGCTTTACCGCGGGACATCCCTTTGACAGCTTTTTTGACTTCGTTAGCGGTTATGCATGGAATTTCAGTGTCTTTCTCTGGTTCTATTTCTATTAAGGTTGTATGGTCTATCTGAGAGCTGTACAGTTCGGGGTAGAAATCTTCTGCTACCTTTACCATTTCGTTGAAATTGTTGATAACGTTACCTTGCTTATCTTTTAGCGCATGCATTTTGTTTTGTCCTAAGTGCAGTTTCTTTTTGACCGATTTAATTCTGGTGCCTTTCTCTACTGCTTTCTTTGTTTCTCTTATGTTAAAGCTTCTTACATCTCTTTGCCTGGCTTTACTGATCAGTTTTGGTAGTTCTGCGAATTCTATTTTATCTTTAGACGAAGTTACTTCCATTCGTTGGCATTTTTTTTTATTAGGTCTTTGGTAGATTGGGACAACTTGTTACTTGCTTTGTTGCTTTACCCCCGACTTCAATCGCTGTTTCAAGGATTGTTTTCGTTGTGGTTTTGTTTACTTCTAAATATTCATTGTGTTGGCCTAAGGCCTCGAACTTTTTTAGGGCGACTTTAGGGCGACCTCTAGATTTGCGTTTTTCCTAGTAAATAATCTAGTTCTTGTTTTCTTTAAGTATAATATTCGCCCTTACTAATCTGTGATCGCTGAATTTTACCTTCCCCACTACTTCCGTGTCTTGAATTATGCCTGGTTTTTCGCACGTTATAATGCCAATTTCATTAATAAATAAATAAATAAATAAATAAATAAATAAATAACCCCAGCTACTCCGTTTGCAAGCGTCCTGCTGCTGCAAAAAATATTAAAAAAGAAAAGAAAATTATTGTCGCCTGAAAATAAAAAAATATCAAATAGTGAACTGAAATAAATAAATAAATAAATAAATAAATAAATAAATAAATAAATAAATAAATCATGACTAGGGACAGCAGCTCACTGGAGAGCTTTCACTTTGCACTAGGACGCTCACAAACTCACATTCTTGTCGAAGTTGTCGTTGTGGATCACTTTAACAAGTGTCCACATTTGTCTTTTTGTTTCCTTTAAGCATTTTTATTCTATACGGCATTCATCGATTCCAGTGTGATCAATACCTATTACGTGTGTTTGCCACTTCCTCAGAGAACAACTACAACGGTGACGACGACAAAAATTCTCGGTTAACATTTGATCATTTCGAGTGAACCGACTGCCTCAAGTCCGGAGGCATGTATACGTTGATAGAAATAACGTGCCGGTTGTGCAATTGTGCAATCTTAAGCGGTGAGTTATATTGCCAAGCTTACGTATAACGACAAAAGGACCATCCCATCTAGGTGCTAAGGACGCTGAGAAACCCTTAGCCGAGTTGCTCAAGGGATGGGCACGGCGTAAGACTACGTCATCAGGCTGGTACTGAATGTCACGACGATGAGCGTTATACTGACGTGCTTGTCCGAGCCTAGATTTATCTAATTGTTCACGGGCAGCGGTGACAGCTTTGGCGAGGCGCTTAATTGTGCTGTGCCTGAACAAAGGTACGGTTATCAGAAGGTGACGAATGTGGCGGTACCAGTGTGCGGCGTAGTGGGAATGAGAGTTCCCTGCCAAAGTTCAGAAATGCAGGCGTATAGGAAGTAGATCTACTTACAGTGGCACGCGTGCCAAACACCCTTTCTGAAATGTTCACGTCCCATTCCGTATGGTCCGTGGTATGTGCCCTCAGCATTGTCCTCAAGTTTCGGTTAACGCGTTCTGTTATGTTCGCCTGTGGGTGGTAGGGCGATGTCTTTGTGTTTGATGCCCACTGAAGAACACTTCTTCGTGAACGTGCGACTCGCGAAGTAAGTTGCGTTATCGGTGATTAATTGTGCAGGAAAACCGAATGCTAAAAGACGTCAAGAAGGCAATTCCAAATCCTTCGCGAAGTTAATGCGCGTAAAGGGTATAACTCAACCCACTTCGCAATGTGGTCGGTAACCACGAATAACTAGCGGTTTCCTCGGGGCGGACGGGGAAAGGTTCCATGATATCACACGCTACAGTTTGCCAAGGGCTGGTGCTAATGACAGGCAGCATCATGCCTGCTGGCAGACCACCGCGTGGCAGACCTTTGATAAACCAAACAACCTCGTGTGTAGCGTGGGACATCCTGCCGCACTCTTGGCCATTTAGCAGTCTGACATAACTTATCGTAAACCTTGTTGGCAGAACTGTGACCGGCCAAGTCAGCGTCGTGAAAGTATCGAATGAAATCGGTCCTAGGGCCAGGTGGGATTACCACGCGAAAGGGGGAGTTGCCGTCATACTCGTCAGCTTGATCAGTGTATCGTAGTAGGAGGTCCGTCACCAGTGAGGATGTAAGAATCGAACTCACCACTGTTAGATGCTTTTGGACTGCGATCACCTATGTGGGTGATATGCAGCGGCACAGGCAGTCGTCGCGTTGCGCCTCCAGTAGGCGTTTTTCCTGGTGACCAAGGAACTCCACTGCGACTCTGTCAATGGCGGCAACCAGAGGGATTGTCTCCTGTGAGGAAGATGGCTCGGGCAGAGGCACGCCCGAGAGTGCGTCAGCAACTTTGTTTTGTGCGCCACTACGATGCTCGACGGTAAAATGATATTTATGCAACGCTAATATCCAGCGAGCGAGAAAAAAAAAAGTAGTGCTATACTTATTAACTTTGAGGTAGCCAATGCTTGTGACAACGGTCACGACGTAAGTAGTAACTGCAGCTAGTAAACGTCAAGGTAGTAACGTTACTACCATGTCATTTCATACCTGCGGTTACTGCCTATAGGTAAGGGTAGTGACCACAGTTAGTAACTTTACTACCGTGGCAGTCTTTTATTGGGCTTATTTTGATTCGGTTTATATTTGCTGTTTACGTATCCATATCAAGTCGACTGTATTGCAAAAGAATAATATCAAATAAAAATGAGCGGTAAGGCATCGTGCTGTGACACTGATTGGTGCTGAATAATTGTATCATCTCACACCAATTGCTAATTGCCCCATGTGATTAGGCCTGACAATACGCTGTACATAGAAATGTGTAGGTGGCAGCTTGGATAGAGACATGCTCGAACCATAAACGACAGCACACACTACCGCACACAGAAAATTAAGCTTATACGCGACATATGCCTTAACAGCAACGATAACGCTATTTATGGTCATACTTAGGACGCTCACGTTGTGCCGATGAGCAGAAGTGGATTCGGATAAGTAATAAATGTTTTGGATCGAGATTCTGATATTTTCTGTTCACGTGTACGTATGAAGGGACGTTGCATGGGACTGTTATTCTAACGTAATCAAACCAATTATAATTTGTCTAAAATCTGCGTACGCCTATCACAACTGCAGTATAATATAGTACTGCCAGTGAAGGTAGTAGAGTTTACTAACCTGTTACGTACGCATGTATTGACATTCACTACACCTGACATTTAAGACCTCTCGCATACTTCTGAGGTAGTAAACGACAACAAAAAATAAATGTAGGAATGGTGCCAAAACGGTAGTAACCGGTCCCGTTACTAGCCTTTCTACTCTTTTATTTTTTAAGTGTGTAGCTGCTGAATTCTCGAAACGTTGCAGCCATGTAAACGTCATGTGGTCCGTTTGGACCGTAAACGAGGCACCATCCAAGTACATGTCGGATTTTTTAAGTGTGAATACTATATCGCGAGACATGAATACTATATCGCGATGCATTCACGCTCAGTAACGGTGTAATTTTTCTCTGCGGGTGTTAGACTGGGACTTGCAAATGCGACTAGCTGCAACCTGTCCTCGATATCGTGTATTAAGACTAGCGGCACGAACGGTTTAAGTAGGGGAGTTTGCGAGCACATGGTCTCAGCAATTCCGCTGGTCGGCGCTTAAAGTGCGTTCTGCTGAGATTCACCCCAAGCCCACTTCACGCCTTTTCGCACTAATTGGTTCAGTGAGACCGTAAGTTCTGCGCAACGTGGTATGAAAGCACGGAAGTACGCTATCATTCCCAGAAAGCGCTGCAAGCTCTTAACGTCGTGCGAGCAGGCGTGTATTCCGCAATGGCACGAAGCTTCGCGTCATTGGGACGAAGCTTCCCATCGTCCGCCATAAAACCCAGCAAGTCTACTTTGAACATGATAGTTGGGCCTTCTTAGGATTTACAGTGAGGCCCGCTTTCTGTATTTTATGATGAACAATGGCAAGGTGTTCTAAGTGTTCTTCGAAATTTCGCGATAAGATGGCATCATCATCCACACATGCCATGACAAACTTGTACCGCACTTCGTCAAGATCTATATCCATTAGGCTTTGGAAAGAACTAGGCGAGTTCTTGAGCCCGAATGGCATGCGGACAAACTGAAACAGTCCTTTATATCGCGTGAACGTGGTCTCGGGGATGTCCCTGGGATCTATCTCTATATTTTCAAGAAACCGCGAGAGCAATCGAATGTTGCAAACACTTGTGAATTCCCTAGACCTGATAGTATTGACTCATTTGAAGGATAAGCGCCCCTAACTACGTCGTCTAAGCTGCGATAGTTCACGCATATTCACGCTGTGCCATCTTTCTTATAGGCGCTAGAACAATAGGAGAAGCCCAAGAAATTGGGGAGGGTCTCACCACCGTGGTGTCGATCAGATTCTGGAGAGCAACGTCCAGTATTCCTTCTTGTGCACGATCAGTGGCCTTGGGTTGCAGCCCCAAGGCTCCGTGTTTCCTGTGTCGATGCGGTGACGCATGGATAAGAGTGCAGCCTGGCTTCTCCGTGAACGTGACTGCGAACGGCTCCAGCCTGCGCATGAGCTGTCTTGTCTCTGCATCCTGAAATGGACTTTGCTCGACCTTCTCCAGTATCTTAGATAGCAACGCAGAATTGCATGTGAACGCGGCTGAGTGATTAGCGGTGTGCACAGACGGTTACGCTGGAGCGAACTGATACAAATCACCAGTGCGAGTAACTCTGGAGCCGCCGTTCGCTGCGTCCAACACGATGCTCTCTCGCGCGTTCAAGTCTCGGTCCAGTAGCATAGCTACTGCTAGCCCTGGAAAATAAACAAAACGCTGTCTGCATGTCTTGCTCGTGAAAGAGTGCTTGAGACGCTCTCCAGCTCGCGTTGTGATTAATGTGCCGTTAGCACACCGCGTGTTCCATTGCGCGAGTTGCACTTTAAGCGTCTGGCACAACTGAAAGATGTCACCTCCAATTAGACAGACGCTGCTACCCGTATCCAAAAGCGCGGATGCCTCCGTGCCTAAAACGTATACCTGAACTTGTGGTACAGGGGACGAGCTAGCAGAACTAGCGCGTTCTATTCGGCAAACAGGTAAAAGATCGGTTTGCTCACTCTCGGTACTTTCGGCCATGTGCGATGTAGGGGAGCTGGAGCTCGTTACCACCGCGGGCCGAAGGCGTTTCCCTGGGTGGAAACGCAGTTAATCTTGGGTATGTTTGGACACTCATTCCGGAAGTGCACACTGTGATACAAGGCGTCACTGCCGCCTACGGCGTTATGAGGGGGCACGTGCTCGGCGGCCGGCTCAGGGAAGAAAAAGGTAGAATAAACGATGAGGAACGGTTGTGTTCATTTATGTGTCTTAACTGATATGCACGACACAACACACACGTTGACCACAGCTGTATAGCATGAGTGAGCCGTGTATTCGTACCCTCTCTCGATGCCTGCGGCCTATAATTAAACGGCACAAGGGGGACCTCCGGCGTTCAGAGTATTCCGTTGCCGGTCTGGCGAAGTGGACCGGGTTGATGGCGGGGAATCGTTGTCCTGGGTACCCTAGAAGTGCAAGGCCCCCTCCTCCGCGGAGAGTTCCTGCCAATGGGGCCAAGAGAACAGAGTTCTCTGTCCGGGCACGGCAGTGTAGTTCATGCCTGGAGACAGTATACGGCGGTGCTGGCCCAGTGTTTTTCTCCCTCCAGGCACAGGCCACGGAGAAAGAAGTATTTGAGTAGAGGAAACTGCTATACCGTGGCAGTGCGCGGCGGCTGCCCGTTAATGCAACGCTTGGGAGAGGAGGAAGTTGAGTTTTCTGCGCATCACGACAGATGACGCTGCCGGCCTGTTCCCATCGTCTACATGCCCTTCTATGGGCGGGACGCGTAATTATCGCGTTACCATCTCGTACATTGCAATTTTTCTGTTTTCACTCTGTAGCGTCAATAAATAGGGGCGGCGGACATTTTAGCTGCAGTTAGTAATGAATGCTAAATTACGTGCCGTACAGCGCTTGGAACGAGCTGCTTGCACTCACTTCAGAGTAGACGACGCATGCCGCTGGAAGCCATTTGCTGGCTTGTTTTGAGCCCGCATATGTAAATGGCCTTGGGAAGAAAGGGCATGAGAGCTGCCGCGTATTCTTTGTCATCTGCTGACTCTAGAGCAGTCACGGGCTTCCGCAGCGCGACGTCGCGCCGCCGCAGCCGATCGCGGAGGCCACAGCGCGACGCGCGCGTTTCTCTTTTAGTCTGACAGAGGGCGCGTCAGCGCGGTGCCCTAAGGCGTGACTTTATCGGACCGCCTGAGCGAGCGCTGTTTCCCCTCCTCAAGAATTTTTGCTCCGTGTCACAGGCTGACTCAAGAGCAACGTCGGCCGGTGGTGGTGGAGCGTAGTGCTGTCCCAAAACATCGTCTGCGCAATTTGCCGACCGAACTGCGCAAGTTCCTCAAAGAAGGAAAGAAACGGCCAAATAGATATTGCCTGAAGCGAGGATGGCACCGCCGCAAAATATGGGTAACCTTAATGACTTGACTCTCTACAGGACTGTGTCCGGTGTCTCAAGGCCCCATCAGAGTTACTCGCAAACAAAATCAAACGAGACAAACGAGACGAAAACAGTGCCCACGCGGCGCACAAGAAACGGTAACCTGACCAAAAAATCGCGACGACCTCCACCTTTAAAATGCCCAAAAGCCAGCTTACCAACAAGAAGCCCCGATGCTGACCTTCGTATGTGGCGCTGGAATCAACGCGGCGGAAGAGCTCCTGCGTGGCCCGAACATATTCCCGCAGACCCTCGTCTGGGTCTCGCTCGCGTCGGATACGGTAGTCGTAATGTACCGGCGGGAACTCCGCTCGGAACGCTGCCACGAATTGTTCCCAGGACAGGAACGGAGGCGGGAGGCGGGCTACCGTCCTTCGCAGGGTAACAGGCAGGACACGCTCGAGCGGCTCAGGTTCCGAGATACCGGACACGGTCCTGTAAAGAGTCAAGTCGTCCAGAAAATCAGTCACCTATTTTCTGTAGTCGTATCCGCTAGACGTTGGAACGTCCAACGTCAGCTTCGTCGAGGCCACGGGCTGCGCGCGCTCGTGACCCGTGCGCGTGGTCGCGGCCATCTCCTCCAGCCGAGCCGTCAGTGCCTGGCACAACGCGTCGATCTGGCCTAAATGCGACGAGGCCATTGCATCTTGTTCCTGCTCATCGACTCCAGCTCCCGCAACAGTCGAGGCTCCCGGGTGCTGCGCCTCGCCTTCCGAGGTCACCTTACTTGCCGATGAACGGGTCACCTTGAAAAACACAAAAGCAAACGAGACAAACGAGCGACGAAAGCACTGCCCAATTGGCGCGTAAGAAATGGTAGCTCGGCCACAGTTTCTTACCTGCTAACCGTCGTCTGGGTCTCGCTCGCGTCGGATACGGTAGTCGTAATGTACCGGCGGGAACTCCGCTCGGAACGCTGCCACGAATTGTTTCCAGGACAGGAACGGAGGCGGGAGGCGTAGCCATTGCGCTGCGGTCCTTCGCAGGGCAACAGGCAGGACACGCTCGAGCAGCTCAGGTTCCGAAACAACGGACACGGTCCTGTAAAGAGTCAAGTCGTCCAGAAAATCAGTCACCTATTTTCTGTAGTCGTATCCGCTAGACGTTGGAACGTCCAACGTCAGCTTCGTCGAGGCCACGGGCTGCGCGCGCTCGTGACCCGTGCGCGTGGTCGCGGCCATCTCCTCCAGCCGAGCCGTCAGTGCCTGGCACAACGCGTCGATCTGGCCTAAATGCGACGAGGCCATTGCATCTTGTTCCTGCTCATCGACTCCAGCTCCCGCAACAGTCGAGGCTCCCGGGTGCTGCGCCTCGCCTTCCGAGGTCACCTTACTTGCCGATGAACGGGTCACCTTGAAAAACACAAAAGCAAACGAGACAAACGAGCGACGAAAACGCTGCCCACTTGGCGCGTAAGAAATGGTAGCTCGGCCACGAAATCGCGACGATCTCCACCTTCGAAACGCCGAAAAGCCAGCTTACCCACGCGAAGCCCCGGTGCCGATCTCCGAGAACCACCAGCTGGCCCCACGTTACGGGCGCCAAATGTGGGCTCAGGCCCGTGGCTTTGGGGCTCTGGCCAACTAAGGTTTCCAGAGATGACACCGGGTGCTAGATTCAGAACAACGACCTTTACTCGTCCGTAGCCCAACGCCGACCGACCGATCGGATGCCGCTCCACGCGCTCTATGCTGGTGGCGCGTAGCATGAACCTATAGATGGAGATGAGGATAATTTTAGCTGGGGCGCCGCGACGCAGCTGTTCCCTCATAATAACCACTGAAGCACGCAGCACAAGCCAAAGAATAATTGCAACGTTCTATAGCTGCTTTCACTTTTCACAGCGGCTACGTCTCGTATTCTTCGTTCCTCCAATTTTGCCGCGTCGAGACTATAGCGGTTGCTTTCGTCTCAGTGATGTCCGTTGCCGTGCGATACTTGCTTGTGCTGGCAATCGCTGTTATGGGTCTCGTACAAAATATAGCACGGGGTGTGCTGTCACATGGAGCGCTCAGTGGACAAAGAAAAAGATATATGTGGTGTAGCTTGCTCAGTGCTTCGCACAATCGAAATTAGTTAAAGTCGACCACAGCATGGGCTGAGCACGCAATGGAGGAAGCATTTTTGCCCTCCTAAATGTTCCTAACGGTTCTCCTTCTACAAAAAATAACAACAAATTTTTCGCACAATTGTCTGGGCTAGGTCAAGCTGAACGTGTGCGCACTCTGAGGGTACGTGAAGTCTGCGGAGTGCCCAGAACACGAACAAATTACGAAGCTCAAATGTTAAAATACCAGTTAGCTTTACTACTTAGTAATTCCGAGCAACCTACGTAACACTTTCGTTTGCTTAATTCGCATAGGTATGACGATCAAAGTGTATACGTGTATTTTTTCATGTGTATCTCTAACCGGCTGTTCCAGTGCCCTTTTCTTTTTACTGTGTGCATTTTTTTTATTCACTGCTGTTTACAGACTTGTGTCATTACCTATTAGACTTTTCTCATTTACCAGCTCATTTATGATGTTCCATTGAAGAGAACTGCCATGTGCATATTTTTCCTTTCTGTACTTATGCCATGTTTGCCAAGCCCGGGGGTAACGGACGCTGTCCAGCCTGATCTACAGCTTTTTTTTTTTTTTTGTTGGTACGCACCCAGCCTAATTGAGTGTTTTTGAAGCTGAAAATAAATCTTGATTCTGATTCTGATTTCGTATTTCTTTAAGGGAAGGGTAGGTAGACCTACACGTTCTGTCGTTCATGAGACAAAATATTTCCTTTCTGTACCGAACCGTAATTCTAGATGTTGGTTTGCAAATGCGTGAAAGAAGCAAAAGGGGATATGTAGAACCTTCACAGGAGTTGCCTATGTATACGCAAGCATTCTTACTTTATTCGAAGCGCTACTGGCAGTAAACAGACACTTTGCCGTCTTCGATGCAGCGGCAGCGGCAATCGGACCCATATATAACCCATTATGAGTGCTTGTCATCTTTGGGATCCCTTCGATACATATCGGTTTGTTGACTTCGCAACAAGTGAACTCGTAGCTATAGCTCCCCACTCCGTGAACCTGTATGGGTAGTCATGCATTTACCCATTATACATCATGCATTTTGCTTTGAATAAGCGCGTCATATCGTCTGCTAGCAGCGTTCCCGAAAGACAAGTTTTCTTGTGAGAGTCACCTAAGAATTTTGTTACATAAAAAGAAAACAAAAAATGGAGAAGAAGCGCAACAACAAGAAGAAGAAAGTCGCACGCATTATCACGTCATGCATGCTCCGCTCAGAACTCGCATTCAGCATCACTGAGCATACAGGACTGAAATATGTTTGTATTGAGACCAGCCACGGCGTACAGAGACGCCCGCAGACAAGGAACGCAGACAAGGCCTGCAGCAGCGGCCATCAGCTTGCGAGAGAGAAGACGTTAAGGGACACCCGCTTATCGCGCCAGCAAACTGTGCAGAGGAAGACGACAACTACATTACTGGACTTTGCAAAACTTGGTCGCACGAAGGCACGCGAGGCGAAGTCAACCACGGCGCCGCGGCGCGGAGCCACCTCTTTTGAAAGAAAAAGAAGTAGGTGGCTCGTCGGCTCGGTACAACTTGTTTCGGGCTCATATAGTAAGACAGTACACTTACGCTCACGGTGGCGTAAGCGTCAGCGTCACGAAGCGAGGCGCGCTGTCAAGTTTCTTGCAGCTCTACTATATCGGTTTGGTCGTTTTAGTACGGGCGGAAAATGACCGAAGTTGACTGGGACGCCTTTTTATTTCTTTTCTTTTTTTTTAACGAAGAGAACGCGAGCTCGCGGTGCCCTGTTGGCACGCTGAAAGAGAACGAGGCAGGAACCTGGCTCGCGCTGCAGCTGCCGCACCTGCGAACGTTCCAGACCGCTGCCTGAGCTCCGGTTCGGACGGTCGTCACAACGGTCGTCTGGAGGCTGCCACCAAGACCAGGCCTGCGTGGCACTCGACTGGTGTCCCACCCCGACGTAGGCTGTCCTCGGCGCCCTCCTAGACACCAGGCCGACGACGATCCGGAGCGTCCAGGTACCCACTGAGCGGTTCCTTGGGATTTTCACCTTTGCGGACGAGCAACGGCAAGATGTTGCACAGCACATCTTCCGGTACGGAGCTCCTACTGCGAAGCCAACACCGCACATCTCCGGTCCACAACCTAAGGAAGTCTAAGATCACCATGATGGTCGCGGCGGGGCTGCTTGTCCTTGTGGTCATTTCGGTGGCGCTCGGCGTCGCCCTTCGCCCCCGACCCGAACGCCAGGTGGACTTCGGCCTGCAGCACCCTGCCATGGCCCGGCTCGCCCTGGCGAACTTCTCTTTTGACAACATCAACGCTTCTGCTATGGGCGCCGGCGGTTCATCGGCCTGGGCTCCTGGTGCTTCAGGGAACCAGGAGGCCCTCCTTGGGTTTGTCCTGAGAGAGAGCAACAAGACAGCCGTACGTCGTCCAGGGGACGACTACGATGAGCTGGACAAGATCTGACCGGTCAGTGCGCGAGCGTGGCACGCTCCTTTATTTCTCTTTCTTTTTTTCTGTCTTTCTTTCTTTTCTTTCTTTTTCTTTCTTTTTCTTTGTTTCTTTCTCGCTGCGCTGCAGTATTTGAACGTTTGGCTCGCGTCGAGTAGCCGCCTCCACCCACCACGCGCCTTCTCTCTCTATTTTTTTTAGTCTGCTCCGCGATGCCTCTACCGCCTACTCCTCTAACTTTTCTCTTTTCCTTCTTTTTTAAAGCTCCCCGCTTTCCATTGCCGAGGATCGCATCGTCCGCTGGACTTCTCTGGACTCCCGACCACAGTGCTGTGAAGACTGACGATGCCTGCCTTTTTTTTTTTCTTGGACTGTGGACAACCGCTGTAGGATGTCGGAAACCGAGTCATCACCCCCCCCCCCCCCCCCCTTTAGACTCAGGACTGTGCACCACCGCGTTGCCATGTCTGGAACCGAGTCCAACGCCTTTCCTTTCTTTTTTTTTCGGACTCCTTTTTTTTTTTTTACAGCAGTACTCAAGACTAGCATTGCCCTGGCCTCCGCTATTTTTCCTTTTCTTTTTTCGCGCGCCGGCACTGCAACGTCCCAGACTGAGCCCCCCCCCCCCCCCTACCTTTTTTTTGTTTTATTTTTGTCGGGTTCCACACTGCTGTGTTCCAGACATAGGTCGTGGCCTTGGTGGGTGTGTGCAAATTTTTTTTTCTTATCGGACATCCTCACCGGGGCGTCCAAGATTCCCAAGAGCGAGTCCTTTCTACGATTTTTTTTTCGGACTTCTAATTTCAAGGCGGCCGTCTCTTAGACTGAGTCCTTTGCTTTTTTTTTCTTCAAGTCCTGAGTGCGGCGTTGCGAATCCTGGCGTTTGGACATTAAATGGGGCTTCTTTTCATTGCAGGCTTCACTGTTGCTTTTTATGCTCACTAGTTAATTAGACCAAGTAATTTGCGTGAAACGCCGCTTGTACGAATGTGTGACCATGCAGCGCGGCTACTAAGTGCTAGGTGGTCAAAGCGGCAATGCTTGTCCTCGAGACCTGGGCGTCAGAAATAGAGGACGAGCGTTTGCTGCCCTGTAAACGAGATCAGCTAGTTCAATTTCGGTTAACATGATTCCAAGCTCTAGAGGCACAGTTTACGCCATAAACATAACTTGGGCCATATACATAACCTAGGGGTTCAAGATTCAAGACCGCGTAAAAATTGCGTAGCGTTGTTTTCTTCGCACGATGCGCTGTACTTTACGTAGGCATTTTTGCGCAATCGCAAAAATGCCTACGCAGCTATACACATTGGTCGAGTGCATAGCTCTCACGCTGTTCTTGGTGCTTGTTCTTGGTGTCTAAGGAACACATTTTTAGCGCAGAGGAGAAAAACAAACACTTCGAAAGGGGAAAGTGAAAAGCTCGGGCGTTAATTTTAGCATCCGATTTGTTTTCCTGGTTGCGCTAAAATGTGTTCCTCGCACGTCCACTAACTCACCCTCCAATAAGTTATACTTAGTTCATGATCGTATTTCATTTTTTTTTCCTTTCTGCTTAACGGCCGTAGCAGAATGCGTTGCCTTGTTTTTCTATCCTCCGCTTGTAGGGTGACTTAGTTGCCCGACAGGCAGAAGGTTACCGCTTATCAACAGAAATGCCCGTACTCGTACGCAGTAATGCCAGCCGAAAATGACGCTTGTCGAATATTTTTCTGGTGCGTGTATATGCAACAGTGACATGTTGAGAACGGGGAATGTTTTTGAACAGTACTCGATATACTACGTTTGCTCGACCCAAAGGTGATAGGCTAACGAACCTCGCAATCCAGAACGTCATGCAAGCAGCAGACCACTTTCGGGGCGTCTCCGGATAAAGAAAGATAAGGACTACTGAAATATTTTTGTAGAAGACGCGCTTCGGTGGAGAAGAAAATTCGTACTTAGCCAGTGTACTTCTGTGGTCTACGGATGTTTCGGGTGTACGGAAATTTCTCTAAATGTAAATATTCCGCCGCATAATTCGTTCTTACAAGTACTCCGAGATCGGCAGCAATACGCACGCAATCTCGGAGCGCGTGGGCAGGTTACTCGTCTATTAGAAAGATGGCGCTAGGATGCTGGCGTCTCCTTTGTGCGGTTTAAAATACCCGCTGGATACCGAGCGCGCTGGGCATCGAGCGGGAGCGTTGTGAAGGCGTCTTATAACGCTGCTAAAAGGTGACTGCAAGCAGATGTGAGCAAGTTGACAGTGAGGAAGCGCGGGTAGCGACCGTGGCAGTTGCTGCTTTGTTTCCTTGAAGCTTCACTGCATCACACATGCAGTGCAGTGAAGACGTAGTACGGGCAAAGAAAAAAAAAACGATGGTACGGTGACACAAGTGCAATAAATATTCTTATTAAAATGAGAAGCATTTCAGGCTCGCATAATGTGTTTGCGAGGCCCACAAAACTATCATTAGCGTTAGCTCTAGTCCCCAGGAGTGCTTTGCAATGCCCAACGTGCGGCGTTTGCACGCGCGCTTCTTTCTTGTCTTGCGCACATGACATCATCATCATCATTAGATCTGGTACCCAAGAGTGCGCGTGCACATCTATGCAATGTCCAATTTGCGGCGTTCACACGCGCGCTTCTTCTCTTGCGCACATGACCTCTACTACACTGGAAAAACTGCGGCTGGTGGGCGCGCGTGTTGCACGTGCAAGAAGAAGAAGAAAAAAAAGACGATGTCCGCTAGGACGCGCAAGGCCAGATCGCACCGAAGCTGGCCGATAGTATACTGAAACAGCTCACTTGATAGTCATATGATGTTTTGGCGGTAATATGGCGCGTGACGTTGCGTTAAGAAAGTTTGGCGGAAGCATGTCACGCGATATTTTGTTGCGTGATACACGGGGAACACGTCACGTGGTCACCCAAAACCGCAAAACGCAGTGTCACGTGACATGTTCCCGCCAAAATCACGCAACGCATTGTCACGTGGCATGTTGCCGCCAACATCACGAAACGCAGTTACGTGACGATGTTTCCGCCAACATAAAGTAACGAAATGTCACGTGACATGTTTCCGCCAAGATCACGTAACGCAGTGCGACGTGACATGTTTCTGCTAAAGTGGTGTAACCCAATGTCCCGTGACCTTTTCCCCCAATGTAACGAAATGTCACGTGACATGTTTCCGCCAAGATCACGTAACGCAATGCGACGTGACATGTTTCTGCTAAAGTGGTGTAACCCAATGTCCCGTGACCTTTTCCCCCAATGTAACGAAATGTCACGTGATATGTTTCCGCCTGAATCACGCAGTGTCGCGTGACATGATTCCGCAGGATAAAGTAACGCAGTGTCACGTGACGTGTTTCCGATAAAATCGCGCAACGCAATGTCACGTGACATAATTCCGTCAACGCAACGCAACGTCACGCAGTGACAAATTACGGCTAGCTATAAGCAGCTTCGCTGCTAAAGGAGGACAAAGTGTGCGTAGATATGGCTGGTGCACGGCGTTCGCTGGGCTGCGCAGTGCTTCGCGAGGCGTTCCCCGAGGCCTCGGACCACGACGGCATGCGGGGTGTGCCGGAGACAAACCCGGAACAGCCAACCAAGTGTCCATCAGCTTCGCTAACCTTGCGCCACTAGTGCAAACTTCGCGAATATTTCTTTCTCTCTCTCTCTTCTAGAAAATAGCACCCCTATCGGACATTCGTAATTTGGTGCCACTGCATTCCAATATTAATCCAGCTGCTTTTAATATTTCTGACGAACGACTGCAACGCGCAACGTACAGCTATCAAAAATCGTTCTTCGTTCCGTTGTATTATTATTATTATTATTATTATTATTATTATTATTATTATTATTATTATTATTGCTGTTGTTATTGTTGCCTTTCAAACTAGATTGAAAGGTAAGATTTGGTGATGATCATATCACGCGGATGAGCGCATTTCACTGAGGCAGCGAAACGGCGGAAGGTATCTCATCAAGGACGAATACGACGGCGCTGGCAGGGTATTGTATTTTAACAAAACGGTTTCTTGGGCTAGTTGGCTATGCATTTTCTAAAAGGGTACAGCGTCCGTTTGTCCTTCTCTCTGTGTGTGTGCCTCTCGCGCTGTATACTGGTAAACTGTTTGGATGTTAAGGGTGCGCGAAATGTCCGAAACTCTGGAACACCTTATTGAATACGGCCCATTACGTTTTGGCCATTGCGTCAAATAGTGACCATGCGTGAATGCGAATGCATTTCGTATAGTTTTTGTGAGTGCTCGAGCACGCGCTCACCCATGACATCAGTATAAATGTGAGGTAGGTAGCATGCTCTGGGCGCTAGACGTCAGATATACCGCTATAACTCACACTCATCGATGTCTCCTGACTAATAAAACTACTTTATAAATCTAATAAAACAGTACTTTATATCATATATGTGCGCATTTACAACAGTTCGCGTTGTACAATGGAAGCTATGTGACATTGTGAATCCATTTACAGGTGAAATTCAGTTTATAGCAGTGATTCTCGGACATGGGTGTGTCAGGGACCTCTTGTGGACCAGCGGAAGTGATGGGGTACGCCTTGTACGGATGGAATGGTGGTGGTGGTGGGGAGGGGGAGGGATGGAGGTGGCTGGAACAGGACGTACGGCGGAAAATAGGTAGTAACTGAGACTAGCCTAGGCAGTGTTGCGCGCGAATTGCACATTTGCATAGGATAATTAATGCACAAGGAAGCTGCACAATGTACAGCACTCTTGCTCGACAGTGCCACACCACCTGCATTTGCGAAGGACTGTAATCTGTGACAGCTTGTTGCCCCTTCCCATAATAAATCAATACTAAGTTGTTTTTCACCGCATGACACTGCCGCAAAGCCGGCTTCACCGCAGTACATTAGCGTCACGCGGCAAAGTTGACTTTGCCGCTGCGCAGTAGTGTCATGCGGTGAAGACAACTTAGTATTGATTGATTATGGGGTTTTACGGTCCCAATGCCACGATATGATTATGAGAGACGCCATAGTGGAGGGCTCCGGAAATTTCGACCACCTGGGGTCCTTTAACGTGTACCGACATCGCACAGCACACGGGCCTCAACATTTGGCCTCCATCGAAATGCAGCCGCCGCGGCCGGGAGTCGATTCCGCGACCTTCGGATCTGCAGCCGAGTGTCATAACCACTAGACCACCATGGACTGGGCCAGACAACTTAGTAAACTGGCCTTAAAAAAGCGTTTATTAATTTTTTGTGTTGTCGCGGATGTCGTGGACTCCCCAAAGTGGTTTCGACGACCTCCATTTGAGAACCACCGAGTCATATTATGCAAATGGCTGCCTCTAATTTGTGAACTATTCGAGTTGTTGTTGATATTTAGTTGAATGCACATTGTATACCCCCAGTCCACATGGATTTCACTCGGTATGAAACATTGCTACCATTGGCACACTCCAATAATTACACGCGGCGACGGCGATTCATTGGTCGACATGTATGGCAGCGAATAACTCTCCTCGAAGGATAAACGCCGAGAAGGGCTGCAGCATTGCGCACAAACATGCTGCTATTTTACGATCGTTAGCGTGAGCTGTGCTTGCGGAGTATTGTACTACCTGCCTCCGAAATGCGTGTGCTGAAGCCACAAGCCTCGGAATGTGCGTCGCGCACGCCATGCAAGCGTCACACAAACTGCGAGTGCAACTGCATGATTGTTTGCTGAAGTACGCACATCCAAACTAAATGGAATGGGATACACAACTTATACACAACTTTAATTGTCGTATACAACCCATCTAAGGTACTCGGGTCTATAAGTGCTTTTCATATATACTTTTGTTCGCTTAAAGCGCCACGGTATTGATCTCTCTAATGCTCATTCTGTGCTATATCTCGTGCCATCTTATGGTGAGAATGTACGATTTCATATGATCTTACTTGCAGGACCTTGTAGCTCTAAAAACGGGCAGTCTTGACCGAGGCACGAGAGCCATTTAATTTTCCCACCAACTCATTTCAGCCATGCGAGCGAGATATGTCTATCGATGACGAGCCTGAAATTTTGTTTCAAGAAGCAAGCTGCCCAGTCTCCAGCCGCGGAAGGACGACAAAGAGAGCAGTTGTGCCAGCGCTTCTTTAGGTGGTGCTGTCATCTTCCGCTGATCCTGCATTACTTATCTTCGTGACAATATTAATGTTTTCCGTAAATCTTTGCCGTCGTCAGAGAAGCAAGTCTCCGAGAGGAACGCGAACTATACGGGGCTATTTGCATATGGCTGCGTCGCCGTGCAAGCGACACGAACTCACTATAGGTCGTTTATTTGCCTGTTTTCCACAAGACGCTTTCTACCCGGCAACAAGTGCAAAGTAATGGTGAACATTGATGAACAACTTTATTGAAACGTCCGGCGAATTATTTGGGGATTTGGGCTGACATCCCCGCCTAGGCGCCGGCCACGAGCCCTTGAGCTTTGACGGCTTCCTCGCCGCATGCGCTGGACGGCGCGGAGTTGGTCATCGAGGTCGGGGCTGAGTATAGCGCAGTCCCCTAGTGCGTTTGATCCGAAGCTGCGTCCCCGTGTGGAAAACCTCCTTGTTCCCAACTCCCGCAGCATGTGTTCGAAGACTGCCTCACAAAACCTGCAATTGTGTAACAGGGACTCAACGAGACTGTGTTCAGAAACGTTCTTGACCGCAGCGGTCGCCGCGTTACCGCCTGTCCTCTCGTTTCGTTTCTGGTGCGGTGGCGAAAGTTTGCGCTTCACTAGGCCAGCGTGTAGTTTTGTGCGAAAGAAGAAAAAGAAATGATGTACCATATACATCAACCGTTGGTGCGTCAAGGTCAAATTCGGTGCATTTCGCAAATAAACGTCCGATGAAGGTCGTGGAAACCGCCGTGGGAATAGTTTTCTTAATGACATTTTGTATAAACTGATGACGCATGTCGTGTGTAGTGGAGTGAACAAGCGCAAGGACAATAGGTGTGACGTAAAACTATCCCGTTCTGTGTCTATTCTGAATGCACCTGTAGCCTCCCTCCCCAACTGGCATATCATTTGGGCCGAGCCAGCTGCGCTTGCAGGTGAGGCGATGTAATGGTAACAGAGAGAAAAACGTCGTATGGCTTTATCCAAAATTTCGATATGCGGGGTGGGGTGGAATATTAAGGTATCGTTTAAATGGAAAATTTTGTGGCGGTGTGGGAGTCCACCAGGAAGGGCTGGAGGATGTTGGGTGTTTGTGTATAAATTCCTGCATCGGCCTCGTCCGCTCAGTGGCAATGGCATCCTCTTGATGAGCACGAGGGGATAGATTCGAGCCCGCGTCGCGGTGGCCACGTTGCGATATAATAATAATAATAATAATAATAATAATAATAATAATAATAATAATAATAATAATAATAATAATAATAATAATAATAACTCGCGTACTGGGCGCTGGGCGCGCGCTGAAGTTGGCAAGGGGATCTAAATCAGTCGATAACTCTGTTTGCTGTACTGGGTATTTATTTATTTATTTATTTATTTATTTATTTATTTATTTATTTATTTATTTATTTATTGAACCCTGAAGGCCCGACGGTATTACAGAGGAAAATGGTAAACAGGAAGTTTTACAACAATTGGGTTGTAATATTATACAGCAAGAAAATAATAAGGTAACGTAATAAATCAACATTTTAGTAATAGAAATACACGCAATGTAGTTAGGCAGTGCTTTTAAGCAAATAACTGTAGGTAATAATGTGAAGAAACAAGATAACATAATATCATTTCCTGCATATACAATGTTAGCTAATTCGTCCTGAATTACACGACAGCAAGACGATAAAAAGACGATAAGGCCCTTTGTTGCGTTATAACGGCCAATTAATGGTTCACTTAAACGGTCATTCATACGATCGCAGAGGGCGCAGTTCAGGACATTCGTATTGTACTGGCTTTGATATCAGCTCGGTGTCCTTATATATACGTCTCCCTTGGCTAACAGCCGTCCAACGACCACGACTAAACCTATTAGGGCTCTATCTGGCACGGATGGATACACTTTTACTGGTAGAACAGTGTCCCTAACATTCCGCACAAAAAAAATACTAAGGCTTCCTTTAGTGATTAAGAAACAAAAGAAATAAACCTTGCCCTGCTTGTCTTGAAGCGCTTGTTCCAAACGAATACGCAGTGAACGTACACGAAAGACGTCGCAGTCGCCTTTCGCAAACAGAGTTTCTGGCGCTTCTTGCACAAGCTTCGGTTGAATTCTTCCCTGCTATTCGTCGAGCAAATCACCCTGTTAGCCGCTTTTACTCTTTGTTTTGTTTTTTTTCTAACCGCTTACAAGGAGAAGCAAGTCTGGCTTCTCAATTTCCAAATCGGAGAAGCTCTCGCTCGGAACCAGGCGCTCGCGCCTCTAATTGACTTGGTCCGTAGAGTTCCAACGGGCCGGGTATAGCGGTTTAGGAAACTCGTTTCTATTTGGCCAGCGTACGGCGGCCTGATCGACTCAGGAGAGGGTGGAGAAGGAGGCGTCTCTGTCGCGCTACTGTGTCGCTTTCCAACTGCGACACACACGTGGAGTTCTCGCAGGGAACGGGATAACGTGGTGGCCGCGGACGCGAGGAAGGAAACATAAATACCCAAAGAACGAAACGAAGAAAGCAGATATGCGCTGTGAGAATTAAGAAGAAAGGAAACGTACCATAGGAAATGTAGAGAGCAGGAGGACCAGGTTTTTTTTTTCCAGGGGGGGGGGGGGGAGGGGGGGGGAGGGAGGGGGGGAGGGAGGGGGGTGATACCAAGCTGCTGGCGTCCGGAGGTGGTTGCGCGTCGTGCTTCACGTATAACCGTGTACTTGCGCTGATAGCCTATCCCTATTCGCGAGCCATTGGTCTTGTAGACTTGCGCTGGTCAACTGGACCTCCCGTTAGTCTTCGGCTGGTGTTTTGAAGGGTGTTGCCTGTGTATTCTTGTTGCACACACATAGCGCAATAAATCCAATAAATGATGTTTGAGGTCCTCCGTAATTCGCAGTTTCTTGTACAGATATTCGGCACACAGTAGAACGAATACAATAACTCACTAGTCGCATTTGTCTAACGAAAGAATGGCTTTGCATTTCGAAACACGCGCGCAGACTTTTATCGGTGTGGTTTGAGAGTATGAAAGGGAAATTGGCATCCACCTGTTTTTGCAACACAAGGCTACAATTTTCCCTTTCATAAACGTTACTCCACCTTGCCGGTTTCCGCAGAACTCATTTGACTGGTTTGAGAGTATGTACCAGTGATGCAAGGAATAGGCAAAAAAAAAAGTACGCGGGGATCTGGTATCGCAGACGCCAAAGACCAGCGAAGCTGTGGGAAGCCAAACTTGCTGGATTTGCTGGATTAAGCAAGTTTTTGCTAGATTTTGCTAGACTTGCAGAGCAACGCGTAACATTTTTTCTTTTCTCTTTTTTTGTTGACATGACAGTACAGACTGAAATGTTAAGATTAGCAATTTCTCTCCTGGCAATATCAACAGTAATTCAGAAATTTAGCATCTGAAAATCGAAGCATTTTGTTGTTCAATGAAATCCTAAAGTAATCTTCACTTTCGTTTTACTGCCTTGTTCGCATTCATCAAGCACGTGTATGTCGAGCGTGATCGTGTATTTACCCAACGCAAGCATGATTTTAATCCACGCTTCAGCTTCCGTGGCCCCCGCTTCGGGATCGAATCGCTGTCGTCGCAGCATCCACTTAGGCTTAGGGAATCCTGGTCTTCGCCATCGCTAAGCAAATGCCGTGTCTCTGTTCATTGTACTGTGAGAGAGAGAGAGAGAGAGTGAGCTGGCGCTGCTAGGTTTTTATGGGAGAGCGTGACGTGACACTGCATATGCACCCGCGCCGGATGATGTCACGTATCTCGCGCGCATGCGCCGCGCGCCATCAAGTCTCGCCGTGCGCCACTCCATTTTCGGCTCGGCGAAACCTGTCCACAACGAGCGAGGCATTCAAGCGACTTTCTAGAAGCTGCGCTGTTGTTGTTTTGTTGTTTTTTGGGGTTTAACGTCCCAAAACCAGTTCTGATTATGAGAGACGCCGTAGTGGAGGGCTGCGGAAATTTCGACCACCTGGGGTTCTTTAACGTGCACTGAAATCGCACAGCACACGGGCCTCAACATTTCGCCTCCATCGAAATGCAGCCGCCGCGGCCGGGATTCGATCCCGCGACCCTCGGATCAGCAGCCGAGTACCACTAGACCACCGTGGCGGGGCTAGAAGCTGCGCTGTAAAAGTCATATGAGAGCAAGCAGTTATTACCACTGGTCATTACTAAACCTAATCAGTCTCAGGTCGGCGTTCTCATTCAGTAGTGCGTTCACTCACGCTCGTTTCGATATCGTGAGTGAGTAACGGGTGGTGTTAGTACAGGAGGTGAGGATCGACGACTATGGGGCGAGTGTTCTGGAGTTGATTGATTTGATTTATGGGGTTTTACGTCCCAAAACCAGCTCTGATTATGAGAGACGCCGTAGTGGAGGTCTCCGGAAATTTCGACCACCTGGGGTTCTTTAACGTGCACTGACATCGCGCAGCACACGGGCCTCAACATTTCGCCTCCATCGAAATGCAGCCGCCGCGGCCGGGATTCGATCCCGCGACCTTCGGATCAGCAGCCGAGTACCATAACCGCTAGACCACCGTGGCGGGGCGTGTTCGCTGGAGTGAGCGTGAGGGGGTTTAAGTGGAAACGTGAGAGGCAAGTGGGTGCGTGAAAGAAAGAAAGAAAGAAAGAAAGAAAGAAAGAAAGAAAGAAAGAAAGAAAGAAAGATGATGGCGAAGGCGCCTTCGCTTATTCTGCCGACATATGTCCCGAGGTTGCATGTAAGCCGAATACACAGCCAGACCAGATTAGCCAAACGTTTAACATTTATGCACGGCAGCAAAGGGCGGGCAGCCAGGTACCTACTACCACATTCCTCTGTGCTCGAACCGAGCGTCCTTTCTTACACGCGACAGACTGGATCCCTAAATGAGGTGAGGCAAGCGTGGCGGAAGGCGGCAGAAAGTTGGGTGAGAAGATGTGGTCATGGGCGACAGTGGACACCGTTGTTCTGTTTCCGATCTCGCCCATGACGAACGCATTCGGATCAACGGTTTCCAATCCGGAACAACGGTTTCCGATCCGAATGCGTTCGGTTTTCACGTCTGTGCCCTGCAGTGTGTGTAGACATGATGATGATGACGGCGCCGCCGCCGCCGACGACGACATTCAAAATTGGCACCCTAGTTTTTCGATCATTTATGGGATATCGTTGTTGCCAGCCTCTTGCCTTCGGTGTAGGAGGCAGCACGTCTTTCGGGGCAAAAAAAAAAAAAAAAAGCATGATGTCGCAACACTGCATTAGCTCCTGATGCCTTTGGTCTAGGTCGATTCCTGGCGCTTTCCTTTGTCTATCGTCATTCCCCGTACCAAGGCAACCATTAAATAGTTGTGCAACCTTTCACAAAAAGCTATGGGCGACCCCTTCCCAATACCGCTATTTCTTACGTATTCTGTTTTATCTGTGGTTAGTATAGGGCCTTTTCATGCAGATGTTTCTAGGCGTATCATGTTTCGTGGGCAGAAAAGAAGAGAAACGGCACTGGCAGAGGCACATTTCTGAGCGCGAACATTATGTTTCATAACTTTCGTTATGTGATTTGGTATTATGTTTCGCTCATATGTCACTATTTCAGTTCTCAATTATTTTCTTTTTCGGCGCTGTATAAGGTTTTCCACGTGGCATGAAGTAAAATTAAATGTGAGCTTGTCCGCCCGCTTTATGCAAGTCCGCTCGTTATATTTGGCATCCTGCAGCTGTCTGGGAGCGCTTTTCAGGAGTTGTTACGTAAGGTTTGTCTGCCAAAGCATTAACGAGGGTTTTAGATGTTTGCCCGCTCGTGTTCCAATTATAAATGCCGCATCTGTAGAGCTCCCTGCAATATGTGCAATCTCCTGCCTTAGCTGTATCGCGTTTCGCCGGCAGGCGAAATTCAAAAGCACCCTTCACATTTTGCTTTTGTAGTGTCATGCTACTTTGGTTAGTACGTAAGTAATGTGATTAGATTCTGCTTTTAGAACGTTCCTGTCGCTGGCGTGGCGCTATAACTTATTCGTATTCGTTTATCGCAGCCCGTTACGTTACTTGCTTTCGATTGCAAATAATGATCTTCTCTGGCAGAACAAGCGCGTGTACTGAAGATAACTCGAAGGCTGTGTGGCGAAAATGCGGGTCGTCTGCGATACCGCGCGCCTATATTTAACCGAATGTTGCGTCTTCAGTACGTATGCTTGCACGCATTTATCGTGGCACATGAATTTAAGATGTAGTGCGCGCTAGCCGCAAGTCGGCTCAGTTTCACATGCACTCGACATTCTGCAGTGTTGGCCTGCACTTGGCCCACTTGGCCAAAATTATCCCTCCAAATAACTTTAACCCACCCGTATTCCTGGATTTTAGGCCGGTTAAATCAAGTCAAACTTGATTTGTAGGTCTTTCTTACCGATAAATAGTTGTAGACATTTTACCGATAAAGAGTTATTTAGGCCGATAAATGGATGTGGGTCTTTCTTACCGATAAACAGTTATATGGGCCTTAGCAGACGCCGTCAAATATATGTGACGTCACGCGTATCAGTGTTGAAACGTCAAAGCGGTGTCGCCACCCGTTTTATTTATTTATTTATTTATTTATTTATTTATTTATTTATTTATTTGCTTGTTTATTTTTCGCGCGTTTACCTAGCTTACCGAGGCTCTTATCCTCGCACGATTGGCGTTTTGACATTGCGAACCTTCTACTACGAGAAAAAAATTGTTTTTCACCTTAGTGTCCTTTTAATTTTGATCGAACCGCATGATTAATTGGAGGTCGCAGCTTCAGCTTGTCTGCCCACGGGATGGTCGCCGCGCAGTGATCTAACGACGGCTTGTGACAGGTTGTTCAACTTTTCGAAACTTTTCTTTTTCTAATTCAAATCTGAGGCCCCTTTCCAACAAGTTGATCCGCTTTTATCTGGTACCCAATGTCTTTATAAAAAGCAGTTCAACGAAGTGGGCAATTTCACGCATTAGCTTTATATTTCAACAGTGTCGACTGTCGTTTCAAGCCATGCTCTGAAAACTCAGAAGAAGCGGGCTCAATTCCTTACGAAGGTCAGAAGAGCCGCCTTAAGTTTCTGGTCTCTTTGTGTGCACTTTTTCAATAGGTTATGTATAGAAGCTATGGTCACCATAAAATGGTCTTGCTGTTGAGTGCAGAAACGAAAAGAAAGAGTTTGCAACCACTTCGCCTTGCCAGCACTAACTTACGGGGGGAGCGGACGGAGGAATAACCAATAAACTCGGGAAGAACTTAGGAACCACACAGCGGGTGATGCAACGCAGAATAATTGGCGTAACATCTAGTTATGGGAAGTGAGCAGAGTGGATTAGAAAGCAGACGGGTGTAGTCAGTGTCATACGCGACGTCGCAAGAAATGGACATGGGAAGACCAGGTACAGAGAGGGTTACATCACCGATGGTCAGTTAGATCGTCGCAATGATATAGATACCATGACAGAGGAAGCGCGGCCGTGCATTAGTGATAATTTCTTGTGTTTAACGTCCCAAAACCACGAGATGATTATGAGTTTTCTTTGAAGTGCTCTGACATCGCACGGTACACGGGCCTCTATCATTTCGCCTCCATCAAAATGCAACTGCTGCGGCCGGGATTCGATCCCGCGACCTTCGTATCAGCAGCCGAGTGCAATAGCCACTAGACCAGAGGTGCGGGGCGCGCGGCCGTGGGCGGTCTACAGACTGCTTTCCCGCTCTAAGCGCATTCACGTCTGCACACTCCATTCGACGTGCACAAGCACCGCAAAAGCTTCTCAGAAATTTTGCGGAGAGTGAGCCGACTCAAAGCGAGTTCGACGATTTACAGAGAGAGGGCCAGAAGCGAATGAAAGGGATTGATTTGATTGATTTATGGGGTTTAACGTCCCAAAACCAGCTCCGATTATGAGAGACGCCGTAGTGGAGGGCTCCGGAAATTTCGACCACCTGGGGTTCTTTAACGTGCACTGACATCGCACAGCACACGGGCCTCAACATTTCGCCTCCATTGAAATGCAGCCGCCGCGGCCGGGATTCGATCCCGCGACCCTCGGATCAGCAGCCGAGTACCATAGCCACTAGACCACCGTGGCGGGGACGGGCACTGAATGGGATGAATGGCGTGACGAATGTGCAGGTGTGCACGCGCTTAGAGAAGGAAAGCAATCTGTGCACGAGAGTTTTTGGCTGGGAGGCATCCTTGCGGGAAAGCCAACTTACAGATTTTTTGCAAATGGTCAATTGAAACAATTTGCAGGCGTCCAATAGAATCGGTTCGCGCAGGGCAGGGACGGAGATTGTTTGGAGTGGCCTTCCTCATACAGTGGACGTGGAATACGCTGGTGACGCGACAAGGACGATGATTAAGATAATGATGATGGTGACGCGCTCTTTAAGTTTGGACGCTCTGATAAAACCCGGTTATTTCGGCCCTTGTAAACTAGCTATATAAGTAAAATTGCTTTTTTTTTGTTTTTGTTTTTTTTGTGGGGGGGGGGGGTTACTTAATTCTGTAATTTGATGCGACGAGCTTTTGAAAGAGACGACAAAAGAAAATCTAAAGTACCTCGCGAGCTCATTCGAATATTCACGTATTTTTTGTCAGCTAATTCTCATTTTTCTCTCATTTCTGCAGCCGGGGCGAGTTGAGCAGGTGCTGGTACATCCTCCTGTCCGGATCGGTGTTCATCAATGGATCCATGTTTCTACCGAGAAGCAGGTGAGTCGTTATATAAATCGAACACTTGCTGCGCCGTGAGGCTCTTGGAGCGACGTGTGCCGACCGACGCGGCACTGAGGAAAGCAGCGAGCACCGCATGGGAGCGTCACTCAATCAATCAGTCAATCGATCAATTTTTTTTATTATTTACACAAAAAGCTTTTACAGATAGGGGTATACAGAAGGAGGTCTCATAATAAAAACTGAATTGGGACCTCCTGTTCATGGTTAACGTAAACGTTACAATGGCAGCAATGGTAGCTGAATGAGTACAGTTGCAAAAATGATAAATAATGATACGGATATAAGGTAAATAACGATATTAATAGACAGCAGTGTATCGGCAGTAAGTAATGTAGTGAAACTAGGTAAAACTAATATAGAAGTGGAGGAAAAAGAAAAGGGAAAAAATAAATGAGTGTGCACTGCTTTCTCGTTGTCCTAAGCACGATGCTGTTCTTTTCACCGGGTAGAGCATTCATAGGTCAGTACAGCACGCCTAGTTCTTACTACAACTCCATTAAATGGGTGCGCTGGAAGAAAAATGAAAAAACAAACAAACAGTATCAGGGCATCAAAAGCAGCCGCTGTGCCGTTATCGAGCGAAGTCACGTAACAAAAAAAAAAAAGAGAGAAAACTCCTTCGCTTGGGCGACGAGCTCCACATGTGCCGTCGTCGTACTGAAATGATTAATGTTAAGTGTCATCAAATGTTTTCATACGACGTCACATCGCATGTGTTGCCACTCCCAACTGAGCTATAGCGAAGCCACAAGCACCACACTTTTTGAACTTGACATTTTGTAGCTCTAGGGCAGCTTTGAAGGCCTTAATTCAAGAGAGCTGGCGTCGTGGCGCGCGAGAGCAGTTCGGTGTCCAGTGCGAAGAAAATTGGGCGTATGCTATACGGAACGAGCGACATGTCACACGCTCACACACATGTGA
The DNA here is from genome assembly GCA_013339685.2 of Hyalomma asiaticum. NCBI lineage: Eukaryota > Metazoa > Arthropoda > Arachnida > Ixodida > Ixodidae > Hyalomma > Hyalomma asiaticum. The sequence goes on from CM023481.1 coordinate 22,502,930, forward strand.
CATGTGACTTAAGACGGCGAGAGAGCTGCCTGATCCGGCAGAAACGAGCATGACATTTTTTGTATGTCCTTTGACGAGACCCGCAATTCCTGCAGCTTTAAAAGAATTTTGTTTTTCTGCTCACTTTTTTCTTTCTTCTTTTGTGGAACCGGGGTGGTGTTAGGTAGTGGTTGAAGAAGAAGAGGCAACAGGGCATGTGTTCGCATTGCTGAGATATCTTTTTTCTAATAGTTCATGAATACGTTTTCGTAAGGGCAAGAGCATTATATATCTCCCGGAACGCGAAAAGTGACTGTCCGTCGTCATTAGTCGGCGACAACACGCGCGGTACCAAAAATCGTATGACATCATATAAGGCACCGAACGTCAATTAAAGCATCCCTAATTGCATCAAAATGATGTCGAATGAATTAGGAGAATTAAGAACGCTAATCAAAGCGAATGAACGCAAATTAAGAGTGAATTAGATACTTGAGAAAGAAAACGAACGTGAATTAGGAAAGCAGGTAATGCATGTCAGCGTTGTGCATAAAGTAAGTCAAAGTGAATTAGAGGTGAATGAAAGGTGAAGTGAACGAATCAAGGTAATTAAGATGACGGAGCGAATCTTTCTAAGAATACGTAATGGTTCTCGCCTTCAAGCCGTGTTTTTTTTTTTTCTTCCCCCCTTTTTCTTTTCTCTCTTTTCACTTCTTTAAGGCTGAGCAAGGATTCGGCCCACTGAACGCCACTGAAGCTCGCTGAGAGGTTTTCGCTGCGGTGTTCGAAGCTCTGTAACTGCCGAAACCGAAACCGTTCTGCGGGAGGGGAGTACGCTCACTTTATTCCATATATAGGGCGCCGTCGACCTTGCCGTCTATATATATTCCCGTAGCTTCGGGATCGAGTTGCTTCGACGCTACGACGCACAAAGGGATGCCGCCGATGCTGCTCGTGCGCATTCGAGGGAGACAGTGTACACATCGCACCGAATAGCGTACGTATACACCTGACGCGGATGACTCACGTCGAACGGCCTGCATAAATACAGGCTCTCGCACACCGCCCTGTTCCATCGAATGTCAGGGCCACGATTACTATGCACACTCAGGCGGCTCCTCGAAGATGCCCGGCGTGGATTGCTCGCGAGACGGGAATCGCGAAGCCGCGCTGCTGCCCCACATATCGAGAAAAAAAGGAATAGACAGTCGGTGCACGCCGGGCCTGAGAACTCTGAAACAAGGTCGTGCTCGTCTTAATGGGCGTGGACCACTGAGTCTTGACCGGCACGCAGCCGTTGCATCTATGCAGGGATAGGGAGTCTGACGGTTGCGATATCGCCGGCATGCATGTGAGACGTCACGGCGTGAAGCTCATCACGTGGCACGCATTGACGTTTGCCCCCGCGGTTTTGGATGCGATGCTCGCGGCAGTGCAACATGCTTCCCATCGTGTGTGGTCGTCTGCGCGGAGCCATCGGACCCACGTCCGCGTTCGTGGCCGCACCACCGCAGTGTTCCGCCACCGGCGCAGCGTCCCGCTGTGTGGGTGGGTGGGCCTCACTGGTGGCGAGGGGGAGCGCTAATGCAGGAGCGAGGGGGGGAGGGGAAAGGCATGGGGCGGGGAGGGGGACGCAATGTGCACGCACCGTAGTATGTGCTGATTGAAAGTTGGTAGTGGCGTCAACTCCCTTCGCCCGTCCGGCAGTAATCCGTACCAGACGCCGACCCCACAAGAGAGTGGCATAGTCTTTGGTGTATGCAGAGAAACAGAGGCAATGCTCATTTAGGGCCACGTGGGGTATTTGCCCCGTGGCACTTCTTTTCCCTTTATCGGATATAAGAAACGTAAATCTTCGGGCGACCTTATCTCAGACACAGTGTCCATGCTCCATAATTCGTTGAATGGCGCTTGTTGTTCTTTTATACATGACGTGGCGTTGTATACTTTACGAACATAGAGTTACTGTATATGCTACCGCAGGTAGCAGAGTTATGTGTAGGTCGGCCATCTTGGACTATCAGCAACCAAACTTATGCGGCGAAGCCACGCTCAGTTTTTGCAGGCGGCATCCCCGACCGGGCATGGACAGTTTTCCAACGCTCGTAGACCGCTTTAAAGCTTAATAGCAAACAAAACGCAGCGACAGCTAAGTGACGAGACACAAATTCACGGTGTTGCTCTTCCTTTTTAACACACGGCGCGAAGTGCTGAACGATCGAATGTTTTCATATGTGTGTGTGCTTCGCTCCTCGCAACTTTTGACTTGACAACGTATGGACACATTGGTTATTCCAGGCACACCGACCAAATGCAGCATTCATTTTCCTCAGTGGTTAGTATCGCACTGAGCAGTTCTTAAGCCGAAACCGCATGTATGCTATTTTCCGCGCGAATACGACGCGGTAAGATATGAGCCGTTGCGCGGTGGGTCACATGGTCGATCACTCGGTTATTCGAAATCGAGAAACGATCGCTTGTCATACAAGCGAAATCCAACCGTAACAAGCCGATTCAAGTTGTACGTAAGAGATGTCCTGCCGGTTGCCACAAAAGCGCGCTTGCAAACAACTGTCAACGGTTATCGAACACCGAAAGAAAACTAGGATACAGCGCCAATTTTCACGGCAAAACAGTTGACCTTAAGTTATTACTGCCGAGATTCGACCCCGCGACCTTCGGATGAGCAGCCGAGTGCCATAACCACTAGACCACCGTGGCGGGGCGCTTAAAATGTTGAACGGATCTGATAAGCACATTACTAATTATATAATCGGTACGATTGGCATATATAAGCAGGAGTGCTATAGTTCCGCCTTTTTCGAAACCTGTAAAGTCGTGAAACGTCTCCGGCCCACTGATAACGTGTCAAGACACTCTTGCTCGTCCTTCTACTTACGAGTCCGTTCATTTCCCATTCCTCGCCCTTGAGGCGAGCGATCACACCCTTTCGCGAAAATTTTTGGAAGCGTCTGTGGTGGGTGCCCGTGTATGGCTGCGTGAGCTGCGAAGGACGACGCCGTGAACGACCTCGCGAGCGTTCGAGAGTGACTTGCACCACCACGAACGTGGCGTAGCTTGGTGCATATTTGATGCTGTAGCGGCGACTACGGGAAAGAGAAGCAAGGAAGGCAGTTTTTTTGCAACGCTTCGATTGACACGCACGGGCTCCAATAGGCCAAGGCCAGTCCCGCGCGGCATGGGTCCGCCACACCGCTTCTTGGCGGCCCAGAAATAACCCTTGCGTGCGTTCGGCGCGTGCGATAGCGTCGCGCGAAGTCTCTTGCCTCAGGGCTTCGCGGGGAAGAGGGGGGCGGGGAGGGGGGCGTTTCCCGTATGGTGTCCTTGTATAATATATATAAAGACAGGCATATGCATGCAGCCGCCTCCATGCCCCGCTTATATGAAGGAAAAAAAAAAAAGCGCTCATGTATATACGTGCCTATAATCGTCGATTCAGTAAGTAAACACGCGAGCTTGCAGTCTTGCAGATATAAAAGCTAAAAATGCAACTCTGGTGATTTTTCGTTGTGCGCTGATCTCAACGAAATTTTCCGTAAATGCTCTCCTTGGTGCTGCAATAATTTATACCAAGCCAGGTGGTTTCAAGTCATTTAGTTTTCCTGAAAATGAATTCTAAAGTGTTTTAGCGGACTCCCACGCGAGCCACCCTGTGTGTTTGACGTCGTTACCTGCAGCGCTGTCTACCCGAGCAGGCGCGTCGTCTAAAGCAGTACGGCGATACTTCAGCGCTCAAATCGTCCCCGTCAAGTTTAGAGGAGCTCAACACATCCTTGGATGACATCGCCACTTTCATTTTTCTTTCCTTTTTTTTTTCTTTTTTTTTGCACCAGCTCCGTATTTCTGATGGCGGGGAGGCTGTGACGTCATCGCATACGCTGTACGAAGCGTCTACCCGTTTCGGCTTGAACGCATCGTTCGTTCCGTTATTTAAAGTTACGGGTGAGTTTCTGAGCAAATTGACTTACCCTGGCTGCCACAGGACTGGCAGTACTATTGGAAAACAGCGATATGGTGAAAAAACCGGCGGAGTTCCGCTTTAACAACTGAGGCGGCTGAACGATTGGTGGGTGGATGTCTGGAGCGTCCCCTTTGAATCGCGCTAACGGTGAGCGCTTTATTAGTACTACTGCTTATACGCATTTTGAGCATATTTATCCCTTCCATGATAATTGCATGGGTATGCGTTGACATTCGAATGGACCATGCTTCCTGGTTTTTACACCTTTCCCACATATTGCCGCACAAATTCACTTCGTAAGAAGACTTATTTCTGTACTTCGTGGTCACAGGCATGCTGATCTGTCCTCAAAGACCAGGGAACTTTTGCTTAAATTGTAGTATTTTTTTTAAAATTTATTATTTGACGTCATACATATACCCCCAGATCTCTCTAGAAATGCTTAACGTCTCTTCTACCCAGTGGCGCCCTTATGCATGTTTGACATCATTCGTACAGTCTGCTTCTCTTTACCGTTGTCAAAGACGACAACCATCTTATAATGTTTAGGTTGGTGGCTAGATCCCCCAAACGTGCACCCACATTTCCTCTATGGAAACACTCAAGTATTCCAGCCGCCCACCTCTTTCCGACATCATTTCTCAATTATTTGTCGAAGCGTATTTTGCACTGGGCCTTAGGCTCTTCTAAAGATCTCTGATCTTATTGCACAGTTTCGTTGCGGTTTTTCGATAACTTCAAGTACAAGCCTTCCAAATTACTTCTGATTTATCTCCAGTATCGACTGCACTTCAGATCTCACGCGCATGCAGCACTGAGTTAGCAAATGTTAGTCCTGAAACATCATTACTCCTTTCCAGATTCGTTTTACTGTAATTCAAACTTATTCTACTCCCATTATTACCGCATGCTTTATTATGAATGGGAAACTATTCATTTTTTTTTCCTTTCGAAATACTTATTTTTTTCTGTGGTCCCTACACCTAGATATACGTACACTGATCTACTCTTGGTATCTCATTTCTCTGTATTGTGACTGGCTGGTCCGTTGTATCTTAACACTCGGTTTATCGACAGTGACTAGCTTTGCTAGCGAACAAAATTCACGGAAAATCGGCTAAGCTCTGAAAACAAAACTCCGAATAAAAAAACAGAAAGAAAAGCATCAACACCTTGAACGTCCGACTTTCGTCTCTTCGATCATTTTTTCTTTCTTTTTTTTTTATTGCTGTACCTTGAGAAACAGGTATGACATGCGTTCGCTAAAATCGCCCTCTCGAAGCGTCTGTAGTGGCAGGGAAAACTTGCTGAGATCGCGGAAGGCTCGCGAGATTCGTCGCTTCATTCCTGCGATGATCCATGGAAGGAACAAACAAAAGGGAAAAAAAAAAAACAGGCAACGAAGAACGGCTATAGAGCAGCGCGCTGCGGGAGGCATCGGCGGCCCCAAAAAAAGTGCAGCTACAGATATATACACGCAATGTTTCCCAGCCTTCATCTCGCCGAAGTCGTCGAACACTCTGCACGCGCTCCACCTTGTCGGTGGTCAAGGAGCGCAAGCTTCCTTTGGCGAGAACCGCTTCCGTCTTTTCCGTCAGCTTTGATGCATGGAATGTGATGCGCCCCGTTCTTCGGTGAAGCTGTTTCGCCCCTTCGTGAGCGTTTGCGCAACAGCCTGCGAGCCAGATTTGAACGAGCCTTGCGGTCATCTCTATAGCGCCACGTACGCGCAGTCTTTGTGCATATAGGCTTCGCTCACTGCTGTTGTTTCTTTCAAAAGCAATGCGAGATGACGCTACAGACTTCCTTGTTCTGCCGACGCAGCGGGAGCACGTATATGTACCGTTGGAGAAGAGGGACCCGCCCTCGAGATGATTGATTGGTTTTTGCGGTTTTGTCCCAAAACCACGCTTTGATTATGAGAGACGCCGTATATAGTGGAGGGCTCCAGAAATTTCTACCACCCGGGTTCGCACAGTACATGGGCCTCAACATTTTGCCTCCTTCGACATGCATCCGGTGCAGCAGGGATTCGATCCCACGAACCTCGGATCAGCAGCCGAGTGCCATAGCCACTAGACCACCGTCTTCGGTGCCTCATTATGAACGCTTGTGTACGGAAAAAAGAGTATAGCGGTTGCTTGTACACGTGACAAAATTTGTATGAACAGCTCTTGTTCTTGCTTCGTTCATCGCTATAGCTGCTATAGTCCTGTGACTTCGCCTGTATGTACTGCACCCTCGAAATTTTTTTAATGACATCACGCGAACGCTGTGCCTGGGACATGGAAGTGTCTAATATCTTTTAAAAGTAACGGCATTCTGCTGTATATATACCATGCGCAAGCGAACGAAGCACGCTCGACTGCGAGCGCCGTCTTTGCTGCGCTGTTTGCTTGAAGAAAGCGAATCCGGTCTGCGAATTACCATTTGTACGCCCTGAGAGGTGCATTCGTTGGTTCACCGTTGGCTGCAGCTTTCGTTCTTCAACCGCTCGATGCGCACGAATGCATTAGTTAGTCCCTAACTTGGTCCCTAACCTAACTGGTATGTTCAGATGAACTGCTGGTGTGACGTAATGCCCCGTTGTCGAAAGTTTTTGCGATTGGGAAGATGAAAAGTATATGCGCTATCATATGAAAGGGCAAGACCGGTACCCAGCCGTTTGTAGCGCAAAAACAAGGAGATCCACGCGGGTTCCGACCTGTCGCCCACACATTGGCATCCACCTGATTTTAGCACAAGGCTTCCTCCGCTTCCGCACCTTTCCTATGCATTGCGTGATTCCGTGTCACCGACTTGCCAAGCCTGCGCTACCATGTTCTTGGCTTAAAATACTCTTCTAAAGAGTGAAGACGAGATAAAGATCATCTCGCTTTAATCACTGTATTTGAATATTTAGGAGCAAAGCTTAACGCGTCTGCTCAACCGGCCGCACAAGCTTTATTGGTCTGAGCGTGGGAACTTTCTGTTGGGTCACGGAAATCGTTTTGCGAATCGCGACGTGGCAACATTTCTTTCGGTTAATTGCCCGACTATACACGCTACAAATGGCATTTCTGCGTGTCCTTATGGTGGAGCTCTGGCAAGCGAATCTAATACACCATTCTGTTGTTTTCTCCTTTTTTCTCTTCTTTTATTTATTTATTTATTTATTTATTTATTTATTTATTTATTTATTTATTTATTTATTTATTTATTTATTTTTGGTAGGGAGGAACGGGAGGGCGGTGAACGAACAGTAATGCGTATGCCACCGTAGAAAACGTTTTTCAGTGTGATCCTGGCCTGCCGAATTGTTAAAATCATGGTTATAGTTTTATCCGGTTTATCCCCTGTCAGTCGTTTTTTGGCAATGGCAATTTTTAATATTTCTTTTATTCAACGGTGCGCATTCGATCCGCTTTCGGCGGCTCAACTTTATTTGTTTTTCTTCCTTGCTTAATTCATATTTCCAGGACATTTTATCACGGAGCGTGAGTAGTACTACAAGCGTCTATTCTACGTCATCAGCCTGAATATAGGCTGATCCCCCTTAGAGGGTATATGCGTCACTGTCTTCGAGACAATCATCGTCATGAATAATACTTTTGGGAACGTCGGTATAACAACCGCATAACCATCGTCTCTGGGACCACGTATAAGACAACAGTAAGAATGCAGGCGCTTGACAAGACAACTGGACTTGCGGGACCTTTACCTGGATGGCTTAGCCATTACCAAGGGCCTGGAGAGCCTCCCGGTTCAGTAAAGATTGCCTGGGACGCATGCATTCCCTATTGGCAAGGCGGCAGGAGCGTGGACTTCGTGCCGGTGCCCGAGCTGGAGCCCGAAAAGACCCGCAAACCATCAACCGGCCGCGGAGTGCCTGCGCAGCTGGCGACGGTTCGATCGACTGCTCTCTTAATTGACCCAGCCCTGAGCAACTGAACTGCTACAAACACTTTCGCTGCACACGACCGGCTGCTGAATCCTGGTTCTTTTGATTTTTCGCGGAGCCAGCGACTATACCGTGACTTAACCGGTGAAGTATCCTCGCATCTTTATGAACTATCAGTCTGTGTTCCCGTGAAGGATTATACGTATACAATTGGTTTAATCACGTGAGGTTTCTCACGATATTCACGTTTGTGGGAAGAGTTGGTGCGATGGGAAGAGTCAGTATGATTTCATTTCGCATAATAATATATTTCCTATTTCGATTTAGCGGTCCTTCGTTTTCTGCTGTTTTTTTTTTCTTCCATGTAATAGCTTTTACTCCGCCGAGCCATGGTCTCGAATGTTGTCACATTAAAGAAAACATTATTTTGTCAGAAATCCTAGTTTATTGATACTATACAGCGGCAAACGAAGGACACATACCGTGTTTTTCACGTAGTGACCTTCGATAAGTCCATGTTTGTGGAGTGTATTAGCCGTACTTTTGTAACGTATGCTCAAACGCAGCTGACAAATGAGTATATCTGTGTTGCGGTGTGCAGCAGGCGCAGAACACTTGCCCCAGTGGCCGTGGCTACATTAAGGCGTTATCTTTACTTCTAAAACGGGAACGATAAAGAATGCATATCACACATCGCACTATACCGACAATTTTTAACACGCTGTAAACATGTATCCTTACCGGGCTTCGGCACTCTTAAAGTCTTTTCGAATAGTCATCCGACTGTTCAAGCTATTTCTGATACGCACCTATTTCCCACTCGTCTTAGCAGCGCGCATAGGAGGAATGCTGTATAGTGTAAACAGTACTGAGCCCGGTTTTGGGCAGTCGTGCGCTTTAGGACATTGCCACTTTTGTCAGGGATATTGATTTGATGATTTGATTTGTGGGGTTTAACGTCCCAAAACCAGCTCTGATTATGAGAGACGCCGTAGTGGAGGTCTCCGGAAATTTTGACCACCCGGGGTTCTTTAACGTGCACTGACATCGCACAGCACACGGGCCTCAACATTTCGCCTCCATCGATTTGTCAGGGATATTACTGTCCACACTAATTCGCCGTAGTCCGTGCGAGCTGGTGTTACAGAGAAGCGTATTGCGGTTCTCGGTGCCACAACGATTAAAAAGGGAAAAAAAAAATCTTTATTTATTTATCTTATATGACTTCGACCAGTGGTTTCCAGTATAGATTTAATGCTGAATTGTCAATTAGCAATGAATGATGACTGGGGCGCGGCATTTAATTTGAAGGTATTTCGATAAGTAACAATGAAGCTTACTTTCTGTAGTTGCCTATTGCGCTCCATAAACTTTGTGGGTGACGGTATGTACCCTGCTGCAAGGTAGCACATATGGCAAAGAAAATTCAGATGAACGTTCTTTCTTTCTGCTACCGTTGCCACCGTATGGCCTACACTCAGCCAATGTGTGCGACTGGAGATACCCTGTAATGCACCGCAAGAACAGCGCGGCAGCGTATACGTGAGACGGTGGAAACGGATACATTCGCTGACGAGCGCTGATAAAACATCAAGTGTGGGCATATATAGATACTTGTTTTCTGCTTTTTTTTTTCTTTGTTGTAAATGAATTTTAAAAATTGCTCGTGGCACATGCCGCGCATTTCTAGTCGTTGAACTAGACAGAATTACTCGAAGAGCGGCCATTCTGAAAAAAAAAAGAAAAAGAAAGGAAAGCTTAATTTAAAAGATTTGGGTAGTTAGGTTCTAATTTAGTTAAACTTCAATTTACCGATCGTAGTCTGTGGCTTTGCTAGGCATGTCCACTTGGAACGAGTTCTGAGGAAGTCACAGGTACGAAATATTCGTCGTCAAACTTCGAGTGAACATGTGCTATTTTTAGTTTACTTTCATTTTAACCATACGCCGTTTTGTGCACTAAAGCAGGAACAAAAAAATAAGGGATACTGGAAAGCCAATATGTACTTTCAGAATACGTAAAAGATGGCGTCATCCTCAGCTTTTGTTGTTAGTGGAGATGCCTTACAAACTCGCAGGCTATATTTCGTACTTTGCTGTAGACCTTTTCACTGGAGGCATGGAGCACCGCCATACTGGGCTATGGCACGGCAACAAAAAGGCTCGTGTCGTATGTTTCTTTCTCTTTTTCCTTGCGTGTGGGCGCTGCTTGATAATGATGTTCTACCAACTCGCCCAAGTCTCCACGTCCCAGCCTCGGCGATCCTTTTTTGGGTTATCAATTCATGCTTAGCACAGCCCAGCGGGAATTATGGTGGCACCCAGGGAGCCGTCTGTGAAAAGGTGTATATGTGCTACAATAGAATTTGGCAGCACCTCGTTAGTTCAGTTGTGGCAGTTTGGCGATGTTTTACTTTGTGTTTTCGTGCAATAGCCGTATACCGCCTGGTGTTCCGTAGTTCGTGGATCGTTGTCGTTTATAGTGTGCTGTCTGCCACGCGTCATTAAAACAACAAAATTTGTGTATAATTTGTGTAAATACACACACATACACACACACACACACCGCTTGCGCGCGTTACTTATGCAATGAAAAACGGTAATAGATGCCGTAACATTTGAAATCCCGAACGCTAACTAATTGGGTGCCTTTAGAAAGAGTTTTTCTGCTCCGTGCAATTTTCGTGCCCTGTTAAGTGAATGTTATTGGCCGACTGCTCCCTTTCAAAGCTGTACTTACCATTTCTCATTGATATTAAAAGGTCGCTAAGGGCAAATATTAAGTTTATCGAGATTGAAAGATTAGGTCTGTGTGATAACCACTTCGCCTATCGTGGCGAGAACAGAGCAGTTGTAGCGAGAAATACGGGAAAAATAGAGAAATTGGGGTGGCGGTTTCTGTCCCGCTCTCAGTTGAGTACCTTTTTGGAATTACGTCAGCTCGTCTATTTTGAGTACTCGACTACTTCTTCAGGCTGTAAATGAAAAAAAAAATTACGTAGACTTTGACAATAAACAAACGTGCAGTAGAGTCACAGTCGTTGCTGCATAATACGGCCGTGTAGCTCACTGCACCGTAATGTCGGCAGCCGAAATCGTGACGTCGAGTCCTCTTTTCGGCGCGGGCGATTTAAATTGAGCGGTGACACCAGGGAGTTTCGGCGCCAAGTTTTCGACGCAAAAACAAAAAAAAAAGGAAAAAAAGAAGAAAACAAAATCGTTTATTGGCGCGTAGAAAGTGGTGATAGACAGGTGAAAAATAGACCTAGGCAAACTTAATATTTTCTTTTAGTGTCCCTTTAACGAGGCAAAAACGACGAACGACAGTTCGGGCCCCGCTCTGGTAAGCCGCCTGCCTGATTTTTTACTCATTGTTTATTTCAAGCAGTAAGGTTGTTTACCAGCCGCCGCGGTGGTGGAGTGGTTGCGGTGCTGGGCTGCTAAAGACCCGTGTATACTGTGAAATGTGAGTGCACGCTAAGAGGCTTCAGGCGATCAAAATTCCCTTATCTGTACACTACAGTGTGCTACGTATAATCATGTCGTGGTTTTTTGGGACGTAAATTATCAGAAACTGGCGAGGTTGTTTACCGGGCGCAGAAAGTCGTTCTGTTTAAAGGACCTAGAGCATGACCGCTTCCAGGACAGAAAGCTGAACGAGTTGGTAAGGATTCATTGTGTAGAAAAGGAAAAAAAAAAGATGTGCGTCCAAAACACGGACACAAGGGAAGAATAGTGGACGACACGAACGCCTCAGCGCTCTTTTTCAGTTGATGGTCGGCGTTCGTGTGGTCCACTCCTCGTCCCTCGTGTCCATTTTTTGCACGCGTTTTCTTTTGCATAACGCCTCTCTAAATATTACGCTTTATTCTGTCTGCTTTTGATATATGTGGCTCGAGGAAGTGGGTTCGATTCCCGCTGCCATGGAGGTCGCATTTCAATGGCACCGAATGGCAAAGATCCCAGGTGTACTTCAATTTAGGTGCTGGTTATAACGGACCCCAGGTGGTCAAAGTTACTCTCATATATCACCTACGAACGTACCACCTTGCTCGTCTGAGATTTTTACGAACCGTGTATATGCTTTGTGTCATATTATGCTGGCTTTTCACTTGTGTATGCGTTCTTTCTATGATTTCTTTTTCTCTTTTGCTTGGAAAAGATTTTTAAAAAATGCAGGATAAGTATGGCGATGTTTATTTTTCGGCAAGCTCGGAATTCAGCGTGTAGCCATTTCTGGCAAGCAACCACCGGGACAACGTCGAAGGCTGCTGTTTGTTAGGTGACACGCGCAACTGCTTCGGGAACTTGATTGTGGCGACTACGTGATGCACACATGTTATGTAATCTTGTTTGTTTCCTGTACAGTCTCTAGGTTTACGTAATGCGAGCATGTCGGTCTCCCAACGCGGTTGTGCGGCAGTGTTCTTTCTTTACTTGTGTATGCGCACAACAACAACAAAAAGAGAGAGAGAGAGAAAATCTCTCTTCCGCCGACGAGACGCTTGGTACGAGAGTGAACATGCAAAAGGAAATTACAGGTGGCAACAAGATTTCGCACTAAATTGTTTTGAAATCATCGAGTCTCGGCGCCTGATAGAGCCTAAGCAATAAGTGGTCCATAAAAATTCAGGTTGTGTTCTAAGGGAATCAGACATCTGGCGAGTTTCATGATTTTTTAGGGGCGAAGCTCCTTAAGCTGTGGGTCGGCTGTCACGCGTATATATCGTGTAACCTACACCACTCACAATACCATGCAACGCCATGCAACGCCGGGAAGCTCGCGCTCGCCCTCGGCGCGTGCCTCCCGGCGCGCGAGCTCTCTCACTTTTCCATCTGCTGTCTTGTGAGAGAGAGAGAGACAGAGAGAGAGCGAAAGGCGCGCGTTGACTATGAAACGCTCTTTCTTAGATGATGATGATGATTGTGGTTCGGTTAGGAAAGGACGCTAATTTCTGCAGCCCATGTAGGGAGCATGGCTAAGCGCCCGTGGGTGGGGGAAAGGGAGTGAAAGTGATAGAGAGGAGAGGAAAGCCGTAGTGGAGGGCTCCGGAAATTTAGACCACCTGGGGTTCTTTAACGTGCACTGACAACGCACAGTACACGGGCCTCTGGCATTTTCGCCTCCATCGAAAATGCGACCGCCGCGGCCGGGATCGAACCCGCGTTTTTCTTAGATGAACGCGCTACCAGCTCGCAAAGAGGGAGAACGCGCCCTCACCCGCGAGAGACAACGTTGGCGCAGGCAGCGTCTTCTAGCGAGTTTCTTGATTGAGAAATACCGACTGCTCGCGATATATATATATATATATATATATATATATATATATATATATATATATATATATATATATATATATATATATATATATATATATATATATATATATATATATATATATAGGCACGATCTACGATGAACCTCCGGAGCTTCGCCCACTCATCATCATTCACTCCGTGGATATGCTGTGAATCTTTTTTTCTAGGGAGGGAAAGGAGGGGGTGGGGGCAATAGGGCCCCAAAGTATGAAAACAAAAAGAAAACAAGACTTCGCAATCCGAGACGTCACATTGTTCCTGTCCGCATGTTTATAGTTCCCTGCTTAACGCCAAAATACGTCATATTGACATGCGGGTGCCGATGTATTGGCTTAACACTTTTAAAAAATAGATAACACTAAACTCACCTTCATTTCTAATAATGAACACATGGTGGCGCAACTGATGAAAAAGCTTGGAATGTAATTCTTAAAGTATCGTTTATCAGCCTAATTGATTTCTGGGGTTTCACGCCCCAAAACCTCGATATGATTATGACAGACGTCGTATAGTGGAGGGCCTGGGAAATTTCAACCACCTGGGGTTCTTTAACGTGCACTGACATCGCACAGTACACGGCGCCTCAACATTTCGCCTCCATCGAAATGCAGCCGCCGCGGCCGGGATACGATCCCGCGACCCTCGGGTCAGCAGCCGAGTGCCACAGCCACCGTGGCGGCGCAACCCTAGTTGTGTCATGTATCCCATTGTCAAGTAGAAAAGTACGCACCGTACAATGTGGCAGATAAATCAACCATCACCTATAAGAACGCCTAAATGGTATGCGTGGACATTCGGCGTTGCGCACCTGGAGACATGTAAGGCAACGCAACTTCCATGCCCTCTTTTGATTCTTCGACAATCGTATAGCTGTGCGGACAGGACAAGTGAGACATGCGTTTGTACGCGTCTTATGGCTGTTGCCCGTGCATCGGTATTTGCGCCATTCAGCTTCTATCAGACTGGGAAGTTCCTGTAGCGTTTCACTTTTGCAGGCAAGGGAAACGAGTGCGTAAGCCCAATGTCCTTAAACCTCACTGACAAAAAGAAGTCCGCTTTCTTTCATCACCGCATCAGGAATCAGTATTTGGTTAGCTTTTTCTTTTTTGCATTGGCAATTATAGTGGTTCTCGCGCGCGCTTGTAAGGAGAGCGATGTGCTATGTTATTTGTTTTTGCCGCAATAAATATCCATTACTTGCCCCAACTTCGTCTCCTATTCTCGTAAGCTCTGCGTGGTAGCTTGTTATTCACCTTCAAGCGTAACAAGCTTGAGTGTCTAAAGACGCTAGATTGAAATTCGCCTCTTGGGGGAGAACATACCGTGAAGGGCTGCCGGCGCGTCGGGGCTCAGCGTGCATCTTTACGACCGCAAAGGGCTTTCGTGCCAAAATTCACGGCTTGCACCGTACGTGCTGCGCCTCTCAGTACAGACGCCGTGTATATGTTCGCCGGCGTTACGTACTTGTGTATCGTTGTAAAGCGTTCCTGTATCGTGTGCCCCTCTCTGTCGAATTCTTGTAGCTGCAGAAACCAAGTGGCGCCGTTTCTGTTTCAACGAGACTGTGCTCCGATCATACAGCGTTTGTGTGAGCCCGACCACGCAATCGAGCTGGTCACGCTTTGGCCTATCGGGCGTCTTATCTGATGGGCTGATAACGCGCACTACTCCAGTGTTACGGTTCGCGTTGATAAAATCGGAAATTGCAGATAAAAATTGACTCGCGCAGACTCCCCCAGCGTTTCTTTTCGTTTCCTCGAGTGCCGGATGAACGAAGCGCGTTGGTGTGTGAGTGGCCGCAGTTTTTCTAGCTCTTTTATTTATTTGTCTCTTTTTATTATTGCGTCATCGTGCGGGCGCGTACGTGTTTCTGTATTTCTACGAGACCTCAATTTAATTCTTTGATTTGTGAGGTATAGCGTCCCAAAACCAGCAGTGATTATGAGAGACGCCATACTGGAGGTTTCCGGAAATTTCGACCACCTGGCGTTCTTAACGTGCACTGACACCGCAGCGACATCAATTTACAATGGACCGATGGCCCCGCTGTGGCGAATTACACACACCCACCACCAACGCGGTCGCATCCGTAACAACGGCCAATCAGGAAACAATCCTAGAAAACCGACCGCTTTTATTAAAACACAGGCACAGTACTGTGCAAGGCATTACTGTATTCCTTTTGTATTCATTATTTGTGGTACATCTCGTACACTGACCCACGGAGTGAGCATTTCCAAATGCACTCAGTGGGTTGTCACTGTACGAAACACAAGAGCAGCTGGCCGCGTACTTAGATTTAGATGCGCATTAAACACAGACACACACACACGCGCGCGCGCGCGCGCACGCACGCACGCACGCGTGCATAGGATGGTCAAAATCCCTCCGGATTCCGCCACTTCAGCGTGCCTTATAATTATGCTTTTGGTTTTTGGCAAGCTATGAAATTCTTCCTATTATTATTATTATTATTATTATTATTATTATTATTATTATTATTATTATTATTATTATTGCAAAGTGAACGATCCTGTCATGGTTTCGTTCGAGCCACTAATATACGAACCGTGCCTAAGAATAACTTATATGATAAAAAAGTGCTGTACACTCTCTCTCTCTCTCTATGCCCACTGCTTGCTAGCCGTGTGTTGTGCGCCTTAACCGCGTCGGTGGTCTATTGGTTAGAGCGTCCGCCTCCAGTGTGGCAGGTAGTGGGTTCGATCCCTGCTACCGTCGGACACCGACAGGATTTTCTAATTGGGAGAGAGGTACCCTGACCTGCAGGCGCTCGGTGCTGTGGGTAATCTCCAGTCTCTTGAAGGTGGCCTCTCCTTTCCACTCTCATCCCTCACCACCCTTTCTCCTGTGAGTGTTTTCGGTTGAGCTGTCCTCAGAAGAGAGACAGCTACTGTGCTCTCCGAGCCTAATTTCCTTTCCAAAAAAAAAAATAGCCAGGCCTGCAGGCCTGGCGTATGAGGGCGCTCGCGTGGCCCTCATGTGCAATCGTCTAGACGTAGCTTTCGTCGTGATGCCACTATGACACCGGAGTATATCACGAAGCAAGGGGGCTATCTTGTAGCTCACGTTTTCAGCGTGTTATGAGTTTTTGATGCTTCTGTCCCTAAAAAGGGCAGGCTGTCCCAAATTGGTACAAAGCCCGAACCGTGCTGAAAGTTGCCCCAACGCTGCGTTTAGGCAACCCCCAAAGAATTTATTCGGGTGACAGTAAAAGCGTAGAATACCGAGTGGTGTGGAGTGATGTACGAGATGGAAATATTGGTGGGGATGTAGGTTGCTATATAGGTTTAGGTTACATATGTGTCTAGATTTCGAAACTGCGACCGTCTGCGTTCTCCCGTTGCCGAGGATAGGTAAACTGTCTGCAGCATACTTTTTTCTGCTCACGTTATATGGAACTGAACATCGCCTATGTTTGCAAAATTCTCCGCAACACACACACACACACGCACACACACGATATATATATATATATATATATATATATATATATATATATATATATATATATATATATATATATATATATATATATATATATATATATATATATATGCAAAAGTAGCCTGGGTTGCCGCAGTTTATAACTGAATTGACGATGTGGATTAAAACACACTTGTTCCTATCCATTAGGGGGAGGTGCGTCGTGCTTTCAGCGCTTATGTATGTACCCTTCGCTGTCGCTGTCTCGATCTACATCAGCTTTTGAACACTGATGAGCTGAAAACAGATTAATGGAGATTACTGCGCTCAAGTGAGATATGAAATTAGTGTGCCCATTAACGCGAAGACGGGAACGATATATATATATATATATATATATATATATATATATATATATATATATATATATATATATATATATATATATATATATATATATATATATATATGCAAAAGTAGCCTGTGTTGCCGGAGTTTATAATTGAATTGACGATGCGCCTCTTAGAGAAGGACGGTTTATTGCATCAATGTTTCGGTCGGAGCCCGACCTTTCTGAAGACGTGCCTTGAGAAAAGTCGGGGGAACGTTGCTGGAACAAAACCGTCGTTCTCTAAGAGGCGCAAGCCAATTCTGTTAGACACTCTTAGCTCGGTAACCTTTGGTTTATTTTATAGGTACACAAAAATGTGAAAATATGCTCCTTTACTAAAGGTTAAAGCACTTTAACCTTTAGTAAAGGAGGATGTTTTCACATTTTTATGTACCTATAAAGTAAAGTGAAGATTACCGTGCTAAGAGTGTACGTACGCCGCATGACCCGCAGTGGTATAGCTTAGCGGCTAGGGTGCTGGCTCACTAAGCTTTGTGGTCACGGGATCGAATCCCGGCCACGGCGGCCGCATTTCGATGGGGTGCAGAAGGGCACACCCGTAATGTACTTAGATTTTGGTGCACATTGAAAAACTCCAGGTGGACAGAATTACTCCGAGCGCCTTCCACTAAAGGGCGTGCCTCATATAAATTTATCGTGGCTTTTGGCGCGTAGAAACCACCATCAGTTGTTATTAGACATGCTGCGTGGATTAAAACACGCTTGTTCAGATCCATTAGGGAGAGGTGCGTCGTGCTTTCAGCGCGTATGTTTGTACCTGTCGCTGTCTCGATCTGCATCAGCTTTTGAACACTGACGAGCTGTAAACAGATTAATGGAGATTACTGCGCTGAGGTAAAATATGAAATTAATGTGCCCATTAACGCGAAGACGGAAACGTAAACAAATAACGCGCGTAGCGAAAACATGTCATTCATTTCCGTAAGCGTATGTTTATAAAAAAAATTATGAATTCCCATTACCGCCTATATTGACTCAATGACAGCTGAATGCCAATGGATATGTTTGTCGCTCGCGGTGTTTATGGTGAACACGTAAATATGTATATGACGCGTTATGGGCGAATGTTCAGGCGTCGGCGTGCGCGACAATATTTTACATATTAAATGAATGGCAACTTATGTGACACAGCAGTGGTAGCCACCTTACGCTACAAGTTCAAGAAAACCGTATTGTGATGTGCACTTTGCAGATAAGTGAAAGTTCTCAAAAAAACGAAACAAAGCCGCCGCTGTCGCAGCTAGCTGGACACCTCGGCAAAATGCGGAGGAAGAAAAGACCTTAATAATAATTTCCGTGGTTCTACGTCCCAAAACACCGATGTGATCGTGAGAGACGCCGTAGTGAAGATCTGGGAAAATTTCTACCGCCTGGGGTTCCTTAACGCGCCCTGACATCGCACAGTATACGCGGGCCTCAACGCTTCGCCCCATCGGAATGCAGCAGCCGCTTGCCCCGACTTAATCCCGCGACTTAATCTGATTATAATCTGTGGTTAGTTAATCTGGAAGAGTCGTCTTTATATACAATCTGTTATGGAAACGAAATGTGCCCTGTTAAGATTTACGAAGTCGAAATCAGAGCGAAGTGATGCGGTTCGTTTACACTGAAATCTGAACGAGGATTTGTCGAGGTGCGGTGCAAGCTAACTATTTTTTTCCTAACTAGTTGTCTTAGAGAAAACTATCCATCACCTTGTACTATATAACCACAGCTAAGCGTACGCACCACAGCGTAACGGCAAGCAGATTGAAGGAGAAAGCGGCAAATTCAGGATGTATAATATTTGCTGCGTCATTGACGTTGTGGTTGTTGGGGGGGACTCGCTGAGCAATAGATTGTAAACCAAATTTCGTTACACAAACCAGTGCGCATGCCAAAAATGTATACGTGCGAGGCCAATTAGAGCTCAGTTATCGACACATTCAACACGTATGACCTCTGCATGTCTGCGATAATGCGTATATTGACGACTTGAGGAGATTCAAGGTTAAGGCGGTTTACACTGCCTCCATTATGATACGCGTATGATTTGTAGCATTCTGCTGGCTTCTCGACTATGGACATGCAGACGTGAAGTCTTGCCTCTCGTATTCCCACCCTGACTGCTCTGTTTCACGTAGTCCTCGAAATTTCCACCTGAAGACGCGTACACATGCTTACCCTCAGTATAGTGACTGAGTATAGTCTGTTTCAGTAGTTCCGTGCAGCACTGCGGAAGCCACAGGCCCCTTCAGCCTATCAGGAGGGCAAATGCGTGTTAAACGTATCGCTCCGCACCATGGCATCTGCCAATGGCGCACTCTGCAGTTGAGGGAGCAGCCTTGGAAAGAGGAGGAGGAGGAGGGCGGAGTGGGGCCCCTATTGGCAAGAGTGGCTCGCATGTACGTGTCCGACCAATCAGATTTCGTCTCGCCTCCGAAGAATTCTGCGCTTGATGGCCTCGTGGCCTTGGCTCTGCTGCACGGAACTAGTGAAACAGAAATATCCACGACCCTGCGTTTCTGTGCGCGAGGTTGCCCGTTCGACCCCCGTGGGTGCATTTCGACGTGGATGAACAAACGCTTTTGTGGCTGTTATGTCCAGACATCTCTTCTAGCTATCTGATTATTTGTATGTTTTGGCTATGTGTCTAGCAGTCTGTCTAGCTACCTGTTCATTGGGTGCCCGTTAACGCACCCTCACGGTGGTAAAAGCTTATTTCAAGTCATCCGCTCTATGCAGACGGAGTCGCTCATAACCTTCTGAGCCGGTTCGATACGTCAAGTCCTACCGTTCTGTTTTTTTTTTTCTTCTTTTCTGAAGGCATATCTTCGGAGTGCCACTGTGAGCACATGTCAATGGCGCGGTGTCAGTTATGCCTTAGACGCGTGTGCCAAAATAAAAGCGCAGTGAAACTCTGTGCATATAGATTAACTCGCCTGGGGAAAACCCGTTGCCAATCTTTTATATACTTATCTGTTTCTTTTTCTTTTTTTCTTGCGAAGGAACATGCGCAGGATATCTCGTTGGCCATCGGCGTGTCTGTTTTCCCCGTGCTTGTTGCTTCTTAGCCTAGGCAGCCACTTTTCATATCTCTTCTGTTCTTGTGAATGTCGTTATTGGAACAGAGCCGCCGCCTCCGGCCTCCTTTATAACGGTCGTGAGCAACTGCCTCAGCGATGTGAGGCAGTATACGCTGAGGCCGAAAAAAAAAAAAAAGCAGCAGAAGTAAACGAGAACCAGGCGGGATGAGGAAAATAGCGGCTGCAGCTTCGGTCCCGTTTTATTGACAGCTCGGATTGGCTCGGTAAGATCGCGTGCTTTGCATTCCGTCGTTCCTCCTCTGAGCTCGCTGATGCACGCGAGTGTCGAGCTTTTCTTTCTCATTTTGTTTCCGTGCGTCTGTATATGAAGTGTGTCTGTGTGTACTTCACAGCGAGAATGCTTCGTCTCTCTGTGTGATGGTGTTACGATGGCGGCTTGTCTGCACTGCGCATTCTTTCGTGGCTTTCAAGTTCGTTTATTGTGGCGCTTTCCCTCGTTGATTCTTGTAGCGTGGGCTAGAAATGAACCGAAACAAAAGCATAGAACGTCAAGTGCTGCTTGTATATCCGCCAAGGCGGTGCGAAAAAAAAATGATGGCATAGCTGCCAGCATGTTTTTATAAGCCTCCCTCTTCCAAGCCCGTCCCTTGTTCTTTCATAAATTCGTGTTTTATTTTTCTGTGTCTTCCCATTTTACCAAGCGCCATCTTCACTGTTGCTGTTAGATGGTGAAACAGGTTGCCTTTTTTTTTTCTGTCCTACCAGCTTGCACGTCTTCAATCAAAACCTGTGGTTCACGGCTGATAGCCCTGTCAGTATAGGATTTCGTCTTTCTTGTCGGCAATACTCTACGTATGCGGCTTGTTACATGTATACATCTGAATCGTGTAGCGCCGTATCCCCTTTTGTGTCTCAATTCTTCCTTCCGCAGTCACCTCTTTCTTACCCCTACCACGGTGTGCGCGCATACAGGCAAAGGGTTCGCACAGTCGTCCCACATATGCGGGACTCGTCCTTCGTGTTTTATCGGCGCTCGCCGTTTGACCCGCACGCCATCCAGCTCCCTTTCGTGCACCACGCCGACTCGGGGCAACGTCCTCGGCCCGAAACTTGTGGTCTCGATGACCGACCGAGCTATGTATGTCAAGCGTTCTTGTTTTATCACTTTCTTTTGTCTTCCTCCGTCGCTGCTGCGCTTAAACAAAGCAGTTGTAGAATTTGCGCCTAACCTATATATATATATATATATATATATATATATATATATATATATATATATATATATATATATATATAACGAAAGGGAAGGGGTCAAGGGCTCGTTCCTTATTTGTTAGAAACAACTTAATGAGCAAACAGACAATGAAGCCTAGGAAAGCATAGGGGAAGTTACTTGTGGTATAGTAATTGTGGAGAAAGTAGAAAGGAATTAAAGTGGACGAAAAGACAAACCTTGCCTTCGGTGGGAACCGAACCCACGACCTTCGGATGTCGCGTCCGATGCTCTACCAACTGAGCTACGAAGGCGGTCGTCCCCCCGTCCACTTTATTGTGTATTTATGTACGTATTATCCTGGAAGTGTTAGGCAGCGCCACTCATGGCCAAGGCGGCGTGTGTGGAACGCACTTTCTTGCCAGGAGGCGTCACGTAGAACGTGAACTTAGATGAGATGGCTGCTGCCCAATAAGCCCTCGCATGCTACCTAAGGCACCAAGTCTGCCGCAACGAGGCCTAACACTCCCAGGATAATACGTACATAAATACACAATAAAGTGGACGGGGGGACGACCGCCTTCGTAGCTCAGTTGGTAGAGCATCGGACGCGACATCCGAAGGTCGTGGGTTCGGTTCCCACCGAAGGCAAGGTTTGTCTTTTCGTCCACTTTAATTCCTTTCTACTTTCTCCACAATTACTATACCACAAGTAACTTCCCCTATGCTTTCCTAGGCTTCATTGTCTGTTTGCTCATTAAGTTATATATATATATATATATATATATATATATATATATATATATATATATATATATATATATATATATATATATATGTGTGTGTATAATGTGTATATGTGTATATGTGTATAGACCACATTATCGTAGACTTCTCGTATAGAGGTATAAAGCAAACAATGTCCAGACCGAAATGGGCTATGCACAAGCGAAAACGCACACTCGTGCAGCTATTCAAATACCGCTGCCTTCTGATTATGTTCCGAGACGTTCACGTGCTTTATACAAGGACCCAGAACATTGTGAGGGATGTGGGTGCGATGACAGCCGCGAATTTCTACGGTATTTTTAAGAATTTGGTTGTTTCAAGATAATAAATCGGTGAGCAGTTCACGTCACACGCGCAAAAGCAGCATGAGACCCCAAGATGGAGGCTGTATGTCGGGGGAAGCAAGAGGAAGTGTCTTGATTTGATGCTTATTATTTTCTGAAAGAATTAAAAACCAATCAGCCCAGTAATATACAAGCTATTTACAAAGGTAATTTCTACGAGGATAAGAGAAACACTCGACTTTGACCAACCGAGAGAACAAGCTGGTTTTAGGAAAGGTTACTCGACAATGGACCACAGCCACGCTATCAACCTAGTAATTGAGAAGTACGCGGAATATAACAAACCTCTTTACATGGCGTTTATCGACTACGAGAAAGCATTTGACTCCATAGAAATACAAGCAGTTCTAGAAGCTCTACATCGACAAGGGGTACCTGGCGTATACGTGAAAACCATAAACAACATGTACAAAGATTGCACAGCCACACTACTCATGCATGAGAGAAGCAGAGAAATACCGATCGGGAGAGGTGCGAGACAGGGAGATACGATATCCCCGATGCTATTCACTGCATGTTTAGAGGAAGTCTTTAAACGTCTAGACTGGGAAGAAAAGGGCATTCGAATAGACGGAGAATATCTAAACAATTTAAGATTTGCAGACGACATTGTGCTCTTTAGCAATGATGGTGACGAATTACAAAACATGATTGATGACCTAAACAGGGAAAGCATTAAAATTGGATTAAAAATGGATAGGCAAAAGACCAAAGTTATGCTCAATAGCTTAGCTAAGGAACAGGAATTTAAAATCAACAATGAACCCTTACAATGTGTAAACGAATATGTATATCTGGGACAGTTAATATCAGGCACTCCTACCCAGGAAAATGAAATTCTCCGTAGAATAAGGCTGGGCTGGAGCGCATTCGGAAGCCATTACGAAATCATGACCGGACACTTACCGCTCTCACTAAAGCGAAAAGTATTCAATCACTGCATTCTCCCAGTACTAACGTACGGTGCAGAAACATGGAGAATAACGAAAAAACTAGAGATGAAACTAAGGAGCACGCAACGTGCAATGGAAAGAAAAATGATAGGGGTAACGCTAAGAGATAAAAAACGAGCGGAATGGATCAGAGAACAGACAGGAGTAGCCGATATTATCTTATCAATTAAAAGAAAGAAGTGGACCTGGGCAGGACATGTCATGAGGAGGAAGGATAATAGGTGGACAGTAAGAGCGACGGAATGGATACCACGAGAGGGAAAACGCAACAGAGGCAGGCAAAAGGTTAGATGGAGCGATGAAATTAAAAAGTTTGCGGGCATAAAGTGGAACCAACTCGCTCAGGATAGGGCGGATTGGAAATCGTTGGGAGAGGCCTTCGTCCTGCAGTGGACCTAAACAGGCTGATGGTGGTGGTGGTGATTTTCTTTTTACTATTCACATGTCCCGTAAACATGTTTCGTCGACTGTACCTTAGTGGACAGCAAATGGAGCTGCATAGAACTACTTATGGACTCTGTATATGACGTATCTCAACAGTTCTCTGCCGCGGTCAATGTACAGACGAAAAACAAACAAACGAACAAACAAACAAAACGCTCTTACGTGACTTCACCAGCAAAAACAACAAAAAATAACCGTGTAGATTAGCCGCATGTACAAGCTGCAGCTGGCGCTTATAACACGTGATCTATATTTTCGTCATAGCGAAGCCAAATCGGGTGGTCGACACTCTAAAGGAACGCACAGGCTATGAAAGGCGTTGCTCTGTCTGTCTGTCTGTCTGTCTGTCTGTCTGTCTGTCTGTCTGTCTGTCTGTCTGTCGCGCTGCCCGCCGACAAGCACGTCAGTGCGCTTATATTTAGCCGCCCGTTAAGGGACCCAAATTCCCCCAAACTAACCAGGACCCCTATTACACACCATGCGTCATAATCATATCGCAGTCTTGGCGCGTAAAACACCGGCAAACGTTTTATTACTCGTAGTTTTCCCTGGCGTTGCCATTCCATAAAGGCAACTCCCACGCAAGCACCCACGCAAGATCCGGGACCATATTCAAGCGTCTACGTACCTGTCCCATATTTTGGAGCGAGTACCTGCATACAGCTTGCGTATACCGTCCGAGAGTAAATACTTATAATTCAGCGTCCTACATTAATTATGCACACGTATCGCGCTCCAGAGCTGGGCAGCTCAGTCTGGTGTTCTCTCACGTTTCGGTCTCGGGTGCCAAGGAGACAGAGCCGTGCCTCCGTTTCCCGCAGCACTCTCCTGTGCAGCGACCGTGAAGGTGCGGCTTCTCAAAGGACGGTACAGCGCGGAAACTTGACATTATAATTGGGATTCCCGTGTACTGAATGTCGAACGAACTCGTATTATCGTGCAAACCAACCTACACATCTTAAGAAATTTATTTACAAAGATAATTTCTTGCCGATTTACCTCAATATATATGGCGTACTCCATGTTACTGCGCTTGTTTAATTTTCTTTTCTTTTTTTTTCTCTGAAGCCTGAATTTGTCATATCGCCGTGGGCGCCCTCTTGTAGCAGGAGCTCCGAGGCGAGCGATATTGAGCGCCATCTTTCTTCTTTTTCTTTTTTTTTTTCAGTGGCCGTGCGGGAGATAATTACTCCCGATGCATGAAGCACGTTCTAGAGAGCACGTCCGTCGGAACGCGCTTTCACATGTGAGAGCAGGAAAGTTCAAGTTCCTCGGTACCTTTTCAAGAATGCGACACGAATGTCCAAAAGTACGCAGTGTGAAATATGTGTAGTGGCGTATGGAGTGCCCGGAAAGAGCGCGAGAACCTCGAGAGTTGTCAGCGTGACTGCCAGTTCGCTTCCGAAGCGTATAAGTATGCGCCTGAGTTACGCTTACACTCTTATCACGGTAACCTTTAGTTTATTTCATAGGTACACAAAAATGTGAAAATATGCTCCTTTAGTAAAGGTTAAAGCACAAAATGTGAAAATATGCTCCTTGAGTAAAGGTTAAAGCACTTTAACCTGTACTAAAGGAGCATATTTTCGCATTTTGTGTACCTATAAAATAAACAAAGGTTGCCGTGTTTAGAGTGTATACACTCTCATAGCTCCTTCACTAAAGGATAAAGTGCTTTAACCTTTAGTAAAGGAGCATATTTTCACATTTTTGTGTACCTATAAAATAAACTAAAAGTTACCGTGCTAAGCGTGTATGATCGCAACAGGACATGCATTCTCGAAGCAAGGAAGATTCGTAAATCCTTCGGGTCGTATGTGCTCTTTGCCATTACATCGTGGGTGGCCATTAATAGCGCCCTATGTCTGGATTAACTAATATTTTTGTAAAGAGCAGTTTAGCAAGTACTTTATGAATAAAAAGAAAAAGAGAGGGCGGGGGCTGTATTTTTGTCATCTCCTTGTTATGCCCATCTCGAGCCATATACTAATATCCATGGACCGAGGAAACGGTCAGGTCAGTTGAGAACATTTTCTGTAATAGACGCCGAACTCGTCACCGGCGCATGTCATTCAGAAGGGTTTGCTACTGCATGCGGAAGTTGCATTATCTTTTCGGAATCAGAATCAAATTTTATTGCAAATTAGTACACAGATTACGGAGTGAAAATATACAGAAGGAGGTCCCGAAACGAAAGACTGCAATGGGAACTCCTTTTCAAAATATGTAAGAGAACAATAAACGCAGCTAGGGTACAGCATGACAAAACATGTGCATTATAAGAGGGGTAAACAGGAATTGGTGTATAAGCTAGAACGAACATCAGAATCACGAAAAAAAAAATAAGAAAAATTGGGCATCGTTTCCAATGTCCCGAAGAAGACAATGCCCAACGCTGGTGTGGCATTCCCCCTCTCTTCGGGTTGCCCTATTCGCATCGCTTGCGGGGATATATAGAATGCCTTCCTCACTTGGCGCGTGCTGGCGTCGTTAATGATATAATGGATGGTATACTTTTGCATGAAACCCAAAGCACGGCGTGCGTATTAAGCACGCTCCGGATTAATTGTAACCATGCACATCGTTTTCTTGAAGTTGCACCCGGTGCAAGTACGCGGGCGTTCTCGCATTTCACCCCCATCGACATGCAGCCGCGTTCGCCGAGGATCGAACATGCATTCTCCGAGCTTAGCAACGCGACACCGGACGTTGCCATCCACGGCGAACACTCTCGCAGCTGTTGGGCTGTTTCACAGTGCATGCATGCGCATACAGTATGCGAAACGTCACGATGGCCAAGTTTGTGGACTGTGAAGTATCGCGATCGAAAACTACGGGCCCGTGTTCACCAAAAGCAACTTACGCTAAAAAATGCTCTTAGAGAATATTTTAGCCAGTCCTTGACGCCGGACATATCATTGTAGCAATACCTTCTAGCCCATGGACAAAACGCGCTTACTAAAGAGAAGCTTCGTGAATAAAGTCTCCCGATGTTGAATTGCTGAATTGTCTTAATCTCCGATTATTCACTTTCGGTTGCCTAACGCTGTTGTTTTGCTGCGAACGCGGCTTGTGTTCTAATCTGTCGCCCGAATCGACAAAAAAAAACAAAAAAAACGACCATTTGGCCGGTCATCTCTTGGGTGCGCCATAGGTTTTCTTATGCCTCCACACCAGCGGCAGCGAAAGCAACCCCGGCAGCAACAGTTCGTTCAGGGCCGCATAGGATTGCCAACGTCAGCTGCTTACAGCACTCCGGAAGCTAAGCCCGCTAAGCTCCTCTCTGATTGGTGTTAACCGGACTCAACTTCGGGGCGTTCCTGTGACCCCATTAGCTTATTCTATATATATAGAGCGTCCATCGGGTGTGCCGTTTTTTTTTTTCCTTTTTATTTGTGTTAGTTTGTCGTGGGCAGCCCTTGTAAGCAGGGCCGAGGGTCCAGCCATCGGCGCCATCACTGCGTCTTCAAGCAGTGCGTAATGTCAAAGCTACACTCTTAGCAAGGTAACCTATATTTTATAGGTACACAAAAATGTGAAAATATGCTCCTTTACTAAAGGTTAAAGTGCTTTAACCTTTTATGAAGGAGCATATTTTCACATTCATTTGTACCTATAAAATAAACTAAAGGTTACCGTTACTAAAGGTTAAAGTGCTTTAACCTTTAGTAAAGGAGCATATTTTAGCATTTTTGTGTACCTATAAAATAAACTAAAGGTTACCGTGGTAAGAGTCTAAGCAGTAGTCCCTTACACGATCGCAAACTGCTGAAGGCGCGTACTCAGCGGCGCGCTGTTTGACTTATGTCTGCACACAGGGTTATCGTTTCTCTAACTACTCTTATTTTTTTGTTTTGTTTTTCATCTTATTTGCTCAGACAGACATCTAGATAAATCAAACTATAGACACTCTTAGCGCGGTAACCTTTAGTTTATTTTATAGGTACACAAAAATGTGAAAATATGCTCCTTTACTAAAGGTTAAAGCACTTTAACTTTTACAAAGGAGCATATTTTCACATTTTTGTGTCCCTATAAAATGAACTAAAGGTTACTGTGCTAAGAGTGTACTTTATGCACCGCCTTCTCGGCTTAACGTTGATGGGATATTTGGTCACGGTACGCACAACGAGTGCTGTGTGGATCTTGTTTATAGTAGTTCAGTTTTATCTTTTGGCATGTAGAGCATTTTGTGCTGCCTAGCGTCTGTCAATAGTCTGACCGCTAACCGCAATATCTGTGCCGCGGTGCTGAATGAATGAATGAATGAATGAATGAATGAATGAATGAATGAATGAATGAATGAATGAATGAGTGCTGCAGAAAACTGGCTTTCTTGTTACTGCCTCGTCTTCTCGCTAAAGACGCTGTTCCCAGGTCTTCTCCCTGTGGAACCTTCTTGCATGTGCATTTAAAGCCCTCGCATTGTAACTGCTGATGTTATATAGAAATAACTTAGACGGCAAATTCTAATCGTAAAGGGTTTCCCGCGTGAATGTTTTTATAATGTTTCAAATAGCAAATGTTTAACGGATTGTTTACACAGCGACAGCTTGAAGATTTACTTGAATGCTCAAGCGAGCGTTCTAAAGGCTTAAACGACGCCTCGAGAATTTCCTGCTCCACTGCCTGTGGCCCTTAAACTTCTGAAGAAATTGCCCGCCATACTGCATCTATAACAAGCTCCTTTCCCTGTGATGGCTTCAGCTCGATGCGCACTGCAATTCTGAAACAATGCGCCTTTTAAATCTCCGTGCAGCTCCATACGCACAATGAACAGTGCTGAGGTTATTTCCCCGCAGTTTCCGTAATTACACCGCACATTTCAAAAACACTTATTCCACGCATTAGCTTTGACGTATACCAAATATATCCTTCGTAACCCATAGCAATAGCTGGTCTGCGATTAAGGCCGTGAATAATGGTCCCTCCATTACTGTGACCTTAAACCGTGCCCTTTTAAGAGGTTCCCGCATATTAGTGCAATCGAGTCTTTCCGAATTTGGTAGCGGGCGCAGAGGATCAAACCCGTTGCTTGGATCTGCATGTTGCTAAGTTTGTTTCTAATTCTTTTTCTTGCTTCAGTGGGTAAAAGAGCATTGTGTAAATGCTACTTTGCAGACACCTACGCATGTGTCACCGATTCGTTGATATAGGTACAAGTAGTTCTGCGCAGTCTTGTGCTGATTAGGAATTTTTATTTATTCTTTTGTGCAAGCTATATCTCGTTGGAACTACAATTTTAAATACGCGGCGCGATGGAACCACCTTAAGGTGCGGAAAGAAAAGGAAGGACTACTGACTTTTCTTTTTTTTTGCATGAATCAGTGATCTTCTTTTGACTCCTTGTGGCACTGTTTTATCTTGCCTATTTAATTATTAGCTTCCTGGCACTTATGAAAAAATGAAACAGCCGGTAGTCCGCGCTCTTTCTTGCCGTTTCCTTCCTTTTTTTTTTTTCTGCACCCTGTGGTGTTTTTCTCTGTCGCGCATTGAATTTAAAATTTAAAACTTCAGTGACGCGGTTTCATGTGCGTGTATAACTGGATTCGTCGTGCGTACTTGTGCTCTACTCACTCTCACTAATTCCATGCAAGAACGCGTACACTCTACACTGCCACGGTTTGCGACACCGCGAATTACAACGGAACCGTCGCATGGGGCCTGCCAATCATTATTCTCGCCTAACACACGTTACGGCGCAGCGTGCGTTTCTCTTATATTGTCGTATTATACTAAATGTACTTGAAGCTCTATGTTTATAAGCCATTAATATCAATTTTCTCCCGACCGTTAAATTTTCTCTTATTTTTTTGTTTCGTGATAAGCAGGAACTAAGATACTAAGGGTACACTCCACACGGTAACCTTTAGTTTATTTTATAGGTACACAATATTGTGAAAATATGCTCCTTTACTAAAGGTTAAAGTGCTTTAACCTTTGGTAAAGGAGCATATTTCCACATTTTCGTGTACCTATAAAATAAACTAAAGGTTACCGTGTGTAGAATGTAGGCGAATGCAAAGCTACCGACCTATATCGCTCCATACGAGCGTGAATGTCTCGCACTTTCAACAAGAAAGAAAGAAAGAAAGAAAGAAAGACAGAGAGAAAGAAAGAAAGAAAGAAAGAAAGAAAGAAAGAAAGAAAGAAAGAAAGAAAGAAAGAAAGAAAAGAAAGAAATGTAGTAGACAAGAGGACTGGCTGTCGAGCTTCCGTGAAAGTCGTCTCGCCACTCGTTACGTGGATTCTCTCAATGACTTCAGCCTAGACTGCATTTAAGTGTTCGCCCAAGCGCTTTCCGGTGCATCGTATAGGGCCGTGCTTACGTGTGACGGGCTTCGGATGTATCCCTCCCTCAGCGTATAGTCCCGCGTTGTCAGTTGCTCGCCCTATGTTCTCATTAAGACGGTCGTTTGTTTCCATTGTATCGTTCAAGGCACGCTCGCAGTTTACGCGGTTTATCGCGAGCGAAAGGTGCTAAAGAACAATGCGCGGCTCCCAGTTTCCGCACCGGGTTGCGCGTTGCCTGTTTATTGAAAGTAATGGGTGCGCGCGGACGACTCTTTCGCGGCTGAAGCATATATCGATCCCCCGATCGACTTGATTTCAAACGGTCACACGAGTACTC
This sequence comes from Hyalomma asiaticum, assembly GCA_013339685.2. Lineage (NCBI taxonomy): Eukaryota > Metazoa > Arthropoda > Arachnida > Ixodida > Ixodidae > Hyalomma > Hyalomma asiaticum. Next base: position 22,533,345 of record CM023481.1, read on the forward strand.
ACCGGCGATGGAAACATCCTAAGAACACCTTATTGTTGATAACGACACTCAGGACCGTACGAATAATGATTTCTTTTTTTCAAGATGGCTTCCCATACTGTCGCTGCTCCTATAGCAGCGTTGTGTTGGGCTTGGGCCAAGGTTGGGGCGTCCGAAGTGGTGAGCTTAGCTTACTATCCACTCGGGAGACAATTTACCGCTTTACCGGCATTTCTTTTTCTTTTTTTTTTAATTGCAGCACCGCGCTTTACAGGTAATCGTGCTCTATTGAACCAACATGTCAGGCTGGCGATTGGCTCCGGAAAGTACAAAGATCTCGGCGTAATCGCACTTTGCTAATTTTCTGGTTACGTCGCTGCACGTGGAAGCGCGATGAATTGGTGTAACTGTATTACTGTACAAGCGCTTTGAGTTGCGCACTACTGAACATTACTTTGATACAGCCAACGCGGGCCCATATAGGGGCAAAGTCAAATGGCGTTGCACATTTGCAGTTCAAATGTCGTAAAATTAAATGATTGCGAGAAGCGACCCTATCGTAGGTTAGCATCATGGTTTCTTCTTTTGTAAATAAATAAATAAATAAGGCACATAAGAGACTGATGTGGTCAATCGGGCCTATTACGCAGCTCTCTTAATTCACAGCCATCGAAGTAACTGGGAAATCTGCTGAATACTTTATATGGACCTTTAATCGGCCTTTATAGGCTACGAAAAATAACCCGACTCTGAAAAGATACCAATAGTTTCGCAGGCACTAGGTTCACAAGGAGTACCCTAAGGCTAAGCGAATGCTGTAGCCAACACTAAAAAGACTGCAAGATTATCCTGCTTCTGCACATAATAGTGTGCGTCTTGGTCCTTTTCTTATAATTTGTCGCGCTCACACAATCTGCAGTCGACAAAAACGGGCGGATTCCGATTGAGAAGGAGGTCCGACAGGGAGACACAATCTTTCCAGTGCTGTTCACTGCGCGCTTAGAAATATTCAAACGACGGGATTGGGAAGAAGTAGCGATAACCTGAATTCGCTCGTATAGAGAAGGTGTTGCGTGTGATCGGTCGCCTATGTACCGCGTATATCTATGACAGATGAAAGGCATGTTGTTGGGCTAGTTGGTTCATTTCATCAAACAAGTTTTAAATGCGCGAAGCAGACACCACAGCGACTTAGAAACACAGGCGCATACTGAGCACGGAGTTCAAGCTGTGTTTATTTCATGACGAAAGAGCATTTATACAGAACGGAAAGGAGCAGTCGCACAGACTTCTTCGCGCAGTTAGAACTTGTTTACCAACAGGTGTAAGTTCAAACAAAAAACAGTGCGCCCAACAATACGCAGTCTTTATGTGTAGTTCACACTGAGCAATATACTCTGACTTTATTTTTCTTACCCCGCGCCTTGTTTTTTTGCTTAACGGAAACCACCTCTTAAGATTCTCATAAAAGTGAAGATTATATAGGCGCCGCCAAACTATGCCTTTAGTTCTTTCTCATAAATTTGTGTGTGTGTGTGTGTGTGTGTGTGTGTGTGTGTGTGTGTGTGTGTGTGTGTGTGTGTGTGTGTGTGTGTGTGTGTGTGTGTGTGTGTGTGTGTGTCACCGTTATTTCTGTATTTTGGTGCACGCTCTGATCTGCAGGATTCATTTCGGGTACCTGTGGAAAGTTCCCGGGCGTTGCCATCGAAATGGGAAAAGAGACAGCAGTGTCCACACGAGTCAGTGTTTGCACACGGCTCACTCCTATAACGATTGCTTCCCTAAGCAAAACTAGTGCGGGTACGACAACAGGGAAGTGCGACAGACCGACTCGGGTCATGATACGTTCTCTTTCTCTCCTTCTTTCCTTTTTTTTATCACCTTTTTTTAACAGGAGCCCAGAAAACACACGCAATGTGCAGGTGCTCCCACGCAGCTCCTTGGGCTTCACTCACTTTCAGCTCGTGACAAGTTTTTTTCATTTCGCTCCGACGTTGACAAGTGCAGTGCTTCGCAGACCGGTGTGTGTTCGAAGAAAGCAGAACGTGTGCGTGATGGGCGGCGGCAGGAACTCTAGATGGCAACTTCGAGTGTGTCACGTAAGCCTGCGTGCACGTTAAGGTAACGCAGTTCTGCTATATATAGTCATACAGAGGCTGTATTCTGAGATGATCGCTTTTGGACGACAGCGCCGCTTTGCGTGACGTATATATAGCATCTTGCGTGTCCAAACGGCAAAGCGACTGCTCGCTCGCCTCTCCTCAACAAGTCAATTGGAGCGCGCTGACGGCGACGGTTTGGCGATATCGCTCAAAGCGATCATCCCTGAATGTGGCTGATGTGGCAGCGCGGGTTAGCAGTGCGGGGGGAGGGGGGGGGGGGGGACAGAAGCTTACCTGTAAGATGCGCTTATCTGTACGTTTTCTATGTTTCAGAAACGTGTTCGCCGGTCTAACGTATACGTACCCGGGCAAGTATGTGTTAGCGATGTGTCGTGCTCTATTCAATGCTGTAGTCTTTATCCACCACTAATCTCATCCCGTGGACAGCGTGGACGGACCGCCGCTCTGATAACTAGTCGAGCGCAAAAAGTACGCATAAAGAAACAAACATTTGCACCAGAAAAGGCATGAATGCAACGCGCCGGCTCTGAAGCGCATCAGGCTCGCGTATATTGTCCTCGCTGCTTCTGAGGTCCCCCTGGATAAACCTGCGCATTTTGAATAGGCCATAATCAAAAGAAGAGGCGTGCAGGACACGGACGCAAGGAGAGCAGTGAACACCACGAACGCCGACTAACAACTGATGCACAGCACAGAGGCGAAAATGAAAGAAGACACACAGCTTATCTGCGCATGCTCGGAATGGTAGCGCCACCTGTCAATCGGTTACACGTGCCGGTCTTCGCGATAGACAACTCCTAAGGCTTTCTATCTCCTCTCTGTTTAAGCTAATCGATGGCTGACTCACGCATGCACTTCCACTAATACTGATATGCCAGGCCTCAACCAATAAACGCGTATCTTCGTTCTTATGCCTGTACAGGATCTCGGTTTTGTCTAACTCGGGCATGCAGCTACAAACCTGGCAGTGCAAGGATAGATTGGACGGCGTCCCACCTGATAGCGACCTTCAGTGTTTAATTAATCTTTGATTAATACAACGCGCAGTTTGCCCTACATAAAAACGTCCGCAGCTAAAAGGAATCTTATAAACCACACCCATACGACAGTCGGTGAAATTGTTCTTGGCTAGGTGCTTAACCGGACAGATATCCGTTCGCTTCTTACCTTCCATCTGCTCATTTCTTCTATGCACTGCGGCACAAACCCTTCCTAACTTATTGGGAGCCGTAAACACAACATTAACCCCATATTTACTTCCCACTTTCTGCGTTTACTGCGTGGATATACGGAATACTCACGACGTTTTTCTTGTTAATGTTACTCTCTGCTACAGCTTTTGTTCCGGTCGAAATCGACTTCTTAAGACGCTCAGCTACTGTGGCTATGGCTAGTCTAGGGTAACCTGCATCTAAGAGGCGCTCGACCTGCGCATTAAAGCTAATGGTCAAACGGTGCACGCACGACTTCGATAGGGCTGACTTTAAACAGGACAAGGCTATTCCGTTTTTTACTACTTTCGAATGCTTGGAGTCAAAGTTTAACAACGGCTTAGATGCTCTAGGGGAATATTGCCAACACACGTGATTCTGCTCAAATGACAACGAGATATCTAAAAATTGTATTACGTTTCTCTCCGGTAGTTCTTTCGTAAACCTTAGACCATCTCCATTAAGTTTAAATTGATCGCTTACATAGGTGACGACGGATTCAAAATCATCCTTACTACAAAGTACCAAGTAATCGTCCGCATACCGAAATACCCTAATGATGCGGTTCCCTCAGGCCTCTTTTAAACGGCAGTCAAACTTGCTCAAGTATAGATCACTTAGAATAGGGGCTACTTTTGAACCTATACAAATCCCTGACTTCTGCACAAACGCGCCTTCCCTGTATCCAACTAATGTGGACGTTAAGTACATAGAGAGAATTTCTAGAAAGGTACCTGTGGAAACTCCGCATCTATCTATGAAACCGGACTCCTGCCCTTGTTCTTGAATACATTCTTTCACGCAATTTAGTAAACCTTCATGCGGCAACGAGTAATACAAATCTTCTACATCCATGCTAAACGCTGTGCAGTGGCCTGTGCAGGGCTGTGCAGCGCTGTGCAGCTGCGGACGTTTTTATGTAGGGCAAACTGCGCGTTGTATTAATCAAAGATTAATTGAACACAGAAGGTCGCTATCAGGTGGGACGCCGTCCAATCTATCCTTGCACTGCCAGGTTTGTAGCTGCATGCCCGAGTTAGACAAAACCGAGAACCTGTACAGGCATAAGAACGAAGATACGCGTTTATTGGTTGAGGCCTGGCATATCAGTATTAGTGGAAGTGCATGCGTGAGTCAGCCATCGATTAGCTTAAACAGAGAGGAGATAGAAAGCCTTAGGAGTTGTCTATCGCGAAGACCGGCACGTGTAACCGATTGACAGGTGGCGCTACCATTCCGAGCATGCGCAGATAAGCTGTGTGTCTTCTTTCATTTTCCCCTCTGTGCTGTGCATCAGTTGTTAGTCGGCGTTCGTGTTGTTCACTGCTCTCCTTGCGTCCGTGTCCTGCACGCCTCTTCTTTTGATTATGGACTGTTACCAACTCGCTCAACTTTCTGTCCTTTTGAATAGGCCACCAATTGGCGTCGGTACTCCTTTAAAGGAGTACTGACACCAATTTTCGAAGCTGAGTTTACTCCACCATACAACTCTCCTATATGCGTAGACAACTCTGCGAAATGTTAAGCTCAGGAAATGCTGATCAGATATTTTAATTTGACGTCAAATTTTCACATGGCGTGCCTGCTGACATGACACTAGTGTGACGTCAGGCTACAGTACAAATTTTGGCGACTTCACGCAGCAGTATGTCAAGTTGTGATGACGTCAGGTACAAAAACATGCAAAATGGCCGCTCGCGCGTCACTCTCGGTCGTCTGCTCTCGCCGTTCAGTCGCCGTCGTTGAAAGTGCCCGTGAAGCGAGTGAGCGAAGTCGTATTACCCTCTATCGTCGTGTGTCGCGGAGGTCTCGGAGGCCACCTCAGCTTTCCGGGCTCCGGAGCCACGCCGACAACCGCCGTGCGTGTGCCGTACGTTGCATCTCGCACTGCGCCGAAGTATTTGCTGTCCTCGCGGAGTCGCTATGCAAAATTTTGTAGTACGTCGTTGACCCCGCACTTGCTACAGGCGCTGTGCGCGAGAGACCACTGGGCGAAAACGTCACGATTTTTTGCGGGAGCACGACGCGAGGGGCTCATTACTATGCACATACTGTGTCGTGACGTCAGGCTACAGTAGGAACCGAAACCAGCTTTTAAAGGCATGCTGTAAATAAATCTTGACGGCGCGCTCACGCTTACCAGTACGTTTTCTGGGCTCTGGAGGGCTTGGCCTTTCATTTCATGCAGAAAAACGCCAACTGACAATTTTCGTGGCAGTACTTCCTTTAAAGCGTTGGGCGAGGCTTATGATATTTTCGCTTTAATAATTTATAGCTTGAAGCTGCCACCCATAGCGCTTTCCAGACGTACTTGGACCTTGCGCTAGTAATACCATAACGTCATCAGTTTTCTACAACACTTTCTTAGTGGGGGAGGGGGGGGGGGGGGGAATCGCATGTCCAAGCCGCGGGACATATACTGCGTTTACTGCGGGCGTAATGAATGAATGTCATCATTACACGTTGCACCTTTACCGCGTGCTCCATTTCTGGCCGTCACGTCAGAGAAGGCCTTTCCGCCTATACGGCATGAAGCGCTGCTGCGAGAACGAGCGTGTAGGCTGTCGGCGCGACGTGGCGTCCGCGCTGCATGCAACTATATATATAACCGCACAATCGTCTAACTCTGTTGTCACTCGGTGTATGCGCGCGTCACGTACATTTATACGACGAGAAAAGGAAGGTGCCATGTATACTACGCGGTGGAGCGAACATCTTTCCCATCCTCGTATACCTGCACAGCTTTCCGAGATACCTAGTATAAACTAGAAGCAAAGGAGGAGCGATTGCGCAAAATGTCAAAAAAAAAATGAGAGAGAAAAGGAAAAAAAAAACTGTAGCGCCTTGGGAGCCTTGTCGTTCTTTTACTATATCCAGCAGACCGCGTGCAGCGCCTCGGTTATTGTTTTCATTCATTTGTTTTTTTTTTCTGGTCTAATACATCTTTCCGAATGCCTTCCCTCCCTTTTTTTCTCTCTCTCTCTTCTTTTTATCTCGTCTCGAGTTTTCCTGCAGTTTCCTTTTTTTCCGCCACCATACTTCCCCGCACGGCGTGTCGCATCCAGTTCTGCCGATAGCGCGCCTGTCTTCGTCCCTCGTCAGCCCGGGTGGGCTGTAGCTGCACTTTCTTGTTTTGGATTTATAACGCCAAGCTCTCGCGTGCGCACCCCTATAATGATAGTTTTACGAGCGCCCCCCTCCCCCCCCCTTTTTTTTTTAAAAAATTCTTTCATCTCGTTTTCTACGCTTCCATTGCGCTGCCGAAATTCAACTCGCATGTATTTCCGCCTGTTCACTTTCCTTATCCCCTCCCCCCCCCCCCCCTTACGGTCCGTCTTTTATTGTTTCTCCTCAGCCGAACATGACGTAGAAGCAGTGTGTCCTCTCGCTCAGCGGGCGGCGGGTTCGCGGAAACAAAAGTCCCTTCCACCTGCTGCGCTGCCCCGGAAGCCGTATATCCGCGAGATTACGCTAATGGTCCTTGATGTCGCGGGTTCGGTTCAGACGCACACCAGCCGCATTTTTAAGCGGGCGAGAAATGCGTGCCTCCGGGCATTTCTTCAGGGTAAAAATATCGCAGTGATACGTATTTTTTTTTTTTTTTTTTCAGTATTGCCGCATACCGCGGCACCATCCGGGGGATATTCTCATCGTGGCATCGATTCTCCCTCCCGCTGAGTCACTTCTGGCTTCGCTAGCGGCTACAGCACTCGGCTGCTGATCCGAGGGTCGCGGGATCGAATCCCGGCCGCGGCGGCTGCATTTCGATGGAGGCGAAATGTCGAGGCCCGTGTGCTGTGCGATGTCAGTGCACGTTAAAGAACCCCAGGTGGTCTAAATTTCCGGAGACCTCCATAACGGCGTCTCTCGTGATCATATCGGGGTTTTGGGATGTTAAACCCCAGAAATTATGATTATGATTATTATTATTTTTACCAGCTCTCGGAGCTGCGAGTTGAGCGCTTGTGTTCGAATGAATATTTAGGAACTCCGGGCCGCTTCATGACCGAGTAGTGCAAAGGCTTTGTTGCTATAAAGAGTGGCTCCACTTTTGATTTCCGGAATTATTTTTCCGAGAATACCACGGTGCACATTACGTGACTATTGTAAAGATGTGTAGAAGTTTGAGGTGGTCTTCTCATATATATTGGAGGACAACGCGCCTGCTTGAGCAGACTGCCAGGACAATTCGTGCAATCCTTTGCACATATACAGTGATTTCTCTGATCTGAAGCCTGAATTCTCCGAAAAGTCTATTTTAGCAAACGCGTTCTTTAATACGAGGGAACCGTTCCGAAGTTTTACTCACCAAGAGTACACGAGAGCATTTGCATGCGGTTGCTGTGGCCATGAATAGAACCCCCCCCCCCCCCCCTTTGTTTTTTTTTTTTTTTTTTTGCTCAACAGCAGCCGGACGATGCCCCACCGAGCGTTCCCGGCAGTTGAGTGCGGTAACTTGCCACTTTCTCGTCGCGGGGTGGTCATTTTAGGACAGCGTGCTGAAAAGGAAGCAACACGATTTTCGCGCAATGACGTCACGTTTCAGTGACATCGTCTGTAGACATTTAAAAAAAAGTAAGCATACCGTCAGCTTTCGTTTCATCTAAAATAATGCATGTATATGAGAGGTAGAAAGTAAGCAAATACTTTGACCCCGTGTGTTGCCGCCGTGCGGAAGTAAGTCTGGAGCTCAAAAGGACAGAAAGTTGAACGAGTTGGTAAGGATCCATAGTCAAAAGAAGAGGCGTGCAATACACGGGCATAAGGGGAGAAGTGAACAACACGAACGGCGTTCGTGTTGTTCACTTCTCCCCTTGTGTCCGTGTCTTGCACGCCTCTTCTTTTGAATAAGGCTGGAGCACTGTATTGTTTTCCCATGATGGCCTCCGAGGGCGCGCCCAGGAAGACCCTGATGGTGACTAAGATGACGTCAGCTGCAGAGTTGAGGGGAACGTGCGCTGGAAAAATCGAAACCGTGTTTCTTTATCGCTGTAAATCAACCCAGGCGCTGCAAGGAACACAAGGTATATATCATTCATTGGAGGGGCAGGATTCCGAATCATACGTGGTGAAACATTCTTCAGAGTGCTTTTCACGACCCCTTTACGATCTCACGATCGCTATGCTATATCGGAAAATTTTACATTGACTTCAAGCGGTTTCGCGCACGTAGCTATATTTGCCGGACCCTCGAAGCAAAGCCGGTGCCAAGGACGGCTTGCGAGCTCCCGATTACTTTTTCTTTTTTTTTTTGCTCAAAAACTTCCTAAATCACTGGCGTTCATACATCCTCCGTCATGCCATGTTAGCGCGTGTTGAGCGCTGAGCAGCGCAGCACTGATATTCATGCGTTCTATGTAACGGAGAAGCCGGCCTAAAAATGCCCCGTCACGTGTAATGACGTTCAGAAGAAATTGACGTTGTTCAACGCGCTCGCGCGATTGTTCTTGATCGCATGTGCTTCTCGTCTCTCAGCCCCTCGGGTTCCTACCGGGCAAGCCTGATTTAAACGGCGTAAACCAGGGAATAATGCCTGGGTCGTATAGCAGTTTGGCAGCCTTCCATCTCCGCATTTTTTGTGCTGTCACAGTTTTTCTCGTGAAGAACGTAATTGCATCGTTCGTCCAGTGCATCGTATATACAGCGTTGGCCGCGCATGCGGAAGTGACTCATTTCATACATCCATCATGCACAAAAAAAAAAAAAGCGACAGCAACAATAACCTAAGGAGAGGTCTGTTTGCATTCCTTTTCATCAAGCGTCAAGGGCACGCCTCGAGCAAAGTCTTGTTCTCAGCGCTGTTTCTTTCTTTTCGTTTTTTTTTTCTGGACACCGTAGGCAATTTCCTTTTCTTTCTTAGTTCGCGGATACCGGGGGATATTACACTTTTCTCCGCAAGGGCGGTATTATAGTGGGAACGGGACGCTTGTCTACAAGGCCGTACATATAACTCCACAAGACACTCTGCCATTTCCTTTCTAGAATTAGGCACGGACGTCGCCCTGTTGGCCCGTCCAGGCCTCAGTCGTGGCAGCGATGATTGGCAGGGCCAAAATTATGCCGCACTCGACGGGTGGTCCCGAAATGTCATCCTTTTGTGTTCGGGATTGGTGCTCAGTTGAGATTTCGCCAACGGGTCGCTGTGGACGGCCGTCGCCGGTGAAGCCCTAAGGGTAGAAGTGAGACCTTGGCGGCTTCGGGAACGGTGCTCGCTCATTTCATGCATTCAGATGTCAGCGTCGCAACCTCCGAGCTCAGTTCCCTATAGACGCGACAGCAAGAGGCTATTATACCATTTTCATTGTGCACAGGCCAGCGCCACCCGTAGGGAGGGAGACCGCATTTAACGGCTCTTTGTACTATGTTGCCAAACAAGCAGCATGCGGCGTACTTGACGCAGGGTAGTCATCCAGCGCTTATTTGTTCTATGGGTAGCTTAATTGCGCTTTGAACTCGGATGGAAAGCTGGTTTCGTTTAGCGGCTTTGTTGACCGCTTGGTGCAAGCCCCCCCCCCCCCCCCCCTTCCAAAAAAAAAAAAAAGCGGCCACGTCTGAAAGCTATAGTGCAGGCTTTGCAGCGAACTGAATAGGGTAAGAATGCGCTTGGTTTCTCTTTTGTTTGCTTTGTTGCCGCTATTTAGTGCGCGATGGTTGGCGTTGGTGCATTGCCCACGTGCCACCTCGCTCCCTTCGTTGCCGCTTACATGCGCGCTCATGCGTGGTCTCGTTCCTTTTCTTCTCGGGCCGCTATCGAGTCTGTAATCCCCGCCGAGTTCGCGCGCTGCTGGCACCGCCGGCGAAGAGGCAGAAAAAAGGCTGTGGCTGGAGGAAAGAGAAGGCGGCGCCGCGGAGCGAGAAGGCCGAGACCCCTCACGCCGACTCACGACGGCGGAGCAGGTCCTTGTGCCGACGGCCTCACGGACACCACTCTTGCGCGCCACGCGACCGCCGCCGCCGTTGCAGTGCACGGCGCGTACGGAGCCCGTCCGCGACCTCTTCCCCTGGTGAAGAAGCCGCGCGCTCTCGCTCTCCGCGGCTGCTGCCAAACTGCTCAGGAGAGTCTTCGGTGTTGCTGCTTCTTCCCTTTCGTCGGCGCGGCAGCAGCGCTTGCAGGAACATCCGCTTGCCTCCGACGCTGCTGTCTTGTTTTTCTTCCGCAATCTCGGACCGACTGGTTTCCCCGACAAGCACTGCTCCCTCTCTGGAGGAAGCCGGCCGAGTACGTTCCAGCGTTGCGCGCCTGCGTCCCGATGCCAGTGCCGGCTGATGATCGGCGTGTTCCCGAGATGTTTTGCCGATAAACCGAGTCGTCGTGTAGCCGTCGCCTGCGTCGGCTGCTGTCCCCCTTTGAAGAGTGACCGACCGCTTCGTCGATTAGGACGAGGTCGTGGTGTCGCCGCTCCGGCGGTTTTGCCGTCGTCGTCCGGACGCCGGGCTTTCGGCGCTGCCACCTGCCCCGAAGGTCGTGTTCATTTAGTCACTCTCGGTTCGTCTGACCGGTCTGTGGCGCGGCGCTTGAATTGGCGCGGTGAACCCGTGAAGGAGCCATTGTTTGTCCTCGAATTTCATTGGTCGTCATGATTCCCGTGGTGCCGGCTTTGGATACCGCGCTCTGCTAAGGCGCCAACGAGGGATCACCGCCGCTGAGTGACTCTTCTCCAGGTGGGACCTTGCTGCTATGCGCTGTCTGTGTTAACCACCTGCAGGCTTCCTGTGCAGTAATGTTCACCCGGCAACATGACTGAACAGGAGGCGTATTTTAACGCGTTTAACTGCTGAATGAACCCTGCCTCGTAAATATGCCTCGCCGATTGCTGGTCACCGCTTTTCAGACTCATACAGAAAGATTGGATGGCAGTGTTTATGTTGACGAAAGTAAACGATCATGTGCAACAATGTGTACTATGCATGTCACCAATACATTCCATTTGCAGACTGAGTGCGCGTTTGTAAAATGGATCGTTGGTGCTTACCTTTAGCGTAATCATATTCACAGACGAACGCGCACCGTTTGCAGTGGTCATCCTTAACTCTCCAATTATCAACTCATCGGATTCCCCTGTCATTGTTATTAACTCGTAGGTAAAACTCGAATACACTGCGCGCACAACGTTACCACGTGCAGCGATTACTGAAGGCGGCTCGAGCGAGCCGTTAGCGGGCGCATCAGTGAAACGTGGCTTTCATATAGTTTTCGGAAATTTGGCAGATTCTGGTACGGCTATGCCGTGCGTCACGCTTGTCAAGAGAGCATTTCAGCAGATGGCGTCACTTTGTTCGAAATAAGTTTTTCTTTAACACTTCAGTACTGCTTAAGGGTCAGCTGCCCGTGGTGTTACTCGACCCTTCCTGAACCCCTGATCTTGGGAGCATCAGTATTGTACATCGGCTACTCCTGATTGTGTCTGGAACGACTCGAAGGTATCTTTCACAGTGCAGTTGCATTTGTCACGCGGTACCTCTCTATCTCCCTCTCTCTATTTTACTTTCCTTCTTTGGCCAATACGAGTGTCACTTGATCATCTTGCATCGACTCGCCTATGGACATTTCAATGCTGAACTGTCGGACGAGGCAGAAATCTTTGTTTCCCCTGTGACGAAAGTGCACTAACACGAAACTTTGCGTTATAAATATTCGCCGAGACACAGAAGGAAATTGAAAAAGTACGAACAGCTCCCGCTTTAAGCTTGAGAGCAGGCTATTTTCTATTACTTGTATGTGTGTTCTGTTTCTCTTGTTTTAGTTTTTTCTCTTTCTTTTATTTTTTTTTTTTGGGGGGGGGGGAGGGGGAGGCGACGCAAATAAATGATACCTCGGCCACGAAATTGTTTTAACATGGCTGTCTGATGCTTTCTGCGACAAAATGCAAGCTCTGCAAAATGGCTTTTTTTTTTTTTTCGCCCAGAAAAGATGATCACATTTTTGGGGCGGTGCTTATATGGGGCCGCGTTTTTAAAGGTTGGCATAAGATCTCATGGTGTTCCTTTTCGTGGCCGATTCCTTTTGTAACGGATCTTTGGAGATACTGCGAGTTGCGAGTCTGCAACGAAGGGTAAAAGAAAGACAGACGAAAAAAAAATGTTCTACGCAATACCCCCATGCCCTGCAGTGCCTTATAAGTTCTCCGTACCCATCCCCTTTCCCCCCACACACGTCCTCGCTTCTTTTCCTTTGTTGTTGTTCTTATTGTTGCTCAGGTTTCGATACTTCACAGAACTTTTGCTCAGTTCCTCATTCTTCATCAGGTATGTCTCTTTCTAATTTTTTTTTTTTTTCGTGTTTCCGCCAAGTCTCAGACGCCTCACACTTTCGTTGCTGCGCTGCTTAGCCGCGCCCGCATTGAAAGAAAAAAAAAGTAATTCTCTTACCACTTCGAGTGCTTTAAAAGCGGCGCCTCAGCGAAGACTTTCGGGGCAACTGTCAATGTGTCGGCGCACATTCTTTACGGGACAGGGAAAGGCAGTGTTTTCGTGTTGCCATTGTGGAACGCGACAGGGAGATTGCTTTCCTTGCGTTGCTCGGCTCTTGGTTCCCGAGAAAAACGAGGCCGTCTCATTGGCGCTACCTTACGTGGAACATGAACGGTCACGAACCGTGTTTTATTACATTTGCCCCGAATTGTTCACTTGACGTACCCAATTTAGAGCGGTGTTTGCGGAAAAACCGTGCCGACTGTTACTATTACGAAAGATCTGCCAAAGCAGCGCGGGATATACATGGAGCAGTGCTGTCTGTGGGTAGCATTGTGTGTTCAGCAACGCAGAAACCCTCATTTAGTGCTCAGCGAGGTAGCTTAGCAGCTGAGGCGTTGAACTGCTGAGCCCAAGGACGCGGGTTGTGTATCACCGGTCGCGGCGGTGTCATTTCGATGGGAGCCAAGACAACGAGTTGGAAGGACTCCAGGTGGGAGCCGCCCACTATACGACGTGCTTCATTAACCGCCACGTGGTCTGGTCGCGTGAAACCACAAGATTGTTATTACCCCGCTTTCCAGAACGATATAGTCTTGAGCAATAATTCTAATGCTCGCATACGTAGACCATATATTCCAGGCGTGAACGTAATGTAGATTTTAGATAGGTAATAATATACGCGCCTCGTGTGTCCCCTTTTTTTCTGTGTCCGTGTCTGTAGTGCAACACCAAAATGGAAATGTACCAACTATATAAGCCCAGTGTTACAATTTTGCGATATGCCCCGCCACGGTGGTCTAGTGGTTATGGTACTCGGCTGCTGATCCGAGGGTCGCGGGATCGAATCCCGGCCGCGGGGGCTGCATTTCGACGGAGGCGAGATGTTGATGCCCGTGTACTCTTCGATGTCAGTGCACCGTTAAGAAGCCCAGGTGGCCGAAATTTCCGGAGCCCTCCGCTAACGGCGTCTCTCATAATCAGAGCTGGTTTTTTTGGGGACGTGAAACCCCAGAAACCATCAACGTTACGCTATACAGAGATAATCAAAGCGGCACCCTCTTTATCGTAGAAAGAGTACGAACCCGGCGCCTCGTAGAAGGAAGGTTGCGAGCACTTTCAAACCCTGCGCGCTAGGTGAAGGGGGGTCGCTAGGGCTTTTCTCGGGGCCGCGAGAAACTGGTGCAGTCGACTGACCCCGCGCCGTCGCAATTCGTTATCACTCTTCTTTCGCGAATTTCAACATCTCCGCGCTTTCCTTGGCTCGGCGCTTTCTCAAGCGGTATTCGCACTATGGCTCAGTCTGAAAGAAGAATCTGGGCCACTCGCAAGGAGGGCTCGCTACGGTCACCTGCCTTCGCGCAATGCACGGTTTCGTGTTGCCCGGGTCGAGCCTCCTCTGGTTGCTTTGTATCCTTTCTCTCCCAACTTCTTTATTCCGCGTGGGTCTCCTTTTTCCATGCTCAAGACTCCTAGCCTTGAAACTCTGTTGTACTGTGCAGGAGAATGTTGAAAGTGCGGTTGTCCTGGTCATCGACTGGCAAAAAGATCCCGGCCATTCAGCAAGTTGGCTGTCACAGTTTCAGCTTTATATCTGGCCGTCCTTACACTCTCCGCATTATTATCTGTATACATCTGTGGCAAAGTTTGAGCGCGCATGGGAAGGCCGCTTTCACCACCACTGAACCTGTTCGACGGCGTCGAGTTAAGTGTACTAATTAGTACTTTAGCTCAGCTACGGCATTAACATACAGGGCGAGCTTACGTTGTCTCGCATAACTGCAGGACATTGCCAAGCACCGCGCGCCGGCTACATTGGGGGTCTCAGTGAAGCATTCAGTGCACGGCCGTTTCAGTTGCGACTGTTTCAACCGTGCCGAAGAGCAGCCGACCAGAGACCGAATTCACGAAGCTTCTCGCTAGACAATGCGTCAGTTGCCATTAACTCCAGGTAGCTTCGCTCCGCGTCAACGTTGAAGATGGAACGTTTCTCCGTGAATGTGGGCTCAGAAGTGCGACAAGGCGGCATGCTGAATTTCAGTCGCTGGACGAGATACGTGCGAGGCGGCGGTGTCTCGCCGCGGTGCACCGAACTGACACAGACTGGGAAGCGCGCTGACCTTGTTGGCGCGGGGCGGTGGCTGTCCGCTTCTTTAGTGACCGCGTGGACGCTATTACGGCGACCGTGCAACGCCCTGTTTGTGGCGTGCCTTATCGTCAACCGCCGCTATTCAGCGTGCTCAGTGTTTACACAAGCGGCAAGCGATTTGGGACGCGCGCTCGCGCAGGCATGCATGTCGGCTCCGATTTTTATGTGTACGCACGCACACACACAGCACGAAGTATCAAGGCCGAACGCTGCTGCTCTTTGAGGGACGCGGTACTCGATGCGGAAAGTAAGAAATGAGCCGACGCTGTGCCGAAGTGCTATACACAGGCGCTCTGCGAGGACCCTGTCTATACGCCCTTCAGCGCCGCCTTACTTAGCTAAAATAAACAGCTTGTCGAGGCCGCCTTTCCCAAGAGGCACGAATTAAGCTTGAAGTAATACGTCGTCTCCTCGCGGCCACCGGTGTTTGTTCGGTGAAAACACCGCACCACGAAGTCGCGCCTTCGCTCGCAGGCGCTACACAACCTTTAGTCCGTATGCTGTTTGGAACAGGGATGATCGCACGACAAGGCCGATCTATATTCCTATTCTACAAGACAGAAAAAAAAAATTACAGCATATCCACGGAGTGAATGATGATGAGTGGGCGAAGCTCGGGAGGTTCATCGTAGATCGTGCCGAGTTCCGGATTAATTTAGTTAACGCGCACGCTACGAATCCTCATGGTTCAACTATGCGCAAGTGAAATCTCCCACCGGCACTTCATTACAAGATCCATATATATATATATATATATATATATATATATATATATATATATATATATATATATATATATGGGTTGCCGGTGAACGCTTCTCCAACGCGAGCAGTCGGTATTTCTCAATCAAGAAACTCGCTAGGAGACGTTGCCGGCGCCAACGTTGTCTCTCGCGGGTGAGAGCGCGTTCTCCTTCTTTGCGAGCTGGTAGAGCGTTCCTCTAAGAAAGAGCGTTTCCATAGCCAACGCGCGCCTTTCGCTCTCTCTCTGTCTCTCTCTATCACACAAGACAGCAGAGGCCCGCGCCGGGAGGCACGCGGGTTACGCCTGACGCCTGACGCGGGACAAGGTTAGACTAAGAGGAGCGTCGCCCCTAAAAAAAATTGAGGCAGCTATGCACTATAGTGGTGCGAAGACTGAGAAAACAGTGGAGCTAAATGCGCTTCCCTCCTTCATTCCTTTCTCACCCTCACTTCCATTTCCCACCCCTTGCTATAAGGCTGTGCTAGTCATACTTTCTCCCTTCCCCTTTAGCGCCTCCTCATTCACACATCATTCCTTCTCGCCCTCACTTCCCTTTCTCACCCCTTGCTATACTGTAACTGTAAATGACTTTGCTACGCTTTACTCCGAACCGTCCTCCTTTCTATACTCCTTACCCTCACTTCCCTTTCCCACCCCGTTGCTATACTATACAAGGCTACGCTGTTCTTTCTTTCTCTTTACGTGGTCTGAGCGGGGACATGTCACGCACCCCCTCGCTGTACCCGCCTTCTGTGCCGCATACCCTCCCTTATGTATTAGTAGGATCAGGACATGAGCACAAGAGAAGACTTGCGCGTGAAAGTGCCGAACGTTGGCCATTGCATGTAAGTGTTCGCGCACAGATTTCATGATGATGATAATTTCATGCGGACGTGAAACAAACTTTTGCCGAGGTTCAGTATACGCTAAGAAAGCTAGGTTTTCAGTTAGGGATATGCTTTAGCCAGGGGGTGCCACTTCAGAAAAAAATTACAGCATATCCACGGAGTGAATGATGATGAGTGGGCGAAGCTCGGGAGGTTCATCGTAGATCGTGCCGAGTTCCGGATTAATTTAGTTAACGCGCACGCTACGAATCCTCATGGTTCAACTATGCACAAGTGAAATCTCCCACCGGCACTTCATTGCAAGTCAAGATCCAGTGCCTATATATATATATGGGTGGCCGGTGAACGCTTCTCCAACGCGAGCAGTCGGTATTTTTCAATCAAGAAACTCGCTAGGAGACGCTGCCTGCGCCAACGCTGTCTCTCGCGGGTGAGGGCGCGTTCTCCTTGTTTGCGAGCTGGTAGAGCGTTTATCTAAGAAAGAGCGTTTCCATAGTCAACGCGCGCCTTTCGCTCTCTCTCTCTCTCTCTGTCTCTCTCACAAGACAGCAGATGGAAGAGTGAGAGAGAGAGAGAGGCACGCGCCGAGGGCGAGCGCGTGCCTCCCGCCACGCCGGTTACGCCTGACGCAGGACAAGGTTAGACTAAGAGGAACTTCGCCTCTAAAAGTGGAGCGAAACAGACACTGGACAAAGAAAGAAACACGCATAACGCGCTCTCTCTGCCCTTCAGGACGCAGGTGTCTGTTGCGCTGTGTGTAAGTTTTCTAAAACCGCTGTTCCAACTGTTCCACTTACCTATACCACACGTGCCCACTTACGGCGCCCCACATTTGCCTGTCTAGCGAGATTTGCTCAGTTATTGTGTTTGGTGATCGCCGCTGTATATGGACCAATGTCGATCCGCTGCTGAACCCAAGGATGCCGGTTCGATCCCCGTTGCGGTCGCATACTTCGATGGTTGCAGAATTGCAGTCCCGTTTAATCTACGACAATCTGTAACGTGTCATCTCTTGTGTACTGCAAGCGACTTATCATTCCGGGTCTTAAAAAGAAACACGGAAGCATATATAGTCGCAGAATTTCGCTCGAAACCCAGACGAAACCGCATTTGTGCTTTTGCGCTCGCAGTCGTTAACCCAGCGTGTATTTTCTCGTCAATTTTATGCGTCTGGCGATTATTCATAGCTTTTGAAGAGGCACCTAGTTCAGTTTGCTCAGTGCTCGAGTCCCATTGCTATCGTTTGCCCTAGCTCAGCGGAAAACTGTAGCCGTCGCCATTGTAGAGCGTATTAATTTCTTTCGTTTGGGGGTGAAGTTATCTCGGGAGAGCTGGCTGGGACTGAAGCTGTGCATGTGACCTTCGAGGCTTTTCATCTCATCTCAGTGTCGCTTTAATTGTATTCGAGACTGTTCGTAGTATTCGAATACAACGCCTCAATTTTCTTTGTCTTCTCGGGAGGCGCAGTAAAGGCCGCAGTTTATATGTTCATATAGCAGACATATTTTTGTTTGTAACGATCTCGTCACCGTGGCGTCGCTTGTAATGACACACAGCGAAGACGAGACGCCGGCTTAATTGTCAAGCCTGCTTTCGGAGTTCGTCTGTCTACGGAATTCGGCGATAGACCGTATAATGAACCGAGCCTCATCTTCGTCTATCAGGCCTAATGGCCTGCTAGCCGGAGTAATTTACGCGGTATAACTTCCGTGGAACTTTCGCGGCAAGTGTATATCGAAGTCCGCCGCGATACCTCTTCAACGATCGCGTGCTTGCACGGCATCATTTCCCGAGCATCGCTTATATACATCGTACGGTCACATACAACGCTTGCATGTGGCGCTTGCATGTGCCGGATTTCTTGCGTTCGCTAGAATCCCGCATAGCTCCCAAAATTGCTGAAGGTCTCCACGCACAAACATGTCGTATACTGCGTCTGGCGGATGCGCGACTTGACGCCGCTATGCCCTTAACATGTGGCATGGCGCTGTGCTGGGGTTCTCTAACCCATAATATGCAGTCAAATATATGATTTGCTTTTCCATTCCCCAATTACTCTCTCTTCTTTCGGTATTTGCAACCGCGAGCTTGTGTGCAGTAGAAGGTTTATCACCGACGATACAACAGCTGCAGTGTTGCAAGTTCTTGATGTTCGTCCCCGCCATGGTGGTCTATATATAGTGGCTTTGACACTCGGCTGCTGACCCGAGGGTCGCGGGATCGTAACCCGGCCGTGGCGGCTGCATTTCGATGGAGGCGAAATGTTGAGGCCCGTGTACTGTGCGATGTCACTGTACGTTAATTAAGGAATCCCAGGTGCTCGAAATTTCCGCAGCCCTCCAAGTGCGGCGCTCATAATCATCGTAGTTTTTAGGACATAAAACCCCACAAGTTACCTTGACGATCCCAGTGCGTCCTTGTCTGGCGCGCCTACTATGCCATGTTGATTTGTGAGGGTTTCGAACTATATATATATAGTAAGGGGCATCATCTCTCAGCATAGCACACTATATAACGGTATAATAGTTATCGATGGGGAGACGCTGTTGCCCCCGAGCCGCGCACTTGCAATGCCGCAGATAATGAACGCATCTGTCTGGAAGGCTTGTCGTCGCGCTTGAGGCATGCAGCTTCACGTCAGCTACTTCGAGCAGCGTGGTACATGCGAGCGCGTTTCTTTGACCACGGGCGCCTCAAGCCACAACCGTGCTATAGGCGTGCGAGTTTCCCCTGAGACCTGAAGAAGCTGCGTGCATGCCTCCGTGATTTCGTTATGTTCGGCGAGTGGGCCCTATACCTTCTCGGAGGGAGAGAACGCTCGTCGGGCCGTTGAAAGCAGCTGGCTCGTGTTGTGGTCAGGTGCGCGGCGGCTTCCGCAAAACTCGCTCGGCCGCATGCCTCGCGAAGCGTTGCTCTTCGCTTAACTATATATACGCTTCCGCAAGTGCTGCGGCGCTTCTCTTCGCCGCCGCCGCACCGTAAACGAGACACGCGCGTGATGGCGGAATCGGGCAGCATTGTAAGTGCAGTCGGCTGGGCTGCAGCTATGTAACTCTGCTCTCGCGCGTGTGTGCTGCTTCGAGCGTGAATGACGCTCGATTCTTATCGCCCTGGTCGTGAAATACGTCTTAAGGTCAACGGCCTGGTTTACTCTCGCTTGCGGCTCCTTCAAGGCTTGCACCAGATCGTGGGTGTTGATGCATATTATGCATGTGTCACGGCGCCCAGTACTTATGTTGTACTTCACAGTAGCATTCGTATATGTGCGTGTCGGAGTGGTCGTCCTCTTGTGTTCATAAAATCCTATATCCTTCAGAGTTCCTCGCTAGAGAACCAAATAAATATAAATGGCAACACTAATACACGGCGGTGTGTGTGTGTGTGTTTGTGTGTGTGTGTGTGCGCGACGCATTGTGCTGTGTTTTCAGGTGAAAGGCAGGGAGACGACGACGGACACACACACACACAATACGCAACGCATTGTACTGTGTTTTCGCCCACTTGTATGTCCGTAATGAATATTTAATGGAGTGTTCTTTAACAGCTTATTAATAGTTTCTTAATATAGGCAGAGCGTTTTTTTTTTTTTTTCATTTCGCCCTCAACTAAATGTGTTCACTTATACGTCGCAAGTGGTACCCGCGGAATTTTGTCCATCGGCGGAGCACCGCACATCGCCTTCAACGCCACAGTCGGAATATAATTCGACAGTCCTTGCCGTTCCTCTCCGACTGCTTATCGGCTACTGACCAATGGCAAGTAAAACGTACAAACAAAAAAAAGATGTGGCTGATCCCTCTGTCGTAGGAATCGCCTGTCTTCGCGAAGTAGTGGAATGCATAAACGCCAATCCGGCGAATTGGGACGGGAGATGGTTTCAGTGCTGTGGACACGTGAACACGTTACATGTAGACATCAGCGGCACCTCGATACTGCACATGGATCCTCGGCAGTTGCACACAAGCGAAAGCTCTCGAACGGCTCACATTTCTCCGGAGACACTGCGCTGTACGCGCCAGAGCCTTGCACAAACCTGCCATAAACCAGGAGCGACCGCGAGCCGTCAAACATTGCAAGCGAGACCGAACTGTTAGTCAGCAATCGTTGTGTGGACATACAGTCCACTGCAGAGAAAGGCGCATCATTTTCTTGTCGACGTCTCTCTTAGCGCTGATCAAGCAGAGCGCGTCGCAACACAAATGGCTACCATACGACACGCCACACCAGACGAACGATGTAGCAGCCGTGGTTTCAGGACATAGGAGAACGAGGTGTTCGGTGTTCGCTAATCCGTAAATGGCAGACGGCTACTGACAGGAACAGGGAGCATCCATACATCTGCCCGCTGTGTACGTACTTTTGCCACTGTTCTTGCAGTAGTAAACGTCGAACACCTCGTTCTATATACATAGGTGAAAGAGAATGCATACTGACGTTCCGGCACCCAAAACGGGTGCCTTGTTCGCCATATTTTTAACTCGTTCCCGTTCTTGCTGCCGAAACGTCAATACCATTTTCTTCACTTGTGGTCGGCGTCCCTGCCTCTTATTCAACGCTCCATCTCGACCAGACGCGTGTTCGTCGAATCCTTGACCTCGCGATACACTGTGTTCCGGCAATGCGCGCGCTGTAAGGTGTATAACGGGATACCTCATTCGCACCTTGTAGGCTTTGCGAACGACGTTGCGCACGCACGCACGCACATGCACACGGAAATAAATAAAGATCGAAGAGCAAGCAAATAACTTTCTCTATACTGTGTCGCAAACCATTCTCTTTTGAAAAGTGAGTGTTCGCCATCTATTGGCGCCTGAGGTCAATAATGAAAATGGGAACACAACAGCAGCTTACATGCGTGGCGACGCATGCCAATGCGGCAATGTCGTGATTTCCATTGACGAGCACACGGACCAAATTTCCGGTCTAATTTCTGTCACTTTCTGCATGCCATCAATTTCCGACGGTTCTCGCCGACTCGCGGCACGCGAGTTTCGAGAATTGATGCGGCTGTCGTGATGCCGACACCGCCGGCGCGCGATGGTTACTGTAAAGCACCACGGGTTCCTGCGCAGACCAGCTCAACGTAGTAGGAACAGCGGCCGGGTTTGTCGATCATCTCTCGCGTACCATCAGTGTCAAGGGAAGGGGGAGGAACCGGCAAGCTGCTTCCGTTATTGCCTGCCGGTGCATGCATGCACGTTGTGCGGCAGGCGGTGTTTATTTGTGTTGCCTGTCAGCGGCTGTTACAGTATACTACCGCATAGCAGACGCCACCGGCAGCATCCTTCTTTTTTACTTCCGTGCCGTGCTTCGGAGCGGGTGTCCTCGCTTCTTCCTCGAAACTCGTGGCGCACCGGCTGTGTGCGCTTTTGTTTATTTGTGTTTATCGATGCATGTGTATTTCAATGCGTGTGAATTGAGGGGGGGGGGGGGGGGGCCCCCCACGTTGGCATCGCTGGGGCGTGGCTTCTGACGCGATAGCATTGTCCAGGCGGCAGCAATGGCAGAAGCCACGTCGACCAAGAAGTCGTCTCCTCCAGCTGCCGACCTCTTGTCGCCTGAGCGCGGCGCCAGAAATGGCTTTACCAGTCGACGCGGCGCGACACGACGCGGAGGAGGGTCGCGTGAAGGCCTGTTTTGTGTCTCCAGCGGGAAAGGCCCACGCGCCTAGAACTCCCCCTTCTTGTGGCGATGTTATTGTTTTGTCTGGGTTCGCCCGTCTGGAGGGAACGACGCGTGCATGCCCAAGTTCAAGAATAAGGTGGGCTGCGTTGCTCTGGCTGACGTTGCTCTCCCTTTGCCTCGCCGAATGGCGTTCGTGCTCTGAGAAAGCAGCGGTCGTCTTATAGATCTTTAGCGGAAATGGCGGCAGGCTTGCTGAAAAGTGTCGCCGGGTAGCCGGAAACCGCGCCGTCACGGCGAGGCAAAGGGAGAGGGAAGAACGGTATTTGTTCAGGATTTTACGTATCCTCGCGTAAAAAAAAAAGCTTCAAAATTTCAATCACAACAATGACATATTTACCCCCCCCCCCCTTTTTTTTTTTTTTCTTGGCAGAATGAGAAACCGATAAATCTGCTGTGCAGCAGTTACAGCAACCGGTCCTATCGTCCGGTTCGCTGTAATGAAAGCGCGCGGTGTCGCCAAAACGAGTAATCGCTTGCGGTCTAATCGCGTCGAGGCAACGCAAGACCGCGAAAGTTTCAAACCGCTGTTCAGGGCGCCTTCCAAAGTGTACTCAGCACTGAAGAGGAGGCCGAATCAGCTTCGAAACGTCGGGACCTATCTAAACCTTGGCTGAGGTGTAATTTTGATATTCGATATTCGCTTCTGGCGCGTATACTGATCGAGTAAGATTAGGTTTGGTCGCTCAGGGGCGCGATCGAGATCTTTGTTCAGAGCAGGACGCGTTCGCTCTCTGCAACGTCGCTATAGGTGGGTGGCCCGCAAACTTTGTGAGAAAGGGAAGGCGAGTTAAAAGACCAGCGTTCTGCGTATCTGTTGTGTTCTCTTCTATCTTGTTGGTCAGCGCTGGCAACGCGCTATGGGTCTACATTCTAACTAGCCGAGATAACCGCGAGAGTAGCCGGTCGACAAAAGGTTACTCTCCGAGGAAGCTGATGTGCGTCGTTTGTCGCCTCCTTGTGGACAAAATACTGCACAACGAAACGTAATGAATAACAGTGTTGTATATAAACAATCTTTTCTTTTGTTTCTCAAGGTCAAACGCGTTCTTAAATAGTAGTACGTGCGAGTGTCACTGCTACAATTTATTGCAATTAGCTTTCTGCATGCGAAGCCGTGTTGCTCGAACCGAACTGCATGCCCCTCGTCCCGTGATGCTCCTGGCAGACTACGTGTTCGGTTTCAAGATGACTGACAGAAGCTTGTCGTCATTTTCGCATCGCGAAACGGATGGCGACATAAAACCAACGTGTTCGGAAACAGCGTCCCTCTATATCGCCCCAGATAAGCTTCCTAAAGCGGGCACCTGTGGTCGTTCTGTGATCTGGACCGATAATGCTGTGTCGTATAACGATGCCATTCGAATGATATTAATTTTAAATGAATTTTTATCGTTGCCCAGAGTGGCGCTCCGTTTACAAGAATCGGCCCGCCATAAAAAGTAAATAAGAAAGGTACATAATTAACGAAGCGAAAAGGAATCGCAATCATCAATATACCGGTCATACTTCACATCGATGGCTTGCTAACCTCGAGGACGGGAGTTCGATTCTTCGTCCATTGCGGCCGTATTTTGATAATAACGCCTAAATGCACAAGACACCTGCGTAATTTCACTTATAGGTGCACGCTAACGAACCCTAGGCGTACAAAGTTAATCCGGAGCCCCTCACTACAGCAGTGCCTCACAAATGCGTATCGGGGTTTTGGCACGTAAAGCCTCACCAATTATTCTTATTATGACGCTTAAAGTGCTGGTTCTATCTTCAAGTGCCCCGCCACGGTGGTCTAGTGGTTATGGCACTCGGCTGCAGCTCCGAAGGTCGCGGGATCGAATCCCGGCCGCGGCGGCTGCATTTCGATGAAGGCGAAAATGTTGAGGCCCGTGTGCTGTGCGATGTCAGTGCACGTTAAAGAACCCCTAGCGGTCGAAATTTCCGGAGACCTCCACTGTGGCGTCTCTCATAATCAGAGCTGGTTTTGGGACGTTAAACCCCACAAATCAATCAATCATTTATCCTTCAATTGCGCTTTCGGAGGGTTTTAATCGGCCAGTGTATTTACGAGCTTTAATATTTTTATTTACTTCTATCTGGCATAGTGAAGCTAACAGCAAATTGATAAAATTTCGAAATGTTTCCGAAGTCCGGTTAGCTCACGATTCTTTTGTATGTGTTATGCACCGCGCTCGTGGACACCTGTACACATCGGCGATCCCTGTAAATTCGGCTATAGTTACCCTATACCACCGGCACACGTTAGTGTGACGTAACGGATTCCAACATATTTGTCCCTATACGGGTCACGTTGCCGAAACTTGCCGTGTGACTCCTTTTTGGCATTGCGCATTCCACTGTTTATTGGAGCTCACTGGGAGAGACATTTAAATAGGCTAATGATGATGAAGCAGGCTTTAGCAGACGCTGTGAAAGTCTATTACGTCACAGCTGTAGCTATTGCAAAAATTTCTATGTCGGCGGCGCCACCTCTCCCTCCTTTTTGGTCATCTTGTTTTCTTTTAATTAGGAATTTTCTCGTCAAATTAGGCAGGGGCAGAGAAGACGCTTAATTTACGTTTTGTACAAGCGTAATAAACCGACGCAGGCTCTCATTTCACAGTCGCTGCACTTATGCACGTAATGTGTATACGAGCCTTACTCGAGTGCCCGCCCTTCATATTTCAGTAAAATCGCATGAAAATATGTGTACTACATCAGGCTCCTGGTTAACTTTCTTTTCCGCACGGTCACTATTACCCCCTTTCCATTTCCCTCCGCAGCGCTTAGTCGATACGGCATACCGTACGCGCTTGGTGCTCAGCCAGCGCAAACCGAACACGGTCGTCTGCTCTTTGTTGACTTACCCGCTTCTGTGTTCCCAGGCGGCCCCTCATAGGTGTCGGCATGGTCGGCTCTCTCTCTCTCTCTCTCTCTCTCTCTCTCTCTCTCTCTCTCTCTCTGTGTGTGTGTGTGTGTGAAAGAGAGAGAGAAAGAGATAGAGACTGGTGTGGTGATGGAATTAGCTCGCTTAGATCGTGCGTGTTCGCGGTATGCAGTCGCGACAGTTCTCAAGTTTGTCGAGATCAGCGCACGTCCTTTCTTTGGTAGACACACTTTAAATTAGTTTTGGTTACGAGAGCTGAGGCACTGTGCTAAAGCAAAAAAAAAAAAATCTACCGTCTTTAATGCTGAACTCTGGCAGGAGTGTTTGGCGAACAGTCGCTTGTGTTTGCACTCTGCACACCGTGCGGTGACAGGCTTTCGAAGCGATATCGATCGCATGTACACACAGTGATCGCAAAAGCGGTTGACAGCGGCGTGCCGGGCATGGAAGCCTACGTACAATTATGCGAATGAGGCTTTTATTTCTTCCCGCTATTATCACAGAGATAAAGTTCTTTATATAGGCGAATGTATGTGGAACGGCCGGCACTCGTTGTTTGTTCAGGCGCGCTGCTCATTGGGTGCGGTCATTTTGAGCTGACGCACACAGATGCATAAATTGTGCGCTCACAATTGTGTTGTTAAGAATTACACGGGTAAATTTCAAACTGCACGCCGTTTGCTCTTCTCGTCACGGGCGCGGCGATCCAAGGTGGGAGGATGACGTGGATCAGATTAGTATTGTGAATATGTATAAAAAGCTGAATTATAATATTGATGACTATTGATATTGTGCGTGCGTCTCCTGAACGCACTAGCACACCCCTGCCTCCTTTATTTTTAATTTCTTTTTCTTTTGACGCGCACTGTTGTTAATTCTATCTAGCGGCACCACGCGTATGTTAATCTGCGGTGAAATATGTAAAACCCCTTCATTTTATGTCACCCGGTTGTCAAGGTATTGTCACGACGCGTTATTTCTGAAATCGTTATGCAGTTCTCTCTCTTTTTATTTATTTATTTATTTATTTATTTATTTATTTATTTATTTATTTATTTATTGCAACAATATGATTTGTCAAAGCTTTAGCTTCGGTTAAGCCTTGACCACACGATTGCTTTTGGCCAGTAGTCGCTGATCGCTGCATAACGTGTCCGGCTAACGAAACAAGACATTCTATATTGAGACAAACGTTCGGGGCAGTAAAGTGCGCTTCACCGCACGCTCGTCGAGAACACGGTGGAGCACCACTTCTCCGCGAAGACTGTAACGCTTTGCTGGACTTCGGCCAGCTATACAGGCCTCTCGTACCGTGACGCGATCAGGTCGTCTATGTACATCGTAAGCTGAAGGGGCAAAAGAGAGCTTTGGCACGAACAATCGTCACGTGAGGGTGCGATCGGGGTCAGTGAATAATGGTGTTAACCACCGCGTCCCGAGGGATTTGCAGGCCCTGCAGCGACTCGGATCATGCGCGCGTCGCGACGCCGATGCATATCCAGGAAGTGCATCGCGCGAGGCAGCGCGCGACGCCTCTGTCCAACCGACGTGACAGGACAAGTATGCGTAGTACAAGGAACGAGTGTTATGTGCTACGCACACGCCGTCTCCGGGATCCGCGCACCGATCAGTCGTTGCCGCGAGTGACAGCGCGGTATGTAGCACGAGGCTGCGCTCTGAGGGAACAACAAAATGCGGACTTCATACTGTACGCTATACAACTGCGTCCAACTAACATACGACAGCGGTGCATCTGCACACAGCGAGAGAGCTCGTGCGAGTGGGCATAACGGACATGGTCGGCGACGGTATAAATCGGCTGAGGCCGACGCCGACGGTAGCCCTCGCGGGACAGCCGACGCTTGAAGGGGACGCGCTGCACGCTGTCCTGCACACCCACCGCATGGCGGCGTCGCTGTGACGCCTGTTCGGGGCGGTAATGACAGAACCGCGCGCGGCGAGGCCCCTCTTGTGATCCAAGCCGCCACCGCCGGCGTGAAGCCCTCCGTCGCTGCTGGCGTTCCGTCTCTGCTTGCTCCATTTGGCGTGTCGTCTCTGCGTGCGTTGTTTCGTTTCGCGTTCACGACGTCTTTTCTTTTTCTTACTTTTTTTTTATTCGACGCGGCCGCTAATGGACGAAGCAGTGAGCGCGTGCGTGTGCCACCGCGTCGCCGGTCGACGATGCGTGTTGCTACCGGTCGCCTTGACATTCGACGCGCTTATTTTCCTTTGAACGTCGTCGCGTCCCTTCTTCCTGTATGACACGAGTTCCAGTGCGCTGACCTCACCGCGGCCTTCGCCGGGCGTCGAACCGCGGCGCACGATGCCTGCCGTGGGGACTCGCGGTGCGTGTTATACTCGGAGGGACGCTCGGCGGCCAAATGGCCTCTGGGCATGCGCGTCGATCGTTCCTCTTGTTTCCGTGCCTCATGGTGGTCGCCGGAAGGGATGTCTTTACCGCGGCAGGCGTCACGACGGGCTATACAGGATTTGACTTATAAGTTGTGACCTATACTCGATGTACTATGCACTGTGCTGTACCGTTGCCATGTGCAAGTCTTCCGGGCCGCTGTCGTTTTAGCCCAGAATCGCCGTCCAGCTTTGTCTTCATATTTGAAAAAAAAAAAAAGTTGATTAAACATTTGAAATTTCAACAGTTTTGATGGCCGGTCCACCGAGGAATGTGATAGGAAAATGTACGACGAGAATTTGCTTTGGTATAATTCGCACATTGTCGAGGCAATTTTGAAAGTTACGTGTACTTAGTAAGCACTGTTCCAACACCACAAAGGATGACATCCTTGTCAGTCCGTTGATCATGTGTAAACATATCTAAAGTCAATCTTAGAGGTTGTGAAATGAGCAGCAGGGGTGGACAGAAAGAGGTTATAGTGCATTAATTATTTAGCAGGTGATGTTCGCGCGTTGAGTCTGCCGCGCGCACTCACGCGAGACAGTTAGCGTGGTAGCAAAGTACTTGCTTTTTTTTTTTTCCTAATTTGCACATCTTTCGCAAAGTGCTGATGCTTTCAGAACAACAGGCGTATTTGGGTCCCCTTGTGTCACACAACAATAACCGGCACCCAGCCTGCGTTTCATATGCCATGCTGATGGCGCGCGTCTCATTCATGGCCCCAGGCGACAACGCAAGAAATGGCACGCAAGTATAGATGGCGGTTATTGTTGTGTAGCGGAAAGGTGCCTCAAACACCCCCCTTTTTCTTTTAACACGAAAGTGTTCTTTGCCGGGGTCTACCAAGAAATCACTCACGTACTTGCGCACGAGTGGATGTCTGAAAAAATGAACACACATTTGACAATGAAAATGTACCACCCGATAGGACTCAAGCACAACAACGCGGGATGCGACGATAGGAGCTGGAAGCTCTACGAATCTCACTACTGACACATTTTTGTGTTTTTTTTATTTTTTGTCATTGGACTTTCAACATAATACATAGAGATGAGTATTCCCATGCATACAGAAAAATATTATATATTACATATATCAGTCCACCATGACATGACCATGGTAAGTTATAAAAATGTGTACGACACAGCTTTTACACCAGGTACTCATCCAGGTACACAGGGTTGTACTTTATGCACAATGTTATAACATCCTCATGAAAGTTCTCTCGCACAGGTTTTGCATCAACATAATTATGACGTGCACCCATTCTAGAGCTATGAAGGCCCAGTAAGAGTGTCAAATGGTACACCGTCATCATTTTCACTGGCGAGAACGTCTAAGAAAGTCTTTATTGAGGGTGCGTTGGAGTATGTCCCAGAAGAGTACCGCGTCCCAACATTCTATGAAAACATATTCAATTGTTCCAGGTTTTTTTACAAAATGAGCCATCTGCACCCCACAGAATAGAGACTCTTTTCTTCCATCCATGTTTTGGAAAGCACGGTGCCAGTATGCAACTGGAAGAAAAAGGTCTTAGCACCCGGTCCTACTATAGTTCTCTCAACACGTTTCAGGACATCTTGACTGGGGCGAGCAGAGTACGAAGATCGATACACAGAAACATGGAAATAATGTTTACCACATCTTCGTATAATTTTTTACGCGATACACTACTTAGATAACCTAAAGAAAAAAGCGCCGTTAGGAATTGATATCATGGAACCACGTCTATGTAGTAACGTCGTGGGGTTCCAGGTAAATACACGGAGGAGACAAACTCAGGCAGAGCCTTACACGAACGCAACTGGCACATAGAATGCAAAAAATAAAAGGGGGGGGGGGGGGGGGCGGAGAGTTGGTCTTGGTTGTCCCTTCAAGCTACGGGGAGCAAACGGCCTTATACCTTCAATACAGCGCTTTACAATTTGCATCTAACTGTCGTCCGGTTAAACCAGATATGTTTAGCAAGCAAAACTACCCTTAAATTATCATCGCCTCCCTTTCGCTGCACTCTTGGTTCGCAGCGGTGGCACAGCAATCTAGGAACGATGGAGCAAAGCCGCAAATAGTCGTGCCAACGCGCGCTGGTGGCTAGCGCTTCGGTAGTCACAGCGCATCTATCGCAGCGGAGGTTTCAGCGTCCTGCAGGCGCGTTGCTTCAGGAATGTACAACCACAGCCGCTACATCATTTGTCTTGAGTCATTTGTCTCCTGGTCTATGGAGACATCATTTGTCTCCTGGTCTATGGTAGGTTTGCGCAGTGCTCTGGCATGTGCAATGCAGTGTCTCCGGAGAAATGTAAGTCGTTCGAGAACTTTCGCTTTTGTGCCGCTGTCGAGGATCCGTGTGCCGCGTCGAGGTGCCGCTGATGTCTACGTGTAACATACTGACATGTCCAGAGTATCCAACCCATCTCCCGTCCCTCGATTCGCCAGATTGCCGCTGATGTATTCCACGGCTTCGTGAAGACACGTTTCGTTTTTGTGTTATACCGATTCCTATGAGAAAGGGATCAACCACTTTATTTTTCTTCCTCGCAGGGCTGGGCTTTTGACACAGATTTACATATAGGTCTTGCGGGTACAACACTCACGTCAACGCACAAGTACACTCTCAACTTTCATATATAACTGAAACTCACTGAATCATGAAGTCGCCACAGTTACATGCCGACAAAATGTGAAACACCACCGAAACGTTTCTTTTAGGCATATAAATTATGGCAGGGTACCATTTAAGCCTGTCTAAAGTAAAAAAAAATGAATAAAAAGCACTCCCTCTTAAAATCAGAGCACAAACTTACACTATAGGCAACTGTCAAAATGCATCGCATAAAGAATACTGTGTCGCATCATGTGAATGCACTAATGTCATGGTACAGAAAAAAAAAAGAAAAGCGTGAATTAAAAGGCCACAGAAAGGAATATGAAGAGGAATGAAATAAAAAGACGGACACACTATGCCTTACAGTACGCTTTCGGGTGATATCGCCTATACTTCCAGAAACCTGTGGAGTTCCATTAGCGCTTGCCTTTCTGAAATGAATACGTTGCCCATGCATCAGAGACTGCTCTCCATTGCCAATGAACCGGGAATATTTTCTATGAAGCTTTTCCAAGAGCCTGATATGAAGGGAAGGAAAACTTAACGAACTCCTTCTGGAATGAACCTCGACGAGCAACGTACGGTGTGTACAACCCGGGCGCTCACACGACGTGCAAGATATAAAATGTTACTCCCGCAAGTACAACGGCAGAAGCGCTGATGTCTCGTTAATTACGACAGTGGCGCAGCCGATACGCCGAACAGCTGACACTGTATCCTCTGCGCTTGTTGCGAGTATGTGGTAATGCATCTATAGGAACTTTTTTTTTTTTTTTGGACATCGACCCGCCCCGCACATATCTCGGCTTTCGCACGCCCGGGCGCGTCACATCGAATTTTCTCACGTGCTTTGTAGGGAGTTCGGCTGTTTTAGCAAGAGTATTCGATACTTTTAAAATGCATATATTTTGCTATAGAATGTCATCAGATAGAGTGAATGCACGTGTCGGGAAGGCGGCCGCGTCTGCCGTGTTTATGCACAGCAAAACTTTCGAGAGTGTACACAGCGAACATAGTGTTTGCGAAGCAAGTCTGCATATGCTTGCCTCTTTAGGAGTACACAACATTCGTGGGACGCGTATAGAAGCTCAGCTGTGCGCGCGTATGAACCGTTCTTCGTAGTCTTCTATACATACGCTTCGGTTCGCCTTCTATAGGGCGTAATGTATATTTGTTTTTCGATAGGCTGCAGGTCTTATATTTCACTTGCGGCCGGCGCATAGTCATTTCCCAGCTATTCACAACATTTCTTGGAGATAAAGGATCGCATTGATATGGCCACTGAAAGGCATGACGCAGTATCCCCTGAAAGCACTTTTCTTTTGTGATGGTCGTTTTGAGGTTCGTCGAATGAGTAAGGTGACTTTCAGTAACCCACTAATGAAATATTTTTTTTTCTATTGACGATCTATAGTACGGACGAGCGCAATGCTCACCCATCCCAGCTCCCTTTACCGTCCCTCGTCACGCAAGAAGGGGGCGGCGCCTGCTGCGTCCCGCCTACGGCGTTGCTTTTTATAGCTGTTGGGCGGGCGCAGACGTGCTGTTTGGTTAACTGCGTCAGTGTTAGTGTGCAGAGTAAGGTTAGGTAGAAGAAGCCCGCTTGACTGAAGCATCCTGCCTGGAGACTATATCTCCATCGACCGGTGGTAGCTTTCTGTGGTAATTCGCCGAATGTTATTTTCGTTTTTACGTCTTGATATGTCGGTACGGTAAGTCGAAAGATATTGGAGAAGAAGAGGAGGTGGGGGTGGAGGTGTTTTGACACCGAAGCATCCCGCCTGGCTCTACGCACCTGCTGTCGAGAGCCTCATATCGCCGAGATCGCCATTCATGCAGATAACATAACATTCTAGTGGTTCTGTAAAGACACGTTTCGCTTTGGTGGGATACAAATGGTGCTCGACACACTGCGGCGCCTTGTAAAGGCCAACTCAGGCGATTTTCTGACCACGTGGAGCTAATGGTGATTCTATGTTCCCGTGATGCTCCTGCCATGCGCCTGACAGGGGAAATGCTTGGAAAATCCGAAAATACGTTTAATGAGCAAAAAAAGAAGTGTGAAACCGAAGCCGAAATGCCACCCTATATACAGCGACGTCAAATGAGTGAGACCGGTCTTCAAATGAGTCAGCCGTCAAATGAGTCAGCCCGTCACCGTCAAATGAGTCACAATTGATCATTGAAAAATTTCCGTTGAAAATTGTCGCTGTTTTCGACTCTCTGTCCATCAGTTCCAGCCCTTATTATCACCCCTTCTGTTCTTTCGTGGGTTTTTACACCTTGCAACTCTTATGAACCTGCGGTTTCTTGCACATGTAGGCTGGAGAGCTTTTGTGCGCTCAGTATACTTCGAATTTTCTATTAGATACCTCCGAACTCGGAGAGAATTCCCCGCGCGTAGTGCAACAATAAATAAATGCATGAATATATAGTGACCAGATTGAACCCCTGTTTTGCAGCGCCAGCACGGCAGTTTGATATGGACCGTATGATATATGGCTAGAGTGCTGCGTTCATGTCAGTATAACAAATCGACGAAACGTCCGGTGCGGGCGTCGTATGCCCGTTTCTCGTCTCCTTCCGTAGTGACACCAAGTCGCTTGCGGCTCTAAAGTTACTGCCTCGAGGTAATGCCCATATTTTGCGTTGAATACCTGCAAAGTGAATGACATGTGCCTATAATGGTATGACACTGAAATGACAGGTCGGGCTTTGTAGGGTCAAGTTTACACTGTGCGTGAAACTACTGTAGTTGAAGTGAACCGTCCTGTCTCATTGTCATCTTTTGAAGTGTCTGCGCGGAGGCTGTCTTGTATTAACATTATTATTTAATTATTTATATTCATTCGGTTTTAAAAGGCGTTCACTTAGGCGCCTTCTCTGACAGTCATTTTCACCGCAGTAAAGCATGGCGCACGAAGAGAAAAGGTCCTCTGCTCACGTCACTTCCTCGGCCGGTACAAGTTCCTTCCTTGTTTCGCACGTAACACTTACCTAACTGTGCGTGACTAAACTGACGTCATGGAGCGCCTGACGACTGTGCACTTTCTTCGTGGCGCTCTATCTGGAGCAATTCTCTCTACTCTTTCTTTCTTTCTTTCTTTCTTTCTTTCTTTCTTTCTTTCTTTCTTTCTTTCTTTCTTTCTTTCTTTCTTTCTTTCTTTCTTTGCAATGCTGCTTCGTTCTCTACTTCTTCCGAGTGGGAATAAATGACTTCATTCGTGGATACAGCGTATGAGACTTGCCGCATACGTCCAGCAAGAGCTTTTTTCTTTAGTACATTCGGCTGCAGCGTAACTGAGCGCAATATTTTTCTTATTTAAGCGGCATACTCCTCCGCCTTTACTATTCGTACGGTACGAGGATGTCTTTAGTATATGTTTTTTAAATTTCTTATAATTTTTGTGGAGAAATTAATTTAAGAAGTGCGTATGAACGAACTGAATACTCTAGCCGCAGCTTTCAGGTTATTTCTTGTATAAGGTTCTTGCTGTTGCATTTCTTCCTCTCAGGTTCTTATATCGACTGATTTCCTCGACCTCATTCTTTAACTTCCCTTAATGTATTGTTTCCCACTGCTTCTTCTTCCCGATTTCAATCTCTGAAGACTCTGCAAAAGAAAAAAAAAGTATCATTATATATAACGCCGTCTGGCAGCTATTAATCCATTTAATCTTCCTTGTGCCATTCTTTCCTTTATGTAATGGCAAAAGATGGGGGGGGGAAAAAAGCCAGAAAAAAGTGACAGCCTTGTGGGAATGAGTCTCTGGAAACTAATCTGCTGCTCTTTTAGCAGCCGTAAAAATTTGTATACGCGTGCACTTCATTCCCTTCATATCACTTAGCTGTTCAGTCATCTCCTCTTTAAATGTTTGTTCTTTTATTTAAGTAGCGTGGACAAGGGGTAGGGGCGGAGGTGACAGACCAGGGAGAATGGTGAAAACGTTTTTTTTTCCCTCTTCTTTTTTTTTTCGTTTCATGATGCGGTGTAAGGCAGGGCGCGTAGACCACTTTCACTGCACATGGCCTCTCGCATGCGCGTTGTTCGTGTAGTAACGCTCCTCCATTAGCAGCGAATGGGAGTATCCGACAAGAAACCCGCAAGAGATTACGTATATAGGAAATACAACGTGTTAGCGCTGAAGAATAAAAGTCTTCCTACTCTCAGGCGTCTACCGCATTGGGTAGATGTATGAAAGCTGCACTTACGGCTTTCTTTATTTAATGTTGTTTCGAGAGTGTAGTCACTAAAAGGTTTTAAGTGCTCGCGTACTTCGCTCGTTTCGTTTCATCAAGCAGCATAGGCGTGGCGTTTTCTTTCTTGTTTTTTGTAACCGCCTGAGGATATTTCACTTTTATCCTTTTCTTCCTCTTTTTATCCTTTCTATCTTTCTTTTTTTTTGTTCATGAGATCATGTCCCATGCGCGAGAACTCATAATTAGGGCACGGCGCTTTAACGTTTAATTGAGATGATTAGCGCAGTTCAGAGTGCTCTGCATAGCATCAAACTTTTCTTGGGGAGAATTCAACTCGTTCCCGCTTCATCTCATTTGGAGCATTCGTGTCGAAACGTTTTTGATAAAACACAACCCTTTCGTTCTGGGGCGGCTCTCTTGCTGTCATCTTGCACTGCAACTCACACGCGCGATCTAGATCTGTATATAGGTTATGTTTATATCTTAAGGGTGCATTCATTATTGTCACCCCCGCAAGTCGACAACTACTACTTGTCGGTTTGGGCGAGCCGGTTCACCTTCTAACGAATAAAAGCAGCGTGAAAAAAAAAAAAAGCGAGGGCAGAAAAGGAAAACGAACGCAACAGCACGAGCCCTGAACTGCGAACTGAAATATTATTGAAAGTACCCAGCTTAAAGGTATGTCAAAATGCTTACAATAATCAGAAGGTGATGTGGATGCGTACAACCTATACGAACAGGTGTTCACTTAGAAAATGACATCCCAAAAGTTGTCAAATTAAGTGAGGTCATGCTGACACAGTTATCTCCAGCCTTATAGCTTTGAACTATATAGGCTTCTATCACATCTTTCTTTTTTACCTTTTTGCATGCTTCGAAAAGCTGTAGTATCATTGAAAATGGCATTGATGCGCATTTGTTAGAATGCGCAGCTAAATGGCTGTCATAGTCATTTTTAGCGTTGTTCCTACGCTGCCGCACCCTGTCATTTATAACATTACCCGGTTTGACCAATGCAAAAAAGTAGAAAAGAACGGAAAGTCATGGAAGCCTACTTCATAGCAAAGGCTGCAACGTAAATGCGTCAACATGGGGTCATTTAGTCTGCCTACTCCTGAGATGTCTTTTTTATATAGATAAACATCTGCTCGTATAGGCGGTATGCACGCCCATCATAGTTCGATAAGTGCAGGCATTTTGACGTCTATTAAGCTTGTGTATCTTCAATTAACTTTCAGTTGGCAGTTGCTCAGCCGCCATGGTCTAGCAGCTGTGACAGTCCACTGCTGATCCGAAGGTCGCGGGATCGAATCCCGGCCGCGGCGGTTACATTTTGGTGAAGGCGAAATGCTAGAGGCCCATGGAAATTTCCTGTAGAATAAGGATGGGCTGGAGTGCATTCGGAAGGCATTGCGAAATCATGACTGGGCACTTGCCGCTGTCACTAAACCGAAAAGTATTCAATCACTGCATCCTCCCAGTACTAACGTAGGGTGCAGAAACGTGGAGGATAACGAAAAAAACTAGAGATTAAACTAAGGAGCACGCAACGTGCATTGGAAAGAAAAATAATAGGTGCAACACTAAAAGATAAAAAACGAGCGGAGTGGATCAGAGAACAGACAGGAGTAGCTGATATTATCTTATCAATTAAAAGAAAGAAGTGGACCTGGGCAGGACATGTCATGAGGAGGAAAGATAACAGATGGACAGTAGGAGCGACGGAATGGATACCAAGAGAGGGAAAACGCCGCAGAGGCAGGCAAAAGGTTAGATGGAGCGATGAAATTAAAAAGTTTGCGGGCATAACGTGGAACCAACTCGCTCAGGATAGTGTGGATTGGAAATCGTTGGGAGAGGCCTTCGTCCTGCAGTGGACCTAAAATAGGCTAATGATGATGATGGTACTAACCGTTGTATCGGTGCGCGTTGAAGCAGCCCAGGGGGTTGAAATTCCCAAAGCCCTCCACTATACGGCGTCTCCCGGAGTCATATCGTAGTTTTGGGACAGTATGACTGTCAATCCATTTAATCTAGCTCAACCTGGCTTAAGGTCGAGATATGCGTGAATAAAAGTAAGGTATATAGCATCTGCAAAAACTGTATGCGTGGGCAGTAGATAACGTACCTTTCGAACACCTTGCTGAATACACAGGCTGTCTTATCGGAAGTTTTTGTGACAATTCACAACTTACCCCTTGCCCTTGGAAATGAAATGAACGAATTGAGTGGGATGGATCGGGAGGCCCATTTTTGTTAGGTACGACTATACAAAGCCAACCTATGATGAAGCCAAGGAAAGTGTAGAAAGCATTATTGTTACTGTTTATCGAAGTGCATTAATTGTGATTCGACTAGAATCGAGAGTATACGAAGGAAAACGACTTTCGGCTGATGGGATGCTAACTTCATCTTTGCCGCCCAGAGGTCTCGCAACGGGAACACCAGCTAAGAGTTGGACGACCTATAATGGTAGAGTACCGAAAGTTGCCCGAATGGTCTTGGCAATGCTGGATAGATAGAGGTATGAGAAACCCACGTAGCCCAGAGAATTTGGCGTTGGGTTAGGCTGCTCAAGGTCTCGATTTCATTCCTATCGGCGGCGACCACATGGCAATGGTGGCGAAATGCGAGAAAAGAAAAATGGGAGGACGCCTAATATTTGCCTTTAAGAGTAGTGCGCGATAACGTTATTGGACCCCGCTCGCATCGCGACACACAGGGAGCATTCATTAAAACTAGCGTCTCCTCTATAAGGGTGTATAACACTTTGTATATCTCTCCGTGCGGCAGCGGTGAGCGCCATCTGGGCAGTGTCTACGCAAATAACCTGCCCGCGTCAACGCCTCCTCTAGGTGGCGCTGCTGATTTTCTTTTTCCGCCAAGGAAGCCGACGCCTTATTTTCTGAGATAGGAGCTATCGCGTTAACGATCGCGCATACGTACACATTGGCAAATGAGTTCTGCGGAAACCCGCAAGGCGGAGTACCGTTTTATGAAAGGCAAAATTAGGGGAAAACAAGGAAACAAATGGAAAGACAGGTGGATGGTAATTTTTCCCTTTTATTATACGTTCACATTGGTGCACATTATTAGACAATCCCAGCTTGTCAAAAATTGGTATGAGCTTGTGGTTTTACTTGCTTCACCTGATCATACGAACAGATCTAGCACTCGGGAACTGTGTCCCGCTGTTGGCTCCGCGCGCTTAGTAGAGAAGATGAATCGCCTGATTGTTGCTTGTTGCCCTCGCCCACCCATCTCACACGGAATGAAAAATGTTCTGGTGCGGAACGCAGCGCACAAAGCGTTTAAAATGTCACTGAAACGTACGCTACCACTCAAAGAATGAGAACGTCGTTGTACAAGAAACAGAGAGAGTGCGTGATGGGCACAATTATATAGCCGTGTCCTTGAGTTAGTCTATCGGGGAAATCTTTTCACGCTTGACATATACATAAACGCGTAACACGAGAGACCTGATAAAAGCAACGCCCGTCCACGTGTGCAATGTCTGCTGGTTTCTTCTGCCCCCCCCCCCCTTTTTTTTTGTTCCTATCTTAGTGGATTTCACTTAGTCGGTCAGGAAGGCATATACGTAACAACTAAAGCAGAATAAATCGATTACCACAACCTAAATCAGGTTGTGTGATTACAGGCGAGTTAGTTTAAGCTCTGCTTTGGCAAGTCTGGAGGTCAACTTCTCTTAGATCCTTCATCTGACACACACACACACAAACGCGCGCGCGCGAAGCAGCCTTTCCCCTGGGTCTTTTAGTAAAATTGCTAGGAGCACTGATTGACGCTAATTGCGTCCCTGCTGTACCTGCTCGCTGCAACGAATCGCACGTCGTTCGCTTCTCTCGGGGGCTGTTTAACATTCACAAGTAATTAATGAATTAACTAAGGTTTTGCAGTAAGTTTGGCGGCATTGGAGGCTTCCCGCACCGCTGCATTTTTCAGAGTTTGCAGTTTTCGTTCTGTGGCACGCGACGCGAATTCTACAGGCAGAGCAGACAGAGATGACTGCTTCTTTTCAGTTGCTTTCGTAGCATACGAAATACTGCAAATCAGTAAGCTACAAATTCACAGCTTGCCGGGACGCCATCGGAGGCTTGCACGATGCAATGTCATAGGCAGGGGTGGTGCCAGGATTCCATGACGGGGATTGTGGGGGCGGGTACGATAAAGGATAAAGGAAGACCGTAAGGGAGCCAAGGGTGCTTGTGAAGGAAGTAGCTATAGTGTAGGGTCACCTTTCTCTCAATTCATGTTGGAAGGAAGAAGTGGAGGAGGGGGGAGGGTCCAGCTTAAGATGATGTTATAGAGAAAGCTGCCCCCTTTCCTTTGTGCAGCATCTCGCTCCCCTTGATCATAAGTCGCATGTTTCTTTAAGAGGACAACAAAAGGTGCAACAATAATTCGCACGGAGAAACAAACCGGGAAAAAGCAGTTATGTCCCAATGACTTCTATAAGCAGCCCAGCAATGTAATGTGTACTTACGCGCTATTTTTTTTTTTGCATATTTGTTCGTAAAGCAGAGCAGAAATTCAAGAAACGCGTCAGCCTTTTTGCCAGTGCTCCTCTTAATCCATTGGTTATAGCAATTTCGATTGCCAAAAAAAAAAATAATAACAACGGTGCTTTCACGTTTTGTACTCGTTGATATTGTGTAAGTCGGTGAATTTACGCCGATTTCAGAGTGCAAATTACTTATTGCTGTGGGCTTTTAAGACTGTGGAATTTATCCCCCAAAACCATTGATCTGTTGTCAACGTGCACCTCTCACTGGCGATGCAATTCGAGACGTAACTGCCGTCAGTCTGTTTTGGCATGGCTGTTAGTGAAATAGATTTTGCATTTTGGTTGCCGAGATCACTGTCTGGCTACCAAGATTACCAAGCACACTGTGATGAAGAACTAGCTAACAACGAATCTGAATTTGGTCTACTCATGCGCACCTATATCCAAGCGGGCCTCTTCTCACCTTGCCTTCACATAGAATTGTGACCGCTGCGAGCAATAGTGAACGCGCGTTCTCCAGTAGCCTAACTCTAGCGGTAGGTTCATGATCGTTTGCGAACGCTCATTACTTATGACTCTGAACCCAGCTTTCTTTCTCACGTTCCTCTTTTTTTAAAATTTTTTTTCCAGCCAAATACATCGTATAGTGTAAAGACAAGCTGAGGCTTCGGAAGAGAGGCGGGCGCATTGATTACGACATGCGTTTACCGCATGCATGCAGCATCCACTTTTTGAAGCGGTGACTAGTCGGTATTAAATGCTCTCACTGGAGCGTAATACGTAAATTAGAGCCATTATGTGCGTTGCGCTGGAATTTAATGCTGGTATTTTTGCTTTCCTTTTTGTGTTTGTTTGTTGGGCCAACACATAACTGATCCGTGCATGGAACAAGGGCAGAATTCACAAAACCTCTTCCGTAAGCGCTTTTTGTCGTAGGTCGCTGGGGTTTGCTAACGGTCTGTGCAGGATCACGATTGGCTAAAATACTCTGTCGCAAATATTTTCGATGGAAGCTGTCACGGTTTTCTGAAAAAAGATGTAATTCAAGAAAGAAGGTCGTGCTGGTTTTTTACTTGAAACCGGAGCGGACGTATTCCCGAAGTGGTAAACGCAATACATCGCTCTGGCAACATATTTGTCCTGGGTTGAGGTCCCGGACCAGGACTAAACTGCAGCTGCGGAGAAATTTTTCTAACCCGTATTAGTTTCCTTCGTAGCTGCCCGCGGTGCGCCAAATGCGCTCAGATCCGTGTCATGCTCGACTGCTGCTGCCCGCGCTAGGCGAAATCAATGAGGTGGAGCTGGGGCAGGAGGGACCACGTATCACGTGACACCGAAGCTACAGGGCGGGCGAAAGTAGCCTTGCTTTCTTTTGCGAAGGTTGAGCTTTTTTCCTGTTCGTTCATCTTTTCGAGTGGCTAACGAAACGACGAAACTCGGGTATACAAGACGGGCAGAACTCGAGCACTTGAGCCGAGTGTCTCTACTTCTCTCCGGTTTTCCTCCGAATAGTGCGCTAAGTACCACGAAAAAAAAAAAAAAAAGAGGACATATTCAATAGCCCCTGAAATGCGATTCTATGTCGTGTGGCCTGTGCGCGTAGGAAGTTGCGGATGCGTTAGCGTATGGCTAACGCACCAGGCGTCAGCGTCTATGATATAGAGCACTCTTTTGAGCACAGACGGTTTGATGTCACCATCGCCGCATTCTACAGTAAAGAGAACATAGTGAACGAAACTGACCTTACGAGACACGCTTTTAGTTTCTTACTTGCCTTTTCAGTTCGTCGCCATTTAGTTTATGCCCCCGGTGACGTATGCACATCCATTAGACCTCTTCGGTTGCTCCGTTCTCCCGGAGATGGTGAGAAACTCTCACGGGAAGCGACCTCGGCGAGGTCCAGCCCTGACGTCCCTTGGCTTTGTCTTCTGGCGCAATGCCACCGTGGCTCGGCTGTATCGCGAGCGCACGCAGTATCGGTCGTGGTGGACACACTGCTTTTTTTTTTTCGATGTTGAAGCGAGTTTTTTTTTTTTTTTTTCCCTTCCGCTGGTACGTGGGAAAAGACGAGAACGCTCGCCGCGTCAACCCAAACAGGGTGGTTGCTCACGGCCCATTCGCACCTCCGGCTTTCTTCCTCCTTTATCAGCGTGCAGTGGTAATGACGGATAAGTATAGACTACTGTGTCTCTCGGCAGCAGTCTATATTTGGTTTCGGGTCACAGGTATAGTTTTAAGCCCGAAACGCGACCAGATTGGCTCATGCAAGAGCTCAAGAGTGGTTCTCGCGTTTGCTATATAGAAAGACTCCGCATGCGCTCGGCTCACGAATCACGCATTGTTAGCGAATTCCGTGTCTCGCCGTGCCCATCAGGGGCCGAATCCACGAAGCTTTTCAATGGTAAGTGGCCGGTGCTATTGGCCAGCGAGCTCCCCCAACGATGCGACTAGCACCGTGATTGGCTGAAAGTTCTTATATGCGGATAATGCAAACGTAAGGCGCGTTTTTTTTTTTTTTTTTTGAACATGGGTCCAGGGCCCGTATTCGCGAAAACCTCTTAGAAACTTTTGTCTTGCGGGAATTTCTAGCGTTATTCTGATGGACGAAAATGGAAGACAGGGCCGAAACAGGGGAAGTGCGAGCTAAGAAATTCACACATCATTAGCACTACATAGTCCTGTGTGTGTTTCTTCGCTCCTGCTTTGTCAGTATTGACGCTGCTTTCCATTTTCGAATATGTTCAACCAACTAGCCCATACCATATTCTCACTGGAGCAGTTAAGATTGTGCCGTTGTGCTTATTATTCTGCATAGGCAGTTTCCTTACTGGCTGCTTCGCGTGACAGCGGTTCACACAAATGCGTGCCATCTGCAGGATTTTTTGACACAGCACCTATCGCTGGCATGGTAATAACTGGCAATGATGCATACCGTGGTTATAACTGGCATGAACTTGCCTGTCTCTCAAGTCGTCAAGGAGTTTTTCTTTTTCGTTTTCTTTAGATGCGAAGCAGCTAATGGTCGGGGCTATGTCACTCTCTCCCTCCCTCCATCCATCCGCCGTGCGGCGTCCACACCCGCACTGCGCACCCTCCTCCCCCTCCTCTCCTCTCCGAACGGCGCGCGTTGACTATGGAAGCGCTATTTCTGCGATGAACGCTTTACCAGCTCGCAAGGAACGTGAACGCGCACTCGCCCGCGAGAGACAACGCTGGCGCAGGCAGCGTCTACTAGCGTCAAACCGATGCAAACGCGGTGTGCACACCCCCGTGCTGCTTCGAATCGCCTCATGGTCCCCTTTAGCGGGAAATGGTGCAATTTTTATTTTTCAATATCTGTGGAATAATCGATGCGAAGGTAACGCAGCATAGACAACGGGAGTTCGGAGATAAAGACAGTACGGCTGGGTCCGACAGTACAACGAAACAAATATTTAATAGCAAAATTATTGGGTTGTTCAGATCATATTTTCCTACTGAAATACTATAGGGAAATAATTTAAATGACTATATAATAGTTTAATCGACTGTTTACAATTCCCTCGCGCTGCACGCGTCTTTCTGTCCGCCCTGCACCCGCACTTTCTTGTAGTTTCCGGGAACTGCAGCAGACAGCGAGCAGAGCTGCCGTCCTTTCCAAGAAACCGATCAGGCAATCACAACGACTCTATACTAATGTTATCGGTCGGGCGCCGTCGATCCATCCGTGTGTGCATGCATGCAGCTGCGAGCATGCACGTGAACGAGCTCACGTACAACGTCGCTTATCGATGTTGCGCGAACCACCTATTCAGTTTTTCTCCTCGAACCTCATTAATCCGCTTCTTCTTGTTCTCGGGGTTTTTTTGGGGGAGGATCATTTTCCTCGAACTCGCACCGTCTCGATACACGCACGCATCGACGCGGTATCCGAATTTCCGAAAATTTCGAACTCCGG
The DNA here is from genome assembly GCA_013339685.2 of Hyalomma asiaticum. NCBI lineage: Eukaryota > Metazoa > Arthropoda > Arachnida > Ixodida > Ixodidae > Hyalomma > Hyalomma asiaticum. The sequence goes on from CM023481.1 coordinate 22,576,057, forward strand.
GCGTGTCTTGGGCGCCCGTCGGCACGAGCACACGCTGTATAGACCGCAATCATTGCAGAATGAGGGCAGAAAAGTATAGTCCCGAAGCGGAGAACGCGTCAGGAATGAATTGACGTAAGAGGGCGATGACGGTGTCGGGTAGTGTTTCTCCTCGAACTCGGTTCGTGCGAATAGATCGAGCAGCATCTGTTCTTCCTCTCAAGGATCGTCGCTTTTCCGAGAAAAAAAAATGGTATACACTGTAAACGTCTTTAGTAAATGAAAGATTGAGAAGGGAGGGAGCTGCGAGGTGGGGTGTGGCCGCGACGACTATGGGCCTGCATCACGGTGCATGCCCCGAAGGAAGTTGCCCAATGTGTTTCCGAGCGGTTGTCGATAGCGGCGCGCGCCGAACGCGCACACGTAGAAATCCCTTGGGGCGGATGGTGCATCCTGGAAACGTGGAGGCGCAGCAGCCACGCACCGTTAATTCGCGTCTCTCTCGGTGAAGAACCGCCGTACGGGGCGACGATCGCATTTCTTCGCGCCATCGGCGCACCGTTACTTTCAGCCTCCTCGCCATCGCATGCCGCGGATGCCGGGGGCCCCCGCTTGTCCCTGGCACAGCCGGCTGTGCGAATGAATAGACTCAGAGATGCGATAACGCTGATGACTGCGGTAACTAGCGTGTCTGATCGGCGTGTAGCGCGGTATGAGCGTTTAGGCTATGTCTTGCTCTTTCTTTCTTTCTTTCTTTCTTTCTTTCTTTCTTTCTTTCTTTCTTTCTTTCTTTCTTTCTACTCCCCTTCAGGCGCAGGGCTGCCATTTAGAGACTATAGCCAATGCGGCTTTTCTAAGCTGCGTTTCGATACAAGAGTATCGCGATAGTACTTCCGAGATACTTTTGAGTATCTGTATTGCTGTATCGAGATACATTTGAAATATGTATTTGTATCTCGGTAGTGAAATACTTTTTCGATGTATTGCCCGTATAGCGATACTATGCAGGACACGGGTATCTCGTTACTTTTTTTTTTTTCTTCTGGGAATGACTTGAGACGTGTTCCCATGCGGAAATTTGGTGCCGTTCTGCTGCTGTTCCGCTCATTCACCCCTCGCTTGCGGGCGGCAGGTGTCCCGCGACGTGTGGGACGGGTGTGGGGATAGCGCGTGGAACGGCCCTTACTACGAACTCCGCAGAAAACGTTTTGCCAGTCACTCTAGGCACAAGGCACTTTGGCATCACGTGGCCGAGCCGGCCGTACGGTATTTAAGCGGCGTCCCGTTGTACAGCAGGCACTGTTAGGCACTCGCGTCGCATGCTCTGCAGTCTTGGGAACGGTGACGACGGGCAAAGCAAAGCGCTTCGCTTGAGCTATGCTATTTCTAGCATAGCTGATACTGTTACCGCCAAGTCTGTCGATTTTGGTGTACAATGTGTGTTACTCTTGCTGTAATATAGTTTTTTTTTTTACTGTAACTGATATGATGTCAGGTAATAATAAGTAGGAAGGCATGAAGGTTAACCAGCCAGGAGTGCTCGTTTGATTGGCCCCTCTAGGTGAACGAAGAAGTGTCGAGGCACAACTGATGTTATGTTTTCCTTAAATTAGTAACCATATATGTAGTAACTCTACAGGTAGTACAAAGGAGAGCGTAGCAGCTATAGATTAATCACAGCAATGCGCATAGACATGGCGCTTGCGGGATCGAGGAGCTCCGCGCAACCAACTGCTAAACGCAGTGATATAAACTGCGCCGTGTAAAGCTCAACTGTAATCCAGAGTACCGGCGACCGCTGAGGTAGCGTACGCCGGAGAGAGCGATGAATGAAGCCCACCGACCGACCGGCGGGTTGATGAGACACTGCACGCCGAGGGGCAATCTCCACTCGAAGCAGCGCGAGACGGATCGAAATCGGCTGGGGGACTCCCTGCCGCCGTGCCGGCATCCTCTGTATACCGGAATAGCTCCCGCTTCTTTGCCCCCCACCAAGGACAATGGCCAGGCAAGCGCCCGGACGCCGTGTCCGGTGTGGCCCATCGAGCCGTGACAAATAGCGGTGCAAGGGAGCGTCTATGTCGCCGCGGCTGCCGAAGCGGTTTTATCAGTCTCCGCGCTATAGGCAGGCGGGAACGCGCCGCCTCCTCTAGAATCTCGTAGCGTGTAGCCCCCCGCCCCCGTCCTGCTCAATCCGATCTGTAGTTCAGCGCAGCTTCTCGGCGTACTGTACAGTCATGGGCTCGAACTGGCTGGCTGGCGTAACGCGCGCAGCGCGATCTGGCCGCGCTGTACGCAACCCTTTGTCATCCGCTCGGACCTTATTAGAGTGCTTCCGTGCGCGCGTGATTGCCGTTGCGCGATTACACTGGTACGTGACACGGGAAAAGGGTACGAGGACAATGCAGCTGATGAGTCCCTCGGAGGGAGAAAACGATAATAAAATACAACGTAGGCGCGAGACAAAGGCGGGTACCGTCTCAGCGGGGTGACAGGCCCTTGCGAGTGGTTTTGCCTGGATTAAGGTGGCATGGACGGCAGCGTCAGGTCTCGCCGCGTGCTGCACGGAAACGGCTGGACGCGCGAAGTAAGGAGCATCGCACGCGAGACAATGCACTGTTCACCCGACGGGAGCCCACGAAGAAGAAGAAAGATTGGGAGCACCCTGTACTATAGTATACATGCAGGCGGTGGCGGAATGACCGATCGCGAAGGGACGAACTGAGTCGAGGTGCGTGCTTTTTTGTCAATGGAATGCGTGCGCGAGAAGAAGAAAAAAGAGCATAATATCAGTGCTGGGGAAAACGTAATGGCGTCCTCAACGAAATAGGAGGATGGATTCGGGAGAATGCAGCTATTGAAGCGATGCATAACCTCCTTCTCCATGCCCCGTCGTTCTCCCTTGCACACGCACGCGCGCTCACATAGCACGGGTATACGCGCGACATCGGTCACCGTAATGCGCGGCAATTACCGTTCAATATTCACTTGAAAACAATAGCGCCGATTCGATGTGTCCCGCGTAGCACCGTAACTTTAATATGAGTAATATTCGCTGCTGCATTTACTACCTATGTAAACACAAGAAGAAAATCTGACGTGGTACCAATAATGCCTGGGCAGGCGACACTTCCGAAATAAGTAGGCATACAAAGGCTGCTGGTACGCTTATTAATGACGGTGAAGTGCGCATCTTTCGTTGGTGTACCTAATTTCGTGCTGCCGAGCCGCCTAGACCGAGGAAAGGAGTCCGTCCACTGGCTGTTAACGTAATTTTTTTTATTCGCTTAGCGTACCAGCAGTTACATACATGCCACATGTTGCCCACAGTATTATTGGAATAATGTCATCAGAAGAAAGGTGGGGCTTCCTAGGTTGTCGCACTTTAACGTGAAAAATTTGTAAAAGAAAACAAAAACTACATCGCAAAATCACTGCTAGGGCCAAATTCACAACGCTTCTCTTTCGTAAGTGTTTTTCTTCTCTTTTTTTTTAATGGAGAGGAGCTCTTAATGCGGCCGCTCAATGCTACGTACGAACAGAAAACTATCATCATCATGAAATAAGTGCGCGTGCACTTCTATGAAATGGGCGGCATTTGCGCGCGCACTTCTTTCTTCTCTTGCGCTCATGCATTCAGCCCACTACTACATGAAGGTATGCGACACAGAAAGCGCCAAGTAGCTCCTAACATAGCATAACCGTGCATAGTACATAAAGGGGATGGGAAAGGGAGGAGAAACTATGTGAGGGTGAGTAGAAAAGAGTGGAGAAGGCGATAGGGTGTAGCATGGCATAGCCTTGTATACCTTAGTCTGTGCGCCACAGAAAGTGGGCATGTTCCAACAGCTCTTCGCATAGCATGGCCATCCATACTATAATATAGCGAGGTGGTTGGAAAGAGAAGTAAATGCGAGGAGGATGAGGGGAAGAGGGTAAACGTGGCGTGGCCGTGTGTACTACAGTGTAGCAAGGGGGACGCGAATGAAATGGGGGGGGGGGGAGTGAAGTGAGGCTAGATATTCCTTTGTCACTGTCATCTCTGCGTGCTAAGTTTAAGCGGGTTTCTTTTCTTCTTTTTTTTTGCCCCCTACAAAGCCTTGCAAACGGCATCATTTTGCGCGAATACCACGCGCCCAATGTCCACGAGACATTAAATCCCGTCAGCGCAGTACACTATAGTGGAGGTGTAATCGCTTGAACACCAGTACCGCGCAATAAAGAGGGGGCAGGTTAACGCCATCTTATGCAAATTCATGCTTTCATTTTGGAGACAAGCAGCGTTTCCATAGTTACGGTTTGCAGTTCGGGCACACACACATACGCACTCACTTCCCATTTGCGTATTCAAGCGCGCGCACGTTATTTTTTTTTTCTTTAAGTTGAGAGTGCCAGGCCCCGGAGCGGTGGGCTTCTCCTCTCAAAGCCTCTTAGTGCGGAGAAGCCACATGCGGCGAGCGTTTCTTGGCGATCTACGCACGCAGCGAGGCGTTGACAGGTTATCAAGCGCCAGAGTAATTATACCCTAGGCGCGCGCTATCACCTCGACATTCGCGATGAAGTATGCGCTGCGCGTGAGGCGTGTGCGCTAGATCTCCGAGGGTTGCGTATAAAGCCGGTACCAAGTGTGTGAGTGCGAGCAAAGGGAAAGCGTGGGGCATTCGCAAAGTCCTCTGCTTGCTTGGTTGAACGCATTAATTTCTCAGCGGTGTTCCGTAGAAGATAAAGCGTGAGCCGCGGACAATGTTGCACCACGTGCGCTCTGTTTGCGCGCCTGGTCGTGGCACCAGACCCGGAGAGCGGGGGAGATAATTAGGTCTCTGTCTCTGGATGCTTCGCGTGCTCACTATGCAAAGTTTCGTTTAAATGAAAGGTCAAGAAAAAAATTAATTTGACTATAGTGATTATGGGATGTCGAGCGCGCACCTTAAGATTTGTTATCTCGATTATATCGCCTCTTGTGTTTCGGGGAGGTCTAGCTTGTAGACTTGCTGTGGCAGGCGATTAGAAAAAGAAAATGTCAGACTGGCAAAGTGTGAGGAAGTCGCGTGCTGACGTTGGGGGAAATGGAGCAAACATACGATGAAGAAGATGCCAGAGGAGCGATATCGTTCTCCATATCGAGATGTTCACATTCACATTTGTAACAAATGTTCACATTCGTGAACATTTGTTACGAGGAGTAAGAAACATCTTATTTTTTTATTTTTGCGTGTTTTTGCCACTCCCGTCGATAATACGGGAATAAACATAACATGTGTTTCCTGCATTACTCTGCTTCGCTGGCTGACGCGGAATGACTTCGACTGTCTCGACAGTTGCATTCCGCTTATCGCTTCACTTCGTTTGTGTGGCGGCAAATATTTAAAGAGACATTATTCCGAAAAAGTGAGAGAGGAAAGCAACGTGTCTAAGGAGGCCGCAGTGACAGATGCAGGTCACTCACGCCATCAGTCTTCTTTGTGCTTTGTTTTATCATTTCATTTTAATTTCGAAACTCAGCTACCCGATATGTTCCAATTGATTCGACAGCGTGTGTGTCTCTCCCTCCCTACATCTCTCTCTCTCTCTTCGTGCGTGTGTGTGTAATACAACTGCAATTTGTATGCAGTGGCCAATACTGTCACAATGTTTGAGAGCTAACTAGCCCACATAAGCACCTTTGTACCCTCCCGGTAGTTTTCCTTTTACAGAAAATTTCCGTAAGCAGCTAAGGAGATGTACTCCTTAAGAAATCAAGTTTCCGAATCTATGAACCACTGAAAAAAAAAAAGCGCCACGATGTGACAAGATAAGCCACAAGGTGTACCGTGTAACTCCTGCCTTAAGGGAACTACTATTATACCACGATTGCAGATATTGCCGTGTTTTGACAAGTCAGCAAACCAAGGAACTTTAACAATAGTAAGCGATGTTCGCTATACTTCAGAGCCGTCTCTTGGCCTACCACCTGGCTGTGCCGAATTAAGTGAAGCATCGGCTTCACGCATTAATTCGCGACATTATTTTGATTTTCACAATATATTACCGCTTCTTGGTGCAGAAGCACGGGCGTCAAAACGTTGTAGTGGTTATGCAGTCTTCGTTTCGAGAGAAATATGTTTTCCTTATTTGTTTCATTTTTTGAATTTCACTAATCAGCACTTTTTTTTCGGACCCATTCGATGCATTAAGATGCACTAAGAACTAATGCAGCATTGAGGGATCATGTAGGCATCGCGATTAGTGGTGACATTAAGTATACGCAGAAAGGCAGAATATGTAACTCCGGCGATTTTTCACTGTCCACTGATCTTCATGAAATTTTCAGTATGTATTCTCCTCGGTACTGTAACAATATATGCCAAACAGGGTGGTTACAAGTCATTTAGTTTTTCTGGAAATGATTTTTTTTTAATTCTTAGCGGATTTCTTTGTGGGCCACCCTGTGTTTTTGAAGTCACCACCTTCAACGTTGCCTACCCGAGCCTGCGGGCCTTCAAGAGCAACACGGTGATACTTGAGCACTGAAATTTTCACTCTCAACTTCATAAAAGCTGGGATAGCTCAGTACATCATCGGACGACCTCGCCACTGCTATTTTTCTGGCACTAGCTCCATATTTCTGATGGCGGGGAGGTTGTGACGTCATCGCATACTCTGCACGAAGCATCTAGTCGTTTCGGTTTGAACACGCCTTTCAGTCGGCTATTTAAAATTATGTGTGCGTTTCTGAGCAAACTGCACCACCCTGGAGGCTACAGGACTATCAGTACCATTGAAAAACATCGATGTAAGAACATGGTTAAGAAACCGTCGGAGTTGCCATTCAATACTAAAAGCAATAGTACTACAATGACCCTCGCAAATGGCACAAACCTCTCAGAAGTAAAGCTTTTGTTCGCTCGTACATTGTCTTTCGAGACGTTCGACGCTTCATTTTCATGTCTGACGGCCCTGAGAGACTGCCCTCGCAATCTTGAAAACTGGAACATTTACTGTGCCTTTTTCTTCACGTTTCGATAGCGCTATAAATGACACATACAGCCATGGCACAGTTCTGGTGCCACACTGAGTATTTTAACCGTGTCCGCCATTAAATTTGTACGAAGAACGGCGGACTTCGCAAGAAGCGTCGTGTCATGTCGGATTACCTGATGGCCTTTACTGAACTTTCTTGCACATATGTACGCTTGTGCCTGTACGAAACTGAATGTTCCGTCCAGCATAAACTCTTGGCATGCCAACCACTGACCGACTCGTGGCGGGGAGCAGCTGCGCCAACTTCAGTAAGGCCAGACTTTCGTTGGCAACTTCGACAACGTACTACTCATAAGTTTAGTTTCTGGAAAGGCTGTTTGCTTTATGAGATGAGAAATATGACTCTCGTTATACAGTCGAGGAAGTCCCCTATATCCGCGCAGAATAATGGCGCATTTGTCTGCTGACGTCGCGCACGACATACACTGATTGGCCTCAGTCCGGCCTACTTAATTAGTACCTTAATTAGTACCTTAATTAGTTGAGTGTGGTGCTTCTTTGTGTACGTTACGCATCAGTGTCATGCGCAGCGATTATCATCGCACTTATGTCACCATACTCGTCTGGAGCAACGTGCTGGACGCGAGATGTGACAGACGTTGCCAGAATTCATTCAACTATATTCCTCACTCGCTCACCCCCCCTCTCTCTCTCTCTCTATCTCTCTCTCACACACACACACACACACACACACACACACACACCACACACACACACACACACACACACACACACACACACACACACACATTCCAAGGCGGCTGCATTTCGATGGAGGCGAAATGTTGAGGCCCGTGTGCTGTGCAATGTCAGTGCACGTTAAAGAACCCCAGGTGGTCGAAATTTCCGGAGCCCTCCACTACGGCCTCTCTCATAATCAGAACTGGTTTTGGGACGTTAAACCCCACAAAACAACAGCAACAACAACAACACACACATTCCAAATCAAACGTATGAAGTTCACCACTTTTGCGAGGCCTTTTAACGTACTTCCCTTGTCCAGAGGGCGATGCTATACCTCGGCGAGTTGGGAAAATAATATGGACAGAGAAAACAGACTTGTTGTTTGCTAAGGGTGTCCCAGCAATCTGCGCAGCAGGACTTCTTTAAGAGTTCGCTTTGTGCCTATTTCCTTTCTCTGTACCACTACCTAAACTTATTTCCAAAGATTCTCTCTTCCACGGGGAGAAAATAGAGTGCCGGGAGTCGGGGACCGGCTTTGGCCGCTCAATGGGCAAAGCTGTTTTTCTCGCGAGAAATGAGACGGCGCGCGTTTCTTGACCGGATTTGGCCATCGCTGTCCGCGACCCAGTTGGCTGTTTTCTTAGATCGCCTTTTCTTTTAGCTGAGAATGTCACGAGAAACGGAGAGGTTCGGGATTTTCGCGCGAATCAAACCGTTCGCACTGCTCTTCAAGGAACTGGTAAACACGATAGGAAAAACGCGCCTTTGCAGGCCTTCCGATGCCGGATGATTTTGGGGTTTTTTGTTTTTCTGAAAGTAAAGCCGCTTTTCGTCTCCAGAACCTCCGGCTTCTCACCTTCTTTTTCTTCTTCTTCTTCTTTCGCATCTGTAGAAAAATTTTATAAGTATTTCGCAATCGAAGGCAACCGATTATTGTCACCGAAACCACCTGCTTTGGCTTGTTCTGGGTAAATAAAAATTGCTTCGCTGGCATTTCTTTCTCTCCAGTCTTTTCTCTTTTTTTTTTTTCAAAGTTTTAAACTGTAAAATTCTCTGTCAACAAAGGAGCTCAGTTGCGGCAGCATAACTTATTTGTATTACATTCAGTGCTTCTCTCTCAGCCTTAGGGAGCGATCCGGGTTTAACCTTTCAGAGAGACGCGCCTTTGTATAAAGGGCATCGCAGGAAGTAAATACGATAGAGTGCGCGCCGCCTCCCTGCGGCTGCAACGCGTTATTCCCGCGAAAAGGTCACATTGCGCAATATTCGCAATGAAACTGGGAGAAGACGCACTGCGCGGGTTGCGCCAGCTTGGATTGCTTCAGAAAGTGTCATAATGTTCGTGTGCAGTTTGCATACTCAGTGCGGCCGGTGCCGATATACTCGTGTTCATCTTACAAGGGTTGTTATTGGAGTTCCAAGAGCCATTATCAAGGTGCCGCGTACCCGTCATCTTTTATTCAACAATAATGCATTGACTCGTGCTTTTGTGTAGCTTTCGCGGATTCCGCTCTGTTCCTCTCTTCTTGTTTCTACCTCTCTCTCTCTTCTCTCTCTCTCTCTCTCTCTCTCTCTCTCTCAATCACTGTGGTCTCTCTTGTTGACCGTTGTTTTTCTGTCGGAAATGTCAATCGTGGCGGGCGCATAGATTGAATGTGCGTTAGGAGGTAAGAGGTCATAGTGCCCACTTCTTTTCTTTTCTTTCCCTCTCTCTTTGTTATTGAACATTCATTGTTACTATTCATCTTTATAAAGCAACGGAGATACTAGAACAAAGACGATGTGGAGAACTCCAGGTGATATTTTACTACGTGAATTTCGGTAGTCTAATTAAAAGTATCTTGCTGTTTTTTTGTTTTTTTTTCCTAAAGGGCACTGTGGGATGTTTCGTAGTGGCACGAGCAGAGTTTATCGGCAGCTGATGTACACACCAGGTAATATGAAAGCGAAAACTGACGCCCACTCGTTTGTAGCACAAAGCTGCAAGTAAATCCAACGGATTTCTCAGAAAAGGCTTTTTCATCGGCAATGAATTCGTCCTGGTCCGGGGTTCGATCCCGGAAGCAACACGTTGCCCGGGCGGGCGCTTTACCAACTGAGCTAACAGGGAGTGAGGTGCTCACAAAAACGTCTCACGCAAAAATGAACTTAGGAGAATGTTTCAACCAATCACGAAGCTGAACATACGCGTACGTTATAATCAAGCACGCTGACCGGTGTGAATGAAAGCACCTAAGAAAGAGAGGTTTTGCCGATTCGACCCCAGGAGGGCAGGAGCTGGCAGCGCGAAGGCGAATTAATCAGCAAGTCGAAGCACATGGCAATGAATACGGCTTGGCTTTCTGCCACAAGCGGGTGGATGGCAATTTTTGTTGATTTGCCAAATTTATTGTCCGTGTGTTTCAAGTTCTCGATAACTTCGCCCTTGCGCTCGCACTTTCTAGCTTTCTAGGCCCGTATTGACAAAAACAACTTACGCTAAAAATGTTGTTACGCGAATGTTTCAGCCGCTCTTGACACTGAACATATCATGAGCAATGCCTGTTAGCCAATGATAAAACGCACTTACGAAAGCAAAGTTTTGTGAATACGGGCCCTGAGGACCGAGTTCGCGAAATCTCGCTTTCGTAAGAGTTATCCTCTATTGGCCAGCAGCGTCTACTAATGATATGCCCGAAATCAATCTCAGCTCTGAGGAAATAGTGGGCAGAGACGCCGAAACAGTCTCTCGTTGTTCGCTTTGGATGGGGGTTTTCTCCGCATGATAGGTATATAAAAGAAGAAGCCAGCTTTCAGTAATGTAACCCTTTTAGAACCTATTGGGAGCGAAGGAGAACTAATGGTAAAATCGATATCCGTGCGGTCGTCTCTTGCTCTCTTTCTGTATTTGTGTCGCGCCCTCACGGAGTCATAAGCGATTGGTTTCGTATTTGTGTTAACTTCGCTGCACACGTATTGATTACTTTTTAAAAAGACGTTGCTTCCTCGTAACTGAATTACGTCTTCTCGTAAATTCAAATTACAGTCGGGGCTATCATGTGTGTTAAGTGTTAAGTCGTAGTCTACGATTTTAAGTGCGCAACGCTTTAGGGATTCGCCTTTTCGACGACTATCGCGTGATCACGCTTGCCGCCAATACCCGCGACGTGCAAGAGAGGGCGCCACCGCCTCTCCGAGCGCGCGATTTCTCCTCCCACGGCGCTTCTCCGCGCATTTTCTCAGGTGTCACAATAGTGGAGGAGTTTAGCTGTCCTCTCTCTTTCTCTCACTGGCTGTGGTGGCGGTCACTCCCTTGTACTGTGCTTCTCTAGCCCTGGCTGCTCCCGGCGTATACGGCGGTAGGTCTGAGTCGCTGCCAGCACAGCTGTGCGAGCCCAGAATAAAAAGTGCGCTACCCTGTAGCCAACGAAGAGGAGGCGATGGCGAGGGGAGAAGTATTTTCTGGCAGGATTTTCCTTGAAGACATTGAATTTTTTTTTTTTTCACTAACGCAACTGTGCCGTGGCGGAGTGCTTGCGTGGTCGGGTGCTTCGGGAAACCGCGCTACAGCGCGAGATGATTATTTCCACCCGGGTGTTCTGCGGGCGCAAGCTCCTTTACACTACTGCGTCAATACGTCCACCTACGTTATTAGCTCATTAAACATGTTGCGGGGCAAAAATAAACGAGGAAGAGAAGAGAGCAAAGGAAAGATACAGACGAGCGCCGCCAACTACCAACTGTTTATTGTTGTTCAGATACAAAGCTAGGTGAGCTTTCCGACATGCGCAGCAAAGCAAAACAATGAGCTAAGTGACCAACTAGCCCAAATACAAGTGCTTCTTGAGTACGTTATTAGCATTCCCTCTTCCTCAATGAATTGACTGTAGTATAGACAACGTTGGCAGCGTGTCCGAAAAGAAAGAAATTGGGGGGATTGGTATACCACTGGAGCAATGTCGAAGCAACGCGTCACAGGATCAGCCAAGACGTGTGGTCCTTACTCGCCCTGTGTCGCGCTGTCCCGCTCTTTGGAAGGACATGTCATGAGAAGGAAAGATAACAGATGGACAGTAAGAGCAACGGAATGGATACCAAGAGAGGGAAAACGCTACAGAGGCAGGCAAAAGGTTAGATGGAGCGATAAAATTAAGAAGTTTGCGGGCAGAAAGTGGAACCAACTCGCTCAGGATAGGGTGGATTGGAAATCGTTCGGAGAGGCCTTCGTCCTGCAGTGGACCTAAACAGGCTGATGATGATGATGATGATGATGATGATGATGATGAAGGAGCTTGAATTTGAAATTGCATCGACTTGTCGCCGTTGCTTATAAAACGTACTCGCGGGAGATGGAGGGTGCTGTCGGTGCGAGCGGAGAAATGAACTGCATAGGCTGCATATATCCACCAGTTCCACTTCCAGTGGTGGTGTCATTACGTTGAATTAGGCTGAGGGTGACGCGTGGTCGCCACCGTGACGATGACAGCGTTACGGGAAAGGGCGGCCAAGCGGGCGCAGCAGGCCCTGTTTGGAGCTTTCGACGGATTACTTAAAATAATTACTTTAAAGCACACTCCTCGCACGTCGTGTTCATTGCGATATCGTCGTGGTAGGGTCGCGCGGGGCTTTAGCGCGCTCGCGCTGCTTCGCACCATTATGACCGACAGCGCAGGGATTTAGGCTGCGTGCTAAAGCCGGACATAGCTCGGTCCTCCGCGACCGCTGATGTCATCGCCACACGCGAGTGTCCATTAGCGTGGGCCCTCGTGCTCCTATGTGTGGGTGTCACTCCTGCGTCGCTCATTCGCTGTACAGGAGGGAGAACAAAGCGTATAAGGTATAATAACCCGGCGTGCGCGGTAGATGTAATGGAAGTCTTCTTTGAGCACGGAAACACGGTGACGTAATCTCTACCTATATCTCTAATGGCACTTCTCCGCGCGTGCGCACACAGCGTTTCTTTCGAAGAATCATTGAGTTCTTTGTGGCTCACTTGGCGGCGATATAGTCTCCTGCCGTTCTCTTATTGGCCGCTAAAAGAGACAGCGACGGTGGTCGATGATCGGCGCGACCTCCTTTCTTCGTCGGTGTCCCGAACTGTGCGCCTTTCGCCGGAGTTATTCTCTTCGGGGGGCAGGCCACGAAAAGGCGGCGAAGGCGCTGAGAAGCATGCGCTATGGTCACTTTTGCAGCGCGGAAGCCTACAGCCGGTGCAATCAACTTGCAGGCGCCGTTCGGTCGTTCTTCTTTTGCCGCTATATATCGTCTCGTCCGCAACGCTGAGCGAGTAGAAACTATGGACACGTGGAACGAGTCCTTGGAACTCGACAAGAGCAAAGGGACGGAAGGTTTGTGCTATGTGTACGCTGCGCGATTGCCGCAAAGAAAAGAAGCAGCAAAGAAAAAAAGGCTAAGGGGCGGTTGTTATCGTTGGGGTCGATAGGTTGTTCGTAGAGGGCGGCGCTGAAATGGGAGCTCTCCTGGATCGAAGTACCAATCTGAAGATTTGCCTCGCTCTTACGCAACGAGGAGGAAATGAAATGTTCCTCCTTATTGGACGCACTTCCGCGCGCACTGCTCCGTGCAATTGCTTCTGAAGGTGCTATCGGTGTATCCGACGTTGTTCCGAGGTTAAGAGGGACATGTCATATATAGCTTTCTAAACTCGGATACCGGCCGGCTGTAACGTTCGCTGACGTCGTCAGTCGTCGTCAGACGTGGGCGCGAGCCGTAATAATATTGGTGTTCTCCTGTCTGGTATCGACCCATCGTGTTTGGCGGGGAATGAGCATTCAGTGATTGTATGTGACCCATAAATAACATGTCGAGTTAAACATGGTATTGTACATAAGTGGGGAAATGCTTTCTTTCCTTTTTTTTTTTTTTTTGAAAGGTGGTAACGCGTCACTGGTCTTACTTTCGTGACTCGTGGTAAAAACACATGATCAAGGACCCGCGTTTGTGACTTTATTTCTTTTCTTTCTCACTGCATTTTCCCATTCGGCAGCTTCGCGGCAGTCTTCAGCGTTTGACAAGCCACCGACGCTAGTGTGTGTGTGTGTGTGTGTGTGTGTGTGTGTGTGTGTGTGTGTGTGTGTTGTGTGTGTGTGTGTGTGTGTGTAATTTTTTGGGACAGCACATATTGCGTTGTGCGATAACTATTGAGAAAACGCCTTTATTCAATCAGTTACGGCGTACAGTGTGCTGTACATTATCATACATCCGGGGAAAGTGGGCAGGGCTGGTATAAGAGGCAATTGAATACAGATTGCCGTAATCCGTAGCAAATAAGCACCAGTAGTGACACATATTTTTACAATAACAAACAGAACATCGCCAGAAGAACATTCATGCTTTGGTACCTACCTGCAGACTTGCGTCGTAACACTTACTTGTAATATATGTTCTCATCGTCACTGTAATAATACGCCAAGCCAGGCAGTTGCAAATCAACTAGTCCTACTGAACATGAATTTTAAATTTTTTAGCGGATTCTCATGCGGACCACCTTGACGTCAGTATACTTCAACTCAGCCTACTCGAGCAGGCGGGCCGTCTAAAGCACCACGGCGATACTTCAGCGCTAAAATCTTTGCTGGCAGGCTAAAGAAAGCTGGCATAACTCAGTGCATCGCTGGATGACCTCGCCACTGCCATTTTTCTGGCACCAGGTCCATATTTCCGATGGCGGGAACACTCACCGCATACGCTGCAAGAAGCATCTACCTGTTTCGGTCTGAACACATCGTTCATTGGGTTACTTAAAATTATTGGTGACTTTCTGAGCGAACTGAACCACCCTGCCTGCTACAAGACTATCAGTTCTATGGAAAACAGCGATATCAGGATATGGTGAAAAACTCCTGGAGTTGCCTTGAAATGAAATTGTGGCAAATACGCATACCGTCAATTCTGACGACTACCTGAGCGATACAGGTGGTGTTGGAAATTTAGAAATTCGTTTATACCGCAAACAAAGTGACTTTTGCTGCACTCGGGTTCGCTGGCATCGCTCTTTGTTCGTAGCCAGCAACGCGGGTGTTGTCGACGCTAGAGCCCCTATACGGGTGCGTCTACTGTTATAAAAGGAACACTGGCGTGCATGCAATTTTCGCATTTTGCTCCCTCACAAAGACCTTACACTCGCCAAGATTTGCAGCAGGTAACTCCTGACGGACAGTTGGGACTCCCTTTGGCACTGAGGTTTTTAGCACAGCGATGAATTGGGCTGATTAGTGGTTTCGCAGGGCACGGACACCGTTTTGCATGGCCGTTTGCAGTTAAAATGCCAGAAGTACGAGAGGCGCGAATCTGAGTGTTCCCTTTAAGAGTGTACCGTACTGTTTTCAGCCAACTTTCGAATGAGCTATACGTTCGGAGCGTCGAGACTATGAATCCGCGCATTATAGGCATGCATCAATTCCTTATTTTTAAAATATTGATGTAGAGTCATTATTTGCTCGCCGCTCGGTGGGGCGACGCCATTCCTTTTCCAGGAGCCTTCTCTGAATATTTGCGTCACCGTGTTCAAGAGTGCACAAACAATGCAAAAAAAAAAAAAGAACAAAAAGGAACAAGTGCATTGTCATTCACCACGGCAAAGCTATATTCCTCTGGGGAAAGCCTGAGTTATGTAAATCGATTCCAGAGTTGGGCCCGGACGTTAAAAACGAGGCCACGCCTCCAGTATACGGAGACGCGCATGCCGTTTCTCTTATACGTCGCAGGAGCAGCCCCCCCCCCCCCCCCCACCAACCACGTTTCCTTTATTATTCATGTCTTTTTCTAGATGGAGAGCACCAGGGATCATTAAAATATAAATACATAGAATGTAGGAGTAAAGCTAGGGAGAATTCTAATTTTTCTCTGGGGACCATGATATATGGAAGGACGAGGCACATGTAGATAGACCGAGAGTGCCCGCAGCTCTTAAATTCAACAATGGAAAGGAACTCGAGAGCGAAATAATTCTGCGCGTTTGGAAGGAGAGAACACGAGCGGGAAGGGCTAGTCTGTACGCTGTATGACGAACTAATAACTCCGATGATAACAATAAACTGCCGGGAAAAAATCGATTATCAAATTTTCAAGCACAGTGTTACAACTTACTACGGTGACTGGGATGCATACGCATTCATTGTCGCATTCGGGCTTGCACCACCCGCACGTCAGATCTGCAGAGACCCCCACACACACATCCCGATTCGCCCAAATATACATATGCGTGGTGCATAAAGAAAACAAAAATCTGCAGATGCCATTGAAAGCATAAAGTGAAGGAGGAACCGCTATGCAAAGGGACTCTGAATTCGAAAAGGATGGGAGGGTGGCGAAGACAGCGAAGGAATCGTATTATACACCAAGCGGTTCGCTGCGCTCTTGTGAGCGTTTATGTACGAGCTCAAGCGCAGGCGTTTCTTGCTTTTGCCGGCTCGAGCTGGTCGCTGAAAAGCAGCGGGGCTAAGCCGGCCTGCTCCACACTCTCGCTTTCTGGCAGGCAAGAGCGCCGGGAGCTGTTTGCGACACAAGTGTTCGAGTTGCGGTGTTCGCGGCTGCCCCAAGCTCATGCGTGATCGCCACAACATTGAGCCGTCAAGTGCACTACGCCGCAACTGTAGCCGACTGCGCATCGGACGTCTTCTATTGCCCCCGCGATTCTGCACTTGTGCCGAGGGTTCTTTTTCTGTGGAATCGAAGTCGCCTTTGCCTGCGCGTTGGACGTAGAAAAGGGAAAGAAGAGAGAAGTGGATACATGCAATCTGGAAACGTCGTCTGAAAAAGAAAGAAAGAAAGAGAAAGACAGAAAGAAAGAAAGAAAGAAAGAAAGAAGGAAAGAAAGAAAGAAAGAAAGAAAGAAAGAAAGAAAGAAAGAAAGAAAGAAAGAAGGAAAGAAAGAAAGAAAGAAACCAGCTATACCAGAGCGCCGTAAACGTGTGAAACCTTATATAAATCGGCTGCGAAAAGACAAGAAAAACACCCCCAATACTCGCAAGACTGCAAGTGTAAGAAGCGGAACGTCGGAGGGAAAGTCCAAATGGTAGAGACGGAACGTTGGAAAGCTGAGAGAACGGGATCTGTGTAATGGAGCGAACGTAAAATCGAAAGGGACTAAAGGGAGAGAGAGAAGAAGGAAAGATGCCGGTGCCAAGTGCGGGGCGGAAGGGAAGGTTCCCGAGCTATTTGCAGTTGCCAATTCCAGATTCCGCGAGATTGCACCGCGCGCACAGTTGACCTGCCTCAACGGCGTGGCACCCTTTCCACCTTTTTCTTCGTTTCAGCTAGTGCGCACCAGTCAGTATAGGGACTCGTGCGATACCGACGGGGAGAAGAAAGTGTACGGTATACTTGTAGCAGCCGGCGAGTCGAGGAAGCACGGAGAGAGTGAGTCAGGGAAGCAGAGCGGCTGAAACAGTGCGACAGGCCGTTAGAAAAAAAGAAATGAAAAAAAAAAAACAACAATCAGGAGGAGGGAAGACTTCCGAAGGGTCCCACAGCCTGTGGATGATTTACGGCTTCTTGCCACCGGGCGAAGGGGGCGGTTGGGACAGCCGGATACTGGGCGGAGAGAAGTTACAAAAAAAAAAAAAAGGAAAGAAAGGAAAAGGAAAGCGACACTGCCTTTTCTCCGGCGGAATGGAACAAAAACGAGGATGGTATCGGAGACTAAGTATAAGAAATATTGGGAGAGATGCGCGAGAAAACGTGCAAGTTGGGGATAGATATAATAATAACGCCGGAAGGTCCGCCGGCGCCGCGCCAGAACAACAAAAAGTCACCCCTTGAGCTCCGCAGCCGACTCCTCGGTTGTCGTTCGCGGGTGGATGAGGGCCGGACCCCAGCTCTCTCTCTCTCTCTCTCTCTCCTCTCTCTCTCTCTCTCTCTATTGTGAGAGAGGGATCTGGGATCCGGCCTTGGAACCGTGCAAATTGTCAAGCGCGTGGCCGCAGAGGTCAAGTGCGCGGGGCCTGTGCCCCGTGCCGAAAAGAGGAACTGCTCAGAGAGGGGCTTCCGCGATATCAAAGAGGGGCGTAGTTGACGCAGTCGCTACACTTTTTCTCCATCTATATCTCTCTTCTCGCTGCTGTTCTTTAACCAGTTCTTGGCTGCCGGCTTTTGTGTTTACATCTCTCTCTCTCTCTCTCCCTATATATATATATATATATATATATATATATATATATATATATATATATATATATATATATATATATATATGTGAAAAAGGTTGGAGCCCGACCTTTTTCAAGACATGTCTTGAAAAAGGTCGGGCTCCGACCGAAACGTTGATGTAATGAACCGTCGTTCTCTAAGAGGCACATCGTCAATTCTGTTCTAAACTGGCGGCAACCCAAGCTATCTTTGCATATAGTCATATATATATATATATATATATATATATATATATATATATATATATATATATATATATATATATATATATATATATATATATATATTACGCGATAGACGAGGGAAAGGATGATGCGTAGGCAGTGCTTTTCGGACGGCTTGCAATGGTTCTTTGGTCGTGACCTCTCCTCGGTAAAGTCCTCGTCGTGTATCTGTCGTGGTGAAAGTCGCTTCAGCTATAGGGTCGACCGCGCTATTCACGACGAAACCTTTGCAGCTGTGAAACGTATTTCAAGTCCTTTGTGCTCTAATTCATTTGTAGCTTGTATTCCTGAAACTTGTAATGTGCGAATTTGTGTAGTATTGTTTTCTTTTTTCCAGCGGACACATCTTTGTGCAATAAAGAAACGGAAGCGGTGTGTAGACATACGTACTATACCTCTTTCCTTTGCTTTCATTTTACTTTTGTGCGGAGAACATTGCAGGTACCCATTGCGGTGTGTTTCTTCATTTCATTTCATTTCCTTAAAGATCACGCATGGGGGTATTACACAAGGGGTGGGTTCAGCAAAACATGAATAACAATGCCACATGTGTTTGTATACAGAAAAGGTTATTTAATTTTTCAGCGAATGATGATGCACAGGTGATATCGACGATATGTTGGCGAAGGCCATTGCAATATTTAGCTGCGCGGGGAAAGGAGGAGGCTGAAAATGTAATGGTTCGGACCCGTGGACGAAAAGTTTGAAGGGTGTGGCTGGTGCGGTGAGAAACGTGCGATGCTGGCATGATGTATGTTGTTATGTGGGGATTAACGTCCCAAAACCAGCTCTGATTATGAGAGACGCCGTAGTGGAGGTCTCCGGAAATTTTGACCACCTGGGGGTTCTTTAACGTGCACTGACATCGCACAGCACACGGGCCTCAACATCTCGCCTCCATCGAAATGCTGCCGCCGCGGCCGGGATTCGATCCCGCGACCTTCGGATCTGCAGCCGCGTGCCATGACCACTAGACCACCGTGGCGGGATGGTATGATGTAAGGTGCACGATTAAGTGATGAGTAATAGAACTTGTGGTACAGTGATAGAGTGGCTCTGCGACGGCGAACTGAGAGAGGCGATATCGCAGATTTAGTTCATTTATTTTATTCATAGTCTCATTTGAGGAGAGCTGCCAGCGCCGCACAGCGAAGCCAACACCTCAGTTTGATTTATACAACTGAGAAACAGATGTAAATGACGATTGTACGTGAACATTCTAGTATCGTGCGCACCAGCAGCCGAATTCACATGGCGTTTCCTTCGTTTGCGCTCATTGTCACTGACGTGGTCGCCTTTGCCAATATTATGCTCAACATCAGGATTGGCTGGAACTAAGTTTTTATGTTATTGTGTAGCCCCGAACATTAGCGTTTTCTACTGATGCGTGCACTTTGAGCTGAGGTAAAGTCGATGTTCGCAACTGATATTTGATTTATATGCTTCGATGATATAGAGTGAGCACACAAGGCTTTACATTGCTCTAGACAATGTAAACCGCCCGGCACAGTCTGAAGCCGAATTCACAAATGCATTTTACGCTAAGGATATCCGTAAAAAAAAAAAAAAAGAAAAAGAAACGTCAATCATCATGGTGCGGGACATATATTTAGCAAAACCGACTGTCCGATCGCCAAAAGCACTCAAGAAAGAAAAGTGTTGCTCATTCGGTCGCCGTTCTTCCGTTGTCGCTTATTGCCATTGGCGAGCAAGCTTCGCCAATAATATGTCCAGCATCACAATTGAATGAAAATATCTCTTAAGAACAATCCTAGCTTGAGGCCTTTATTTTTATTTTATTTCTTAATACGCGAGCCCAGAGATTTTCGGTGGCTAGCGCGCCTCGTTATATCATCTCTAAGTAAACACGCTGTAACGCCGTTCGAACAGCGAGACAAAGCAAACCTACTAGAGGAATAGGAGAGGACGCACCGCTGGCGACGAGGATGCAGCTACACCCTTCGGACGGCGGCAAGGATCGGCAGCGCTGTCAAAGCTACGCCCGAAGAAGCGAGGCTGTACGTTGGCGCCTCCGATCGATCCCTATGTTCCAAGAAGGTGCCCTCCCCCTCCCCTTCTTACTCGATGTCGCCATTTTGTTGATTGACTCGGAGATTCGATATGACGAGCCGACGAGATTTTGCCGTCCTCTGACTTCACACCGCTCTTTGTGTCGAGGGGAACGATATTAACGTTCGCCTGCGCGTGGTGCCACTTTCGCCGCTTGTGAATGTTCGCCCGCTGCGGCGCTGTACAGCAGAAAAACGCGGTATTATTTGCTGAGTCAAAGGGAGCGGAATTATCATCTAGCTAAAATTACGAGCCGTATGTAACGTACGTATGTATGGGCCGACTGCCGTTGATTTCCAGAGCGTATTTTTTTTCTTTTTTAATAGTGAGGAGGGATACTTAAAATGTGGAGCACCGCTGATGTATTTTTTAAATGACGCTGTTTGTATATTTTTGCTGCGTAGAAATAAATAGCCCGCCGCGGTATAGCCAGTCCATGCCGGTCGCGTTACAGTACGCGGAATTCCACAAAAAAAAAAAACGAAGAAAAATTGTTGTTGTTTTGTGGGGTTTAACGTACCAAAACCAGCTCTGATTATGAGGGACGCCGTAGTGGAGGGCTCCGGAAATTTCGACCACCTGGGGTTCTTTAACGTGCACTGACATCGCACAGCACACGGGCCTCAACATTTCGCCTCCATTGAAATGCATCCGCCACAGCCGGGATTCGATCCCGCGACCCTCGGATCAGCAGCCGAGTACCGTAGCCACTAGACCACCGTGGCGGGGCACGAAGAAAAATTAAACGAAACGTTCTTGAACTGGAATTATCCTGGACATGCACAGCATCATGTTTGTTCCATCATATTCATTGTGCAAGTGCTGCGCCTGTTTTATACACGTGTTGTGTGAACAGTGGCAGACGCGTGATGTATTGTATCGCCTGGTAGCTTACCGTCTAAGAGGATCGGGGTTCGACTCCCGGCAGGGCGGCCTTGTTTCCCTTTCAGGCGAAGTGAAAACAACAGCCGTGGAGTTAAATTTGTGTGTACTTTGGCAAATGCCAGGTACACGGGTAAATTTGTAGTCCTCCACGAACTACGGTGCTCCTCATAACCAGCGCCTGCATTCACAAAAAAAAAAAAAAAATCTTAGGACAAAGAAGTTCGCAAGGGAATATTTCAGTCAATCTTGGCGCTAGACGTATCGTTAGCGAAGCCATCCGAGCAGTCGCAAAACGCACTTATGGAAGAGAAGCGTTGTGAATTTGAACCCAGGTTTTTCGCTGCAACTACGCTTTAGCCATTATTGCCTTCAAAATTGGTAGTTTAACGCTGTTCTAGTGGCATGGAGGGCGCTCATCTGTCATAATTAAAGGACAACTCCGGCGATTTTTCATTGCCCACTGATCTCAACGAAATTTTCAGTATATGTTCTCCTCGTTACTGCAATAATATATGCCAAGCCAAGCGGTTGCAAGTCATTTAGTTTTCCTAAAAATGAATTTTAAAGATTCTTAGCGGATTCCCACGCGAGCCACCCTGTGTTTTTGACGTAATTACCTGCAACGCTGCCTACCCGAGCAGGCGGGCCGTCTAAAGCAGAACGGCGATACTTCAGGGCTCACATCGTCGCTGTCAAGACCAGAAGAGCTCAATATATCGTCGGGTGACATCGTCACTTTCATTTTCCTGGCACCAGCTCCATATTCCTGACGACAGGAAGGCTGTGACGTCATCTCATACGCTGCACGAAGCCTCCCGTTTCTTTCGGTTTGAACACAACATTCATTGGGTTATTTAAAATTATTGGTGACCTAAGCAAACTGACTGACCCTGGCTGCTTCAGGGCTGTCAGTACGATTGGAAAACAGCGATATCAGAATATGGTGGGAAAAACCGCCGGAGTTGCCCTTTAAGGGATTCACAGTGTGTCCTTTGACGGTGGCCAAGTCTGTGTCTTTGTGTGTTTCACTGTAGACTACAGTGTTGCAGTGCTGCGTAATTAACTTTTGAGAACTGTCATATACTGCAGCAAACGGACTTGTTATCCAATAGCGTTTGCTCAAGGGCGAAATATAATTGACCTGGTAAATTTCGCTGCTTGAGATGAGGCCGCTTCTCTGTAACCAGAGCAGTTAGTTCGAAAAACGAATGCCAAAGAGTTTCAGCGTCCAGAATTTCAGACGTCCCGATACATTGTAATGGCGCCTCTGCGGCACATGTGAGGTATCCCTAGGGGGCACCGAATCGACTCATTCTCTTACTTTTAGAACTCGGTGGTGTGCGTGGAATCTAAGTGAAATTATGGCTGGGCGTGGATCACAGGCCAGTGCGACGCCTCGCGTTGGGCGCTTATGCGAAGACAACAAATAAGGCTGTAAATGGCGATATGAGGTGGGAAGGACTTGAGGTGAGAAAAGCTCAGAGCACGACTAGGCTTGGAGAGAGACTAGAGAAGGTGAACGGCAATAGATAAGGGCGGGGGAAGGTGCTCAGGCATGTGCATCGGAAGAACTTTTACTCACGCTAGAGAAAAGAAACAAGGAGGCCCCCAAGCAACTGTACGACAGCGTGGTAGATACGTAAATAAACAGCATTAAGCGCAAAATTATAGATGCTGAGAAGATTTTTTTCGTTAGCAGCAATAAAAAAGAAGCCAGTTCTGAGTGACTACCGACGGAGCGAAGACAAAATAAGGAGGGAAGCATTTTATGGTAGTTGAAAAGGAAAAACCTTACTACTTGAAGCGATGCCGGGTTGCCTTAGAACGCGTTGCTGTAAAGCGAGTTTTGGTTACGATGGAGATAAATGTAGTTGCTACGGGAAAAACTGTAGGCAAACGTGACTGAACATGTCTTAATTTAGTGCCGTGCGTGAATACTATAGAACATTCCTCCATGCTTCTTTCCGTACACACACGCCGGGCTCGTTCCACAGCCGCTTGCTCTGGCTTTCGCGTTGTCGGGGCTCGCGACGCGCTTCAGGTAAATACCTCAGTGGCATATAATGTTCTCGCTTGTGCACATTACGTGCATTGCTTAGGTTCTTCCGTGGCCTCTTCACTTAGTTCTCAAACTGTCAAGTCCTGGAACTTGCCTAGAGAAGGAGGATGAATTATTTTTCCTTTTTAAACATGACTGAGTTTAGTGCGTGCAACAACAACAACGTTTCCACTTATAATATACGCCTAACCTTGCGCTAATATGTTTCATTTCTGCCCAACGTTCGAGCAACTCTCACTATACGTCATCTACGCACGGATCGGAGAGCATGCATACCTATGTAAACACGGATGCTTCGCTCTCGAGACAGCGCAGCGAACTTTTGCTCGCGTTCCACAGCTTCACGCTTGCGAGCGCGCCGTTCGGATAGCGTACCCTGACAAGCAACGTGTCCTCGCTAGCTCATTTGTCTCCCCAGCTGACACGTTCCCCTCCCTTCTAGCTCTTTTCTCTTATAACTATACATTGTCACGGTTGGCACACCAGCTCTTTTCGCCAGGACGACGTAACACGCACTCACAAGAAAAAAAAAAGACATTTGTGGTCGTGTCTGCGCTGATATTTAGCTCGCGCGGCAGAAAATGTGTCGAGGGAGATCTTTCGCCGTGTATGTCTGCCATCGTTGTGTGCCGATGCATTCAACCGCGTTGCCCTCTCCTCTGTCCGCCGGTTCCTCCCTTACCGAGTCAAAATGAGCCGGCGGATGCAAAGTGCGGCGAGCGGTCCTCGCTGATGATCGTACGTGTCCACAAGAGCTGTCGCCTGCGTCCCCCCCCCCCCCCCCTTTGCCTTCCAGCTTCCCTCTGCGTGCGGGCCACCGCGGCGCTGATGATCAGTTCCTCCCCGCAGCGTCGCGCTAGATTAGGGGGCGTGTTTTCCAGCAGCCACCCCCTTCCACCCGTAATGGAATGATGCGGTCTTCGGTCCCTGTAGCAGGCCATGCCGCATCGGGGATCGTGAGGAGCGAGTACCGCATTGTCGCACGCGTAATCTCCGAAGCTGTCCGGTTGGCGACCCGCGCTGTCCGGTGCTCTGTATAAACGCGAACGAAGCAGAACGTTCCGCGTTACCGCGCTTGAAACAAGTTGTCATTTAATTTCTTTCTGTAATTACCACCGAAGCTCACTTCGCTCCCAGAACCGCGATGCATCTGCATCCTCATCAACCGCGCGTCGACCGGCGTCTCCTGTCTGCCGGCCAAAGTGAACACGCACCCTTCACAACGTATTACATCCCGGCGTACACACAGTATACCAACGCAGTGCTCACGACGGGCGTATAGTCGCTGAAGTTCTCGAAAGTATCTCGACGTCGACCGAAAAACAAAAAGTAGCCTTATTTTATGGACGAAGAATTTCTTGATGGAATGGACGTCCGATGTACGCTGTACACGCAAGTTGCAGCGGCCCCTGTGCCTCGTGTTTCTCTGCGCACAGGCTACGTCGGTGCTTACTGCCTCCTGCTGCTGAAGCGGCGGCAGCAGCGCTCCGGATGTTCAGCGAGGAAAACACGGTACACGCGCAGCCAGTTTCTGCCTCGGAAATGAAATCGGCAAAGGCGGGGTCGAGACACACACACACGCCGCTCATTATCGCCGGGCAACGCTGAGAACGGCCGTGTATATACCTGCAGTGGGAGAAATGAGTCGCACCGCCGGTTACGCCCGCCCATGTGGCTCGCACTCATATCCCCTTGCACCGCGTGCCATGCCTCAATAGCGCGCTCATCACCGCGCGAAATGCGTGTGCGCGGAAATGGAACTCGAGCTGTACGCGGAACCGTTCGCGCATATGCCACGTCGCCGTAGGAAGAGAGAGAGAAAAAAAAAAAAACGCGCTCCTATGACCCTCGATCGCGACCCGAGCTTCACTTGCGCTTCGTGCACCACAGGGAACGCATGGGATACGTATAGCTAGAGCTCCAAATGGAGGACGCCAGGCTGCGCTAGGTTAAGCGAATGTTCGCTACACGCGGGGACGGTCGGCACCAGGTCGCTGTTTAGTGGCGAGCTCCGCCGCTAGCTGCGAACGCCTCATAAACATATACCTTATGCTTATCGCTTGTTTTCCTTACCCTCCATGTGCCCTTATCATGCCTGATGAAGAAATTAGTCCAGTATCTACAAACAAGCCCTCTGATATAGTATTTCGCACTGATTACCTTTTTTGTCCCCTTGTCGCGCCTTAATGTCACAAGGGCGATAAGGAAAACAAGCGATAAGAATAAGGCAGAGGTTTATGAATACGCGTGCTTAAGTACGAATTAATGTCTACCTTGGCTGTTTGAAGTAAATGTGGATTAAAACGCTTATTATGTAAAGAGAACGGGCGGTTAGTTATGCATTAACCTTATTGCAACAGCATAGCGCTAGATAGTGCACATTTTGCCCTAAAACGGGCTTTTTTGTAGGCCTTGCTTAAATTTCAGCGCTGGTTTCTCTCGGTGTTGTGGCATCCGGCTCGATGCTATTTAAAACGTTTGATAGCGCAAATTAATAATTTCAAAAAATCGCCGGCCTAAGCTTTCTTAGTGGCGATCATCGATGTATTCCAGCTCATTTTAAGCAATTGGTTTAGAGAAAGTAACCAGATTCGGGTGATAAACCATCTCGAATCAGCAAGAAAAAAGAACGTCCACAGCACGGCATCAAGACGATGGGCGAACGGGCAAGAGCGTCTATTCGTAGCCTTCCCCGAGTGCGGCGAGCTCCTTACGCCATTGTGACGTTAGAATAACGGTGCTCTTGAGCACTGACGTCAAAACACCTGCACTCGGACTTTGAAGAGGAGGACGGAGTTTCAGAGTGTGGCTGTACGCACACATACTGAAAAGAGCGAATGACCAAGCCAGTTTATTTTTCTACGGCTCTGACCTTAAGCTAAGCTCTCCAGGAGAGCTTTGAGGTCATTAAGCACCG
Organism: Hyalomma asiaticum; assembly: GCA_013339685.2. Classification (NCBI taxonomy): domain Eukaryota; kingdom Metazoa; phylum Arthropoda; class Arachnida; order Ixodida; family Ixodidae; genus Hyalomma; species Hyalomma asiaticum. The sequence goes on from CM023481.1 coordinate 22,602,044, forward strand.
CAAAGTATGCAAAGATTTCAATCCAAAACTTCGTTACGTGCCAGCCACAATCCTCGTGAATGAATGTGAGAAGTCATAATTAAGTTTTAAACTTCATAAATATTGACCTGATTTCGTTTCATTAACACTAATGTATAACCTACTTTCCGTTTCCAAAGCCATGGTCCAAAATAAAAAGTGTAGCATATCCAGGTGTGTCGGGACAGTGGCGAAACGGCCTCAACATAACTCGGTATATGGGCATAAACGAAACTGTAGTTCATTAGGCAATGCTGCAAGACTCACCTTTCGAAGGAGCTTGCCTTGAAAAAAATGTTGGAAAAGAGAAGGAAAAAAACAACTTAAATGCGTAAGCGAGAGAGATGCTTTATATGAGCGCGGCGCCCTATACAGAGATCGTCAACGTGGAGCTACAGTGCGCGGGCGTGAATTCAGGCCACGAACTTTGACCTTCATTTTATTTCTGCTGGCATTTAAATACAATCTAGAAGTTGCACGCAGATCGAGCTCCGCAAGGCTGTACTCTGCTGTAGTCTTCCATGATGTAGCGTTTTAATTAAAACTGCGTTCTTGCACGACGCAGTGCCTGCCGCTCCTTGTTGTACAAGTTCCAGACATGGGTGTATATACGGAGCATGCATCCGTACGTACAGAAAGCGCGTGCGCGCGTGAATAAACGGACGTGTTCTTTCACGCTGCACATACACTGCACACACACGTTGCAAACTCATGTACTGCGCGGAATAAGACGCTTTCTTTTGCGCGAGCCTTGCAAATTTTTCAACGCTGCTATTATTCCGCACAAAGCTCCCCGGAGAATGTGCACGCTTCGTGCCGGAGACGCTGAGGAAGTCTTCTTCAAAAAGTTCGGCAAACTTAATCTAGTTCATTAGGGCGCGCATTTACAATCACCTCTGCATATAGGACCCGCATGCCACAAGGAGACCCCCGTTTCTTTGAAAACTGGAACTTCTTTTCAACCGACTTGGCGTACGCTTGAGAAACGACTTATTCAGGCGACCGCACATTCTATTAGCATCGGCGCTGTGCAGCTGCAAGATTAACGACATTATAACTACAGACCCTCAACTTGCGTCTGGGTTATCGGATCGTTGTGTTCCTCGCTCGAAAGGGCGCCGCTCTTTAGAGGAAAATTCATAGCCCAATCTGGTGCAAACATGGGAACCTGCATAAGCACGCGGCTATAGGGAAGGTTAGGGGAGTTCTGTCAAAAACTAAGCCGAGAACATCGTCTAGTAATTACTTTACATATAGTACGCGCCTCAGGGTGCACGCTCGTTATCTTGGATTCTTCTCATTCATATCCGCTTATGCCCCTTGCTCCTATACTGAGCGTAAGCGAAGGACCATAATAATAAAAGTAAAAGCGTAGTCGACGTTCTCAATAGTTCAGCTATACTTGTTTAGAGGTATGATGGGTTCATTTGATTCTTTTTCCTGTTCGAATTGTTTTCTTTTTTTTTTTAAGTTCAGGCGATGTCGGAATATGTTATGGATACTTGCTTCGTTGTTTTCTTTCATGTTTTTGTTGTTGTTTTTTCTCTGCAGCAAAGATTCTCACTTCTCGGTGTTTCCTCGCGCTTTCAAAGTGCTACACACTGTAGAAATCCGTGGCTTATAAAAAACAAATCCTGCTGGTACGATGTACATCTTATGCGATCTTGATTTTACCTTTGCATCGTCCCACGCAGTACCTCACGACGGCAACCCCGAATCCACGTTCCATTCAGCGTATACACAAAGCGCTTGGGCTCACGAATGCGCGTTCGTGCTTCGCGGGCCGGGCACTATATTCCGCGGATAGCCGAGGTGGGCGATTGCCGCGAGAAAATTGCGTGGCAATTTGCATAGCGCGCGCTGTCGAGTTATAACGGCGCCTCTGTGCGCGGCGGATCTTCGAAATCGAATTTCTTGCTCTCCTGAGTTGCGCAATATCCCCCCCCCCCCCCCCAATTCCATCACCTTGCTCCGAAATATTTCTCCACCTCGTTTTTTTTTTTTTTTGCCTCTACATTTATCACCGCACTACTTCTTTTGGTTTCTGTCATATCCTCATTATTCGCTCTGCTCTCTCTTTCTCTCTCATTCTCTACCCTTTGCATTCCTTAATATCAGCTACATAGATCCAGATACGGAGAGTGAATTCTCGCACAGTTTATAATATATATATATATATATATAGTATATATATATATATATATATATATTATAATTATATATATATATATATATACTCTCCCAGTAAAAGGGACGGGGGGACGACCGCCTTCGTTAGCTCAGTGGGTAGAGCCTCGTACCGCGATATCCGAGGTCGTGGGTTCGGTTCCCACCGAAGGCAGGTTTGTCTTTTCTGTCCCCTTGGTTGCCCCGTTTTCGTACAGTCAGGTATATAACGCGAAGGTTCTCACCTTGTTTATTCAAGAGTTGTGGCACGTATAAGATAGGGTGATGTGTATAGTACGCTATCGTCGAACGAACAAATAAGAAAAAAAAAAAGTCTGACTCACTCACTCACTCAGGAATGAAGTAAGACTGAAAGAAAAGATGGACAGTTAGAGCTCGCAAGAAAATCTAGCTTACGCTGCTACTGCGCTTCGTCTTCCTGCGCAGGCCTGGAGGTTTAAAACACTGTAGTCTTTCTTGGGCTATCTAAACGCGAAAAAATTTTTTCTGTCACTCGATTCAATTGCGCAGTTAAAACCGATTCAACCGGGCGGCCATAAAAGACCGAGCTACTAGCACTGGTGACACGGGTCATTCATGTCAACTTTCTACAGGGCAAAGTAAACTTCAGGCCTATTTGAGGCAAAATGCATGCACATAACCCTGATACACAGCGTTCATTTAATTAACAATATACACTGACTGTGTTTTACGTTAATAAATGAAAAATCAACGCGTTATAAATGGTGTCGAAGAGAGGCTACGCGTTAATAACAAGCCGACAGAAGCCGCCGCTCTGTAGCCGGCTTTAAGCCAAAAGTAATAAAAGGTCCCGGCTGATGGCGCGAGAGCAGATCGAACGCGGGAAATTTGAATTGAAATCTTAAAACCTTTGCATCCACCATAGAGGAAGTGAGAAGGGAGGGGAAGAGCGTGAGAGGTGGGAGTGGGAGAAGAGAGGGTGTTACATATCAGGGGCGGCAGAAGACTACCATCTTGCGACGTCATTTGCAGCGAAGCAAGCAGATATACAGCTTTTTTTTTTTTTTGTACTTCTCAGGGAGCAAATGAAAGTGATCGCTTTACGCACCAACCTGTGGGCACAACGTACGACAAGCCACTGTGACGGGGATTCGTCGTGACTTCGCTTTAACCATTGCTATACCTTCAAGGCGTGTGCGTACTAACGATGTTCTACCAACAAGGCTCGGCGAGCGCACGACGAATACGCACGGTGTCCAGCGACTGTGGCCCCTTCTGAATCTTGGTGTGCTGTGCTGCTTATCACGGTGCATTGCGGCGAAACTAGCTTCTCGGAGCCGCCATTGCTGCGACGAATCGACACTGTAGATCGCTGGCTCAAGACCGAAACGCCGTTAACATAGCAGTGGATGTGACCTCAACTATTGCATTTTCATACCAGCAATCAAAGAAGGAAATCTGAAGAAAAGAAATAATGCCTAAGAGTATCGGCGTCCGAGGCATCAGCACGTGACGGTAATCCCCCTTCCTCCTCTCCCCACCTCCCACCTTTTTTTCTCTCTCTGGTCTCAAATTTCCGCTCTTAAGATTTTTCTGGTAGGAGCCCTGCCTTCAGAGAGGGCATCTAGTTGCTTTGTGTAGCCGCTTAGGCACAGGACGATGTACTCGTACCCGCTACGAACAGTTTGCCGTGTTTCATGCATTTGTCCACAACGTTACATTCTATTGCGCTTTCTCTCTAATTATTCATTGTGCAGAGTATACTGTTTTCTGCCGCGCCCACGTTGCGCAGATGAAAATATTAATTCTTTGTTACAGGCAATTTGTTTGTGCTGAGTCACAAACAGACAAACAAACAACAGCACCTCCTGTCGTAGTGGTAGAGGCCAATTCTTCGCTGTAAATGAAGCTTCCAGTGACGGGCCACTTTCCAGGCTTGGAAATGGAACGCCGCCGTTTTCTACTGCAAGCCACTTTCCATTATTGTGCCACGGCTGTCGAGGATCGTCGAGTAAATGATAACAGGTTCCACACAACACTGCCTCAATTCGTACGCACCGCATATTTTACAGCGTACGTGCATGTAATATGCACTAATGATCGTGCCTTCAAGCAAGTCTCAAACACAGTAGCGAAAAAATAAATAAAATTATCTTGGATACATTATGGTTATATTCTCCTCAAGCTTACCCAGCATACCCTAAATCTGTAGAGACCATTTACTCTATGTCTTAACGAACAGTCATTCTGGAAATACTCTGATAATCGTATTTCGAGTGGTAAAAACCGCACTATTATTCTGCTGACGCCAGTACATCACGAGCCACCTTTCACACAGAGTCCATTTTCCTTTTGTTTTTCGCTCGCTCACATTTTGCTCGCACGGAGAAAAGTAGCTGGCGATATATGCATTAAGCAAGATGAGTCCGATATTAGACTGAATGAGAAACGAACCGCAACGAGGAAAGCGGCCAAGCGGACTTCCCCGCCCGCGGGCGAAAGAGAAGGAACGCGTTTCAGTTGAAAGCTTGGGAGTCCGCGGAACGCTCGGAGAATAATTTAATTCGGCTGGCCCGGGCTGGGTCCGCGCTTTCGCGGAACGCGGCCGGCGGTTCTTTGGACGCACCTCTTTATACCTCACAAAGAACTTTCTGCGGCCAGATTTCTGAGGCGCGAACAGAAAGAAGGCCCGTGCGACGATAATTTAGGCGCCCCGGAATAAAAGATGAGCGGAGCGTTAACTGGCTTCGGGGGCTGGCTGCGGTGTTGGAGGGCGGCATGGTGCCCGCATCGTTTCCGTTCTGGCTGCGGACGTGCGAATTGGAGCTTCTCTGTTCTTCCGGCGTCTGAAAAGGAAAGGGGCGGAAATGAAGGACAAGGATAATTAAGAGTAATTAAAGATGAAAGTCCGATCAGTTCGATAGGCCCTGGTACCACCATGAGTGCTAATTGCATCATCGCATTTGCGGTGCGCAGAACATGAGACAAGGAAATGACAGGCGACGCCTTCAATTTTGAATATATCCAATTCGCGCGCTAACGAGTACCTTCCCATCCCCCCCCCCCCCCCTCCTTTTTTTTTTTAAATCTTCGTGCTGCAGGGCAAGATTATGCTCTTGCTTGGCGCTCGGGACGGCTCCGGTAACTTGCTTAGGCAAATTCGGTCATATTAGCGGAGTTGTTTTCGCTCGCGCATGTATTTAGGCGCGACGACTGCGGGCTTAGTACCACATTGAGAAATCTCCACGCGCGGGGGTGGGACTGACATCTCGGAACTTCGTTAGCACGTGCGACCAGCTGTTAAATTATAGGTGCAGTTATTAGTGCGAAGGCCTTGTATATCTCATTAGGTGACCTTGTATCGACCTTGGCGTCGACACGGACGGTACGGCACAAATTATGGTAGCAAAAAAAAAAAAAAATGTCGCGGGACCCAAGGAAGGCCAGATGCGAACGAAAGAATGCCAGCCGTGCGTAAGAGAATTACTAATGATTACGAAAGTTAACTATTTATTTATTAGAAATTGTACACAGCTTGACGATACCATGGGACTTCAAGCCCACGGCCTTCTATAGGACTCCAACCGAAGGCTATGACAGAACTCGAACCCCGACTCACTAGGGACCTAACTCAATAACGTCAAGGTCTCAAATGCGCCGCCTTCTATAGACTGGGACCGAAGACCATGCTTGGTCTAAGATGGATCGGGTGAATTAAAGTGGATGAAGTTAGAAACACCGTAATGAGCAAACAGACAATGAAGCCTAGGAAAGCACAGGGGAAGTTAATTGTAGTATTTTAATTGTGGAGTAAGTAGAAAGGAATTAAAGTGGACGAAAAGACAAACCTGCCTTGTCTTTTCGTCAACTTTAATTCCTTTCTAAGTTTCTACTTACTCCACAATTACGATACTACAGTTAACTTCCCCTATGTATTCCTAGGCTTCATTGTCTGTTTACTCATTAATTTGTTTATAAGAAATAAAAAACGAGCCCATGACCCCTTCCCTTTCGTTAGTGGATGAAGTTGTGTTTTAAAGTGTTCAATTGATGTAATTAGCCTCTTCCCTTTTGCTTAGGCGATAGCTCAGGACATGCTAGATGTCTTTTTTTTTTTTAATTCGCGGAAGTGATTTTTGGTCATGTATATGTCGCACACTTACTTGCGTGCCTTTGCAGCGAAAACTTCACGATTGTCCGGCGTGATGCCAACTTGCCTGCGTAGGTCGGGCGTGCTGTGACTTCGTTGTGAGACTTAGCCATTAACTTAAGTGTCTTTCGCGCCACTACCTATGTCACAGGGAATGCATCAATAGCAACTATTGGAACTTTCTGTGTCAATGTAACCATTTCTAAAACGTACACCACCTTCACAGGAGGTGATCTTGTTGCGCACCTTTCGATATGCGATGGGTACATCACGTCGGTTGTGAATCCAGGGCGCTGTTCGAATGGTCTCGTTGACATCGACCCTCCGTTTTGGTGGGTGTAAGGCGCAGCCTGTGGTCATACACATAAAACTTGCGATGACATTCACTGAGTCGCGCCTCTGCTGTACGACTACGTGAATTGCTGTAATCTTATAACTTTCGCAATAAACCGCAGAGTAGTTAGTTAGCACCAAAAGTTGGATCATGTTTTCTGTTCTGGACCCGTATTTCCATCTCCGGAGCCTAAGCCAAGCTCTAGCTAATGTAACCGTTTAGCAGAAATATTTTTTAAGCAACAATTTATTTGGAACACGCGGTTAAAACTACGCGTTTCTGCCTGCGTTGAAAAACCTTGCTGTTTTGATTAAGCACCATTTCATTTCCGCAGGGCAGCTCCTGTTTAGATGGCAGTTTTTGCCCATCTGAAGCTTTATTATCCAAACATTATGCAGATTGGCTGACCTTGCATTGTAATGAAAACTTAGACCTTCTACCTTCCCAGATTTTCGTTACGTAACCGTTAGAAATAATGCCCATCGTATCGCGAAAGAACGCTTACACGGCCGATGCATGGAGGAGCCGATCGTCGGCGCAGGCTAATCCTATACGTGACGTCAGCCTCGCCGCGATTCAAGTGGCGCCATCTTTCGTGCTCGGGGCTAATAGACGACACCGCAAATTTCGAACTCCCTCGCTTGCGTAACACGTTTCGTTCTTGTCAAACGAAGTGATGGGCGCACAGTAAACAAAAATAAAGGTCTTTATTATTTGTTTATTATTAATTATCCCGCTAAAGAGGGTTTATATTGTCATACGCGCATAACGCTTGCCGTAATACAGGCCCGCGATCGGGGGACGTTTTTTTTTGGAGCGCGTATGTACATACGAGCGTCTGGGAAAGAAGTCTCCGAATTTATTAAGCGCACCAAATCCCTGCGCGATGTAGAAATATAGAAGGCATTCAAAGCGGACGCATTTTAAATCAGCTCAGCTTCGCTGACTGGAACGCGCTGAGTTTGCAGCGCCGTGTGTACTGACGGAAGTGCTTTCTCTATGAATACGGCGTCCCAAAGGCAGCACCATCGCAGGCTGCCACGCTCGTCTCAACAAATCTAAAACAAGTACAGGAAAACGTGTCCGTGCGTTTGAAGGCGCGCACGTGGAGAAAATTTCGAATCCGTCGTACGTGCACGTATAAACGGGAGCGTCATGCCGGTGTGCATAAACCTCTTGAGATGACGAGAGCTCAGGAACAAAACACACAAAAAGACGGTATAGAATCAACTAACGGGAGATGTCAAAAAGTTGCGCCAACATAAGAAGAGTACTCAAATCGCGCGCTCCCTTGCATTAGCCATAACGTCTTCTTAGCGTACAGATTTCTCCGAGGCTGTCTCTCTTGCCAGTTTGCCTGTGCCACAAAAGAAAGAAAGAAAGAAAGAAAGAAAGAAAGAAAGAAAGAAAGAAAGAAAGAAAGAAAGAAAGAAAGAAAGAAAGAAAGAAAGAAAGAAAGAGAGGAAAGACTGGGCCTCGCTTTTTGAAGGCACTGCTCCTCGTTGTGCTCTGTTTTCTTTCTTTCTTTCTTTCTTTCTTTCTTTCTTTCTTTCTTTCTTTCTTTCTTTCTTTCTGTTACGTTAGTACGCGTTTGTCCTTATTTGCTTTCGAGTGGCGCTCGCAAGACTCTCTGCGCACCGTCGAACGCCGCGGCGGGAGCACTCGAGATTTTAAGCCCTCCCCGGGGGACGCGCTCTCGCCTTCTGCGTCCGCACTGCGCTGCAGCGTGAGAAAGCGCGCTCGCGTAACGTCGCACCGAGTCGAGCTATAACGCAACTCGGCCGTGCAGTTTCGTCCGCTCGCGCGTGGTGTAACGGGACCGCGCGTTTCCAAACGCTCGACCACTCGGCGGCTGTGTGCGCGGCGATCCGTCGGTTTGCTTAGCGTGCGGCACCCAAATAAGCATGTTTGTTCTTCTCGTCTTCCAGCTTCTTTCTTTTCTTTTTCTTTTTTTTCGAGGGGCTTAATTTATTTTTCGCTTAAAAGAAAAGAATAGGAAAAGCTGCTTGCATCACAATTCATTCATTCATTCATTCATTCATTTACAGAATACGGTCAAGTTCTATAGACCCTTTTCATTAACTTTAAAGCTAGCTTCCCTGCAATGCAGCTTGCCCTACTAATGGCGACAGCTGTCTTTATTTAAATACTGTGAAAATTCAAGTTGCACATGCTGCGGCCTGTCTTTTTTTTGGGGGGGGGGGGGAGAGAGAGAGAGAGAGAGAGAGAGAGAGAGAGAGGAGAGAGAGGGGGGGGGGAAATGATTGTATCAGAAGGGCTGCGTCGACATATTAGTAGGGCGAGTTGCATTGCAGGGAAGCTAGCTTTACAGTTTATGAAAAGGCCAGGAGGGCGAGCGCTGTATCAGAAAATCCAATGCGGAAGTTCTGCGATAATGATGATCAGTGCATAGCGCATAGCATGCAGTGTCTGCATGGTACTAAAATGCATCTTGCGGTCTTAGACTGGTGCGCCGTTAACTTTACAAGTAGTCGGAGAAAATGAGTGTAATTCCATCAAAATATTTAGCTTACGGAAAACTCCACGCAGCATCTCATCTGAGCGCTTTGTCTAAGTGATGCGTAAGCGTTTGCTACTGCCTTGAGGGGAGTAGTGGGTTATTTTTTGTTCTCGACAACGTCCAGTATTGCGTGCTTGTATTCCTTGAGCTTTCTCTGCGTTGCGACCGTCGCTGGAGCTTTGTTGTCGGGCGGCGTCGCTATACGGCGATCTTTTAGCGTCTTTCTAGCCTTCGTCGGCGTCTAGAACGGGCCAAGCACAGGCGCATATATTCACGACCGAAACGCGTCTTTAGCTTAAATATTGTAAAAATTGAAATTTTCTTGGTGCGTAGAATGCCCCACGTGTCTCGCCTTCGCACGTTGTCTCAGATACTGTTTTTATTTCACCATGTAACAGAATCTTGATTAACGGCTGCACAGAAGGTACTCTTTTGTGCGTTTGTTAGCACCTGTCCAAAGCGTTTATATGGTTCAGATGTATAGACCTACACGCTCCGCAAGCGTGAGCGTATAGCTCATAATGCAAAGGAAAGGCGTGCAAGACTCGGACACAAAGAAAACTGGACAATAAGCCCCAAGGCTTGTCTTTCACGCCTTTTTGCATTATGAACCATTACCTACTCCCTCAGCCTTCCGTCCTTTTAACCTCAGCAAGACACTCCGCTTCGGAGCGTTCGGTCCTGGATTCGAAACCACTGCCAACGAAAATTCCTTTTTCTTATTTTTTTTATTTCTTTTGTACGTGTATTTCTTTGGGAAGTGAGTGCAGGGAGGGGGGCCCATCACTTTTACCATTGCACCGTATACTGACGGGACAATGCAAACAGGATTACGAAGGTTGTGATGCCATATAGATGCCACCAGCTGTTTGTCTGCTCCGTGCAAGTTTGGCACATGTGGGGTCAATTTGATGCGAAGTGCGATGAGGCCACCGTGAAAAAAAAAAAAAAAACACTTCTTCGGCGTTCTCTGCGGAACACCGCATCAAAACTAGCCCGCAGAGACGCGACTTCTTGCACGTCTGCTCGCACGCGCATCTCAGACTCTCGCCCCTCTTCCTTTCCGCTTCTCTCTCTCTCTTTATTCTTTTTTTTTGCGCCGTCGCGGCTGACTGATTGAGAGGCGTGCAGAGCTGTAGAGCCAGAAGATACGGGCCACTCCCCTAGCTATATGGAAAGGGAGTGTGATGCAGACGAGTTCTTGCCACTTGAACTGGCCGGGAAACAAATGGAGATCGCGTTGTTGCGGATGCCGTACAAGGAGATTCTGTAAACCCTTTCCTCCTCACCCTCTCTCTCTCTCTCCTTGCTCGCACATCGCTCTCGAGGGCCCTTTTCTCGAGCGTGGCGATGTGGTCGGGAGTTGCTTGCCTTTTTTTTTTTCTTCTATTTCTTTCTTCTTTTTTCTTCTCCTGCACCATCCCTTAGATCCATTTGTTTTCTGGTCTTTTGTGCATTCTCCTCGTTCTCTTTTTATTCCTCTCTCTCGCTCTCTCTCTCTGGAAACTTCTTTTGTCCTTCGATATTCACAGCGTGACAAGAAAGATAGCGAGTCAGTGGCGAAAGGGACGCTCAGTGAGGGGCGAGGGTTCGCGGGGCCGTGAAAAATTACCGCTTGGCGCGATTCTCCGCGTATACGCCAGAAATTCCTTGCTCTTTTACTATATACGTATCCGTTCGTGCCTGCTGTTGTCGGTGCATGCTTTTTCGCTGTGCGCCGCCTTGTTTCGTCTCGTGTTCTGGTCGCGGTTGAGTGTTTAACCTCGCTTTCACTTCTTGGCCAGCGATGTCTCGAAGAACGGAGCGCGTGCGATTTGTAACGTAGTCGCGGCGTGCAGCCGTCCGTCGGCGCGTAAATAACGGCCGAAACTCTGAGCCCTCCTTCCCCCGTCGCCACAATCTTCTTTCTCGGTCTTCTATCTCCTCTTCCCCTTCTCTAGCACGGTCGGTGTATCTGTAGCGCGCGTTGAGGTCACGTTGGTGAACCAGAGTGAAGCGAAACTCTGGTATCACAAGCAAAAAAAAAAAAAAAATCGAAGCGTCCATTTGTCGTTGTCGCCGTTGCTGCTGAGCCGCATGCCCTCAGTTGTATAGGTTTCCATTTAGCGCGCTCGCTATTTGTCTTGTTATCTTTCGTCTTGGGCGCTGTTGTCACGTGCCCGGACTTCTGCGGTGGCGGCACCGACTGAAGACGATCTTATCTCGAGCGTCGGGCCTCTTTCATGAACTGACGTGTTATACTATGGCTGGGGGAGAATGAAATGTTTCATTGCATATATGACATTAAGGAACGCACGAGCACAAATGGCGCGTACGTAACCACGCGGTACTTTTTTTTTTTCAGAAAGTGTCGTTAAATAATGTTACTTTAAGTATTGCTATGACTATATCTAGAATGAAGTGCTTTCGCTGCTCGGGCACCGATACACAGTGCAGCCGAGCATCTAAATGTTCACTACTTTAGTTACATAAAGCATGCTGCTAGAGGCTAGAAACGTTGCGCATGGAACACTCTGCGTGACGAACTTGACAAGTGAAGTTTAGCCGTTTGAACTGTTTGCCTTAACATACGCCCGTGAGCGCGTCACGAGACGTGTTTGCTGCCAGCTATCAGCCTACTGCCCATCCTGCCCCTCACACCTTCTAACCCTTAATCACAGTCGTGGAATAGCTGCTTTGAGACAAGCTTCTCAGGCCCGCCTCACCATCTTTCCTGTATGTTTCCTAAACGTCTCTCTCTCTCTCCTAAATTTGGATTACAGTTGGATTCTTACTTTTCATAGCAGCAACAGGATTACTGTAGCTTCGTGGCTATTCGCTATAATTACTCAATCAGCAGTTGCGCTGTTTTAATCAGCCGCATGATTCACGCTATTGCGTAAAGGCAACGCATATTCTGCCTTTCGTGCGATCGACTTTCAATTGTGCTGTCTCGTTTTGCTTTAGTAGATACGTTCAATTTCCCCTTACCTTTACGAACAACTCAAAAAGCACTTATAACACGGACTCGAATATGATGCGAAGTATAATACGGGGAGAAAGTGAAAACGAGAAAAAATAAATGCGAATACTTCGTTCATTTAAAAGTAGTCCGCCGCGGTGGTGTAGTGGTTACGGTGCTCGGCTGCCAACCAAAAAACGCGGGTTCGATCCCGGTCGCATTTTCGATGGAGCGCGAAAATGCCAGAGGCCCGTGTACTATGCGTTGTCGGGGCACGTTAAAGAACCCCAGGTGGTCGCAACCGAACCAAAATCATCATCATTTAAAAGTAAGCCTAAAGTATAGATTGTATCTGGGCTACTTGGCGCCGCGATAGTTATCCATAATTGCGTCAGTTATGCTATGCCTGCGAATTACGCGAGGCGGTCACTCTTGTTATCTTTTTAACACCGAAGCTGTTAGGCAAGTCATAAAAAACGGCGGTGTCGGAAAAAGAAACTGTCACTATCGTTAGTTCTGGTCCCCAAAAGTGCGCGTGCACATCTATGCAATGTCCAATGTGCGGCGTTCGCACGCGCCCTTCTTTCTTCCCTTTTGCGCTCATGCCCTCAGCTCACTACTACAATGCCCAACTGCGGCTGGCGGGCGCACGTGTTGCACGTGCAAGCAGAAGAAGACAAAGACAGTGTGCGTCGATTTGACCGGTGCACAGCGTCCCGCAAGGCTATGCCTTTCGAGATTAGCTACGCGCCATGAGAGCATGCGTCCTTTCATGGCATCTAAGCAGCTCCTAGAATAGCATGGGCATGCATAGTCTAGTATAGTATAGTAAAGGGATGGGACGGCGTCAAGCCGAGGCCACGCGCGCCGCGTCTGCCACCGCCTCTGGTTCGACGCGAGCGTCTTTACTCTTGAGCTCGGTGAGAAACGTTGAGAAGCGTTCGCTGGGCCTCGCAGTGCCTCGCGAGGCGCCTCCCGAAGCCTCGGACCGCGACGAAATACGGGTGTGCTGGAGACAAAGCCGGGCCAGCCAAGTGCAGAACAGCTTCACTAGCTTTGCGCCACTAGTGCATGCAAGCTTCGCTATTTTTTTTTCTTTGTCCTGACAGCGAAAAAGAATCACCCTGATTTTCTTTTTTTTTTTTTCCTTGAGAAACACAAAATGTGACCTGTTACATTTGTGGCATTTTTATTCTGAGAACCCTGGCGCTTGACGACGGCATTAAAATGGTAATTTCCGTCGCTTTTCTTTTTTTTTTTTCGCTCTTTAGACATGACAGAACCTTCACGGAGTGCTCATACATCTGTTGATATTGTTTTGTTCTTTTGTTTCGTTTTCGGGACTTATTAAAACCGATCAATATGGCAAGCACGTCTAACCACGCGCGTATGGCGGGTTTATATTATTTAGCATTTCTTCCCCGCCCCCTCAACTGAGCCAAGGTCATCTTTCCGTCGACGATTCATACTCTTTGTCAATCCTTATCTTTCATACTTTCGCCATTCATTCTTGGCGCGCGCTTCTTGGCTTCGGGGTGATGAAAAGCCACCAAAAGATCGTAGGTCATATTTCTCCGCGGAACCACAGATTTTCCTCTATTCAGCCTTGGCGCTCCGACCGCCGGCTGTAAATTACTGCGCTGCTTTTTTGACGCGGATGGGGTTCACGAACAGAATCCAACACAAAAGAGATTTTAGGGAAAGAAAAAAAGTGAGAAGGAATCCTAGAGCTGAACTAGCTGAGAGAGAGAAAAAAAATAAAGTTATAATATATAAAGAAATACATAAAAATTACAGAGGAATACATTCGAAAGAATAGAGAGAAAAGGAAGTCGGTGTTCTCTGTGGCCCGCGGAGCGCTCGAGTTCTGTATCCTTCCCCATTTCGCGCCCGCTGTTTTCGCCCCTCTCATCTCCTCTGCTCTCCTTGTGCGCCGGCGCATTTCATAATTCGCGCCTCCCTGTCGCAACAGAATCCAAGGCGATCAAAAAGAAATACCGTAGGCGAAGAAGCCTACAGGGCGTGAGCGTGGTGTGCGCCGTGGCGCGTTATTGTTGATTTCTCGCCGCCAGCCTGTCGTCACTGTTTGCACAATGAAGTTGCCAGTGAAAGCGCGCCGCGCACGAGCGGTCATGGTTGAGAGAGAAAAAAAAAAAGGGGGGGGGGGGGTTGAGGAGGAAACCCGGCGATGTGTTTCATCGCCTTCGTCGTGACGTGTCGGCGCCGTAGCCGCCCAAGAAAAATAAAACGAGAACGGCGCGCTTCTCTTTTGTCCCGTTGGGGCGTCCCTTGCGCCACCCGCGATGATGAGGCGTACTATAGCGCCCTAAACGGGTGGCTCGCGTTATCTTTTGCGTTCCGAACAACACGGATTTTTTTACGCGCCTCAGTGCAAACGTCGCACGCAAGGTTGGGCTGCCGTCATTGCTCTCGTTATACATCTTTTTTTTTTTCAATTTCGGAAGGCGAGCGTTGCTTAGAGAGATGTAGGTACTGACTGTTTGCTCTGGAATGAAAGAGGCTGTCGGTCGATATGTTGTATTAGCACAGCGACTCCGGTTCTATCTGCGAGTGCGGCGCTGCAGGGAAGCGGTATTTGTGCAACGACAACTGCCGTGCTTGAACACTGCAACCAGTATAGTCTCTGAACAAATATAGCTGGGCACTGATTCACAGAACTTACGTTAAGCTGACGCTAAGGATCACTACGGCTTACCTATTTGATTGCAGCAACAACGTTTAACGTATGGACGTCAGGCCACAAGACATTTCACCTGCTAACGAACGTAGTTGGTGAAATTGTACGAATAAGATCATTTAATTAATTTCTGGCGACACTGCTATAATTGTAGCCATCCGCGGGATCGAATCCCGGCCGCGGCGGCTGCACTTCGATGGAGGCGAAATGTTGAGGCCCGTGTACTGTGCGATGTCAGCGCACGTTGAAAAACCCCAGGTGGTCGAAATTTCCGGAGCCCTCCACTACGGCGTCTCTCATAATCAGAGCTGGTTTTGGGACGTAAAGCCCGAGAAGTCGATTGTAGCCATACAGGCGCGCCTACGGCATTCCGGCTGGCGGTCAGGCGTGTAATAACGCTCACACGCGAACGCCGCGCGTAGCTTATTCAGTGTCCGCCTTTTAAAGCTGTTAGCACGTGCTTATGGCACTTCTGATGAAGCCATCATGACGTCACGACGAATGCAGTTTTCAGTCCTCCTTATCACTTTGCTACAGAAGCAATGCAGACTCCCTGGATTTCTTTGCAGGAACTGTGTACCGCTCGAAAAAAAAAGAAAAGAAAATCCCGGTTATGTTGAAAATGAGAAGATCATTCTTTACATTGGCGGAAACGAGCATGCTTCTACTCCGTAAAAAAGGAACATTTTTTACTTGGACCTAAACGTCGCGAGAAAATGACCGCTGGCGCCATCATCGGTGATGAGTGTCAATCTCCAAGTATAACGAAAAACCAAGGAATACGCACGCAGGTTCAGTTATCCTGCTTAAAATCAAAATTTTATTCCTTACAACTTTATTTGACACACATCTCGTAGCGTAATTTCACGACGGAGAGCGACTTTCATTTTTAATTTACTATTGCAAACACCCAGTAAACAGTCTTGTCGTCGTCCCTACACATGCAGGAGAGGTTGACCACGAAGATCGAAAAATACCGTTTTATTAAAAATTTCTGCTGACTTCTCAGAGAAACCACTGCAAGCTTGTACGCTTTCAGTGGTGCGCTTTCGATTGCGATAAAAAATAGGAAATCGAAGGAGGCGGTAGAGTCTTTTTAAAGTCTTCTCGATGGGCGTGAGCATCAGAAATAGAGGTACACGATGTGTGTTGGCGGAGATCGCATAGTGGTATGTCGACGTATGCCATTAAATTAGCGAAATTTTGTTTAAAATAAAACATAGCACGTGGCTTGTTCGCTTTTCTGAAAGAGCATATTGGCTCGTCAGCTATAAGAGGAAGAGCTAGCAAGGAAGCAAAAGCAGCAAGGTCAATTAGACGCACTTGCGGTTTGCTACCTTGCTCGCGTGGCGAACGGAATTAAGGAATGAAAAAAAGAAATCACGAAATATGGATGGAGGCACTGCACTGTTAGTGCGGGCCCCGCCGTGGTGGTCTAGTGGTTATGGCACTCGACTGCTGATCCCAAGGTCGCGGGATCGAACCCCGGCCGCGGTGGCTGCATTTCGATAGAGGCGAAATGTTGAGGCCCGTGTGCTGTGCGATGTCAGTGCACGTTAAAGAACCCCAGGTGGTCGAAATTTCCGGACACCTCCACTACGGCGTCTCTCATAATCAGAACTGGTTTTGGGACGTTAAACCACACAAGTCGATCAACCGTTAGTGCGGAACAATTCCGGCTGACCGTCACTTTTTCAATTTTAAATCACTCGCTGGCACCATTACAGTTCAGGAACAGCAGCAATGCTTGCACTACGTTGCAAGACTGCGACGCATGCAGGGCTTTTGACGACTACACAGTCCTGAGCATGTGACGAAGCATTTATCTCGAATCTTTATCGCCCTTATCACTCCCCGCCCTTGAATGTCTCATTCGATTGATAACCCTGGCAGAGTGTGGGCCTTTATACCACATTGACGAATCGGGGCAAAAAAAAAAAAAGAAAATAAAAGGGGAGGGGGTGGAGGGGAGGGGTGCAGTAGCATCGTAAGAGAAATCCTATACTTTCATCCGTGGAGGGGAATGGAGCTTTCAGTTTTGTCGAGACGCGAGTGGGTGTCTGTGCTCCAAGGAAAAGTAGACTGCTTAATCGCACCAAGGCCTCACCAGTTTAGTTTCCGTTTATCTCGGCTATCGCTCGTCAAGGAATCTCGCGATATGGCGGGGGATATTTTTGTAAGGGTGCTCGAGAGCTTCTGTGTAACCGCAACATCCGACGGAGCTGTCTGCAGGCTCCGATATCTTGCGTGGAAGTGTGATCATCGATCGAAACTTTACAAATACGTGTTCAGACTTAAAAAAAAAAGAGGCTTCATTAACACTCCTAATGCCATTAGTTACGTCTTAGCGTAATGACATCACTAATGAGGTTGGTAGACGATACTGCAAGCTACTTTCTTTCCAAAGCCCATTTCGGCATTTCTGCAATAACCGAATAATTTGAGCGAGCTACATTACCACAGAAGATGTGAGCAGAGATGATCTATCCGACGGCTGATTTGTGCCTAAGTTAATTGCTTGGTTTCGCAAATTACCAATAAACGGCTCCGTAAAATCTGAAAAGAAAAAAAGAAGAAAGGCGTTTCGCGTATCCTTACTAACAATACACGAGGTTCATAGAGTCGGGTTACGCATCGCCAACGGTGCTGCTTTTTGTTTGATGTTACGTTTTCCTCTCTTATTTTTCCGTATTGTGGAATTGAACTTCCTGAAGCTTCAGACAAAGGCTATGGAGAGCACCTTACTGCGAGAATGCCGGACTGATATCCACCATTTGTGGTTCGTAAACGTACACTTAAATAACGGTACGCCCCGCCACGGTGGTCTAGTGGCTATGGTACTCGGCTGCTGATTCCGAGGGTCGCGGGATCGACTCCCGACCGCGGCAGCTGCATTTCTGATGGAGGCGAAATGTTGAGGCCCGTGTGCTGTGCGATGTCAGTGCAGGTTAAAGAACCGCAGGTGATCAAAATTTCCGGAGACCTCCACTACGACGTCTCTAATAATCAAAGCTGGTTTTGGGACGTAAAACCCCAGAAATTAATCAATCAAATCAATCAAATAACGGTACGCGACCGTCTTCTGCACGTCAGTGAGGCTGCTGCAACGGTCGTTCTACCCGCAACCTTTTGTCTTACACCAGAAAGGTGTGGGCACTGGGCTACTGCGCTGCGTTATATGCTTTGACGTTATATTTAAGCCCGAAAATTAGGGGGGGGGGGAGGGGGGCTTAAGATTCGCCTGTAAGAGTAGAACGTCATAACGTTATAGTGCTCCCTTCGAATCTTCTCATTCGCTTCCATGCTCTTGAGTCACATAACTGCGTACGTCTCATGTCACAGCATTCCTTTATTAGTTCACAATCTGCCTTCGTCTTGCGTGGCCTCCCTCGCGGTCGGGTGCGAGTGGACGTGGATGTCTTATCACTACTTTCTGATAGGGAATGCTCCGCAGTGCTCCCGGCACCAGAGCACGGCACCGAATCCATCACACCAGTGCGATTTCCACCACACCAGCGCGTTCTGCCCTAGCGCTGACGTCAAAGCGCCTTCTGTCGGCATCCGCAAGCAGCGGAAGGTTTGCACGCGTATGCAAATTTAATGCGCACAGGCGCCGCGTTTGTGCCTTCTCTATAAAGTGCTGGAATTGTTCGAGTTTCGTTGTAACGTCATTTTTCTCGTGACATGAGTAACAGTTTGCACGAAATAGAATTACAAACCCACCTATCATGTGTGTAAGTGTTAGTGAAGTTGTAGTTTATGATTTTCCTGACTGATTTTACTTTGAGAAATTGAATTTTGTTTACTGACATACCTGCACCATGGCGGAGGGCTTGCGTGGTGTGCTCCGGGTTGAGCCGTAGCTCGAGATGATTATATCCGCCGGACGCCGACGCTGACACCGGATTTTCTGCGGTACGATCTTCTTAACGCGATCGCGTTAAAGAAATCCAACTGTCACGGTGTCTCTTTCTTGTGAGTTTGTTCCTCTGCCTGTCATTTCTCCATCTCAGAAAAGCCAGCTTTACAGGCGGCGCGCGCGCGCGCGAACGCCTGTGTGTGTGTGTGTGTGTGTGTGTGTGTGTGTGTGTGTGTGTGTGTGTGTGTGTGTGTGTGTGTGTGTGTGTGTGTGTGTGTTTTCGAGGGGGGCATTTTGTGAAAGGGCAAATTAATAACGAAAGTTGAGTGCCTACAGGGAATAAAAATCTGATATCCGCACGCCCCAAAACATGATACTTAGCCGTACGAACCTGAAAACATATTGCGCACAAAGCTGTGTTCATCTGTCATCAACTAATCTTAATGGTCATCTTAACTTCCGTACTGAAGGTTGAGTTAGTGTTTTCCTCCAAAGTTAGTGCAGTGGTGTAGTCGAACAAATATGGCCGCCTTTCTACGCAAGAAGGTTCTTTACTACGTAATAACGTTCCGCAATGCGTCGTCGATCGTCTTCAAGAGAAATGCTTTAGCTATTAATTTTTCGGTCATGCGTCTCAAAAATTATTGACGCCCCCTACGTGTGGAGGTCATTAGGGGACCGGGTGCTGCTCCTCAAAGCCTCTCGCAAGCTATAATGCAGCTCGCAAAAAAGAAAAAAAAAAGAATCAAGTAGGACAGATTTTGACGTCATCACAGGCGCCTGTGACGTCGAACCGCCAGCTCCGTCTACAAGGTTTTGTTGGTTTGTATGTTTGTTTGTGCGTGCGTGTGTGTGCGCATGCGTCTATCTGTCTGTGTACGTCTGTTTATTTACGTGGACCTGGAGGAGCAAGAGAGGCCAAAAATCTGGCTATCTCTGGGATCACCTTTAGCAATGAGTATGCAAATAAACGATTTATTTATTTATTTATTTATTTATTTATTTATTTATTTATTTATTTATTTATTTATTTATTTATTTATTTTATTTTATTTATTTATTTATTCAATGAGCGAGCGAGCGAGCTATTAGCTATGCATAGCTTACAGTTTTCATTTGTGCCATCCATCACAGGCTTTCTCTGGCGCCTATTCTTTTCCACGAGAAGACTTGTCGAAGCGTCCTTGGCGAAGACAAGCCCCTTTGTCTCGGCTCTTCCAGCGTGATTCATTATTCCCTGAGAGCTGTGAAGGACGTCCGTCATATGGCTGTTAGCAGTGGCACTGCTTTTTTTTTTTTTTTTTATTCTGGGGGTGGAGAAAGCTAGCTGTTGTCATTCTTGTCTGCTGTTATTCAAGCATATTTTACGTAAACGTGTTCGGAACGACCCATTCTCTCGACTAGACAGCTTCGTAGATTTGTTGTAAGTTTCGCTACTCAGTATATATCCTGAAATAGCCTTGAAACCACAACGTGCGTTTCGTGCAAGGAAAGTAATCTACTAAATGGTGCGTCAATTCGTCTTCGTGAAGCCGTGTTTAAATTATCATATATACCGCATCTAAATCCTAGATATGAACCCTTAAGGAACGGCGACTGACGCAGAATTCGAGGTGTAGAAAAAGAAAAAAAATACACATGGCGAATTATAATTTTTAGGTCCTCCTTGACGCTCCTGCTTTTTCAACATTGCCTGCTCGCGTTTATACCGTCTGTTCGCATCTTGCACAAACACGATACAATTTTGGCGGGATTTGGCGTCCACTGAGCCGACAGGCAGTGGTGTGTATTCGTGTTTGCTTGCTTTAGTTTTCTTTCCCTTAGTTTTCTCCGCCTTACCTTTCTCAAAAACCAATTCCCGGCCGTTTCTCTCCGCTGCACTGCGCAGTCAGATAGCGTGAAAGCTTGGTAGTAAAACTGTTCGTGTCATGTTCCCTTTATCCCTTTCGCAAGCCACGTCGAAATAATGTCGCCCTCTCTTCTATATATGGACGCACGATCGACGCACCTAGTACGTCTGTGCCAGCGGATTTATCACGCTGAGGTGTCGGCGATAGAGGGAGGCGCGAATCTTAGAAACGCTCGATGATGCGAATCTTCGGTGACGCCCGACATCCAGCTCAGACTTGTTTTGTCCATCCGCGCTTATTTGTCGCTGTCCATTTTTCACTGTAGTATGACAGGACCGCAAGCCTCCTGTCGGCTAGGTTTTCACCGCCATGTGTGGTCTCTCGGCGCCACGCTTTCTTTTCTTTCTTTTTTTTTTAAGCGAGAGTTGAGCACGGATCGGGCAAAGTGGATTTGGGGAACGCCCACGGACGCCAACACGTGGCGCGTGGATTTAGCCTCAAGCCTGACTGGAACTCGGGCGGCGTGTTTTGGACAAGCGACGACAGAGGCGGCGACTGTAGTCTTGCGGCGCGTTTTATGCTCACGTCGTTCTTGTCGCTTGTCATTGTTTTTTTTTTCGTTTGTTTTCGTATTAGTTCAGTCTTGTTTCCGGCTGTACACGCGCCGACATTTACAGAAAATACGAGAGAGACCGCCGTGCGCTGGGTAAACAAGCTCACTCCAACCTTGTCCATCCCTGAGGCTTCGAAAGGGGGATTATATTTTGTTGCCGGTTCGAAAACATAGCCGCAAGTATTATAAGTGATGTTCGAGAATGCGTGTTTTAGAGCTAGTGGTTGCATTTCCCCTGCACTTTCAAATAACGTGTTTTATGTTTAGCTTCAGTAAGAACATAGAAAAGGGCCGGATTCGAGGAGATTACCATGGTAATTGGGTCTTCCAGCCGATTCCTGGTATATATATATATATATATATATATATATATATATATATATATATATATATATATATATATATATATATATATATATATATACCCGAGGATCGTGGCTTGGGTTCCCACAGAATGCAGGTTTGTCTTTTCGTCCACTTTCATTCCTCTCTACTTACTCCAAAAATTACAATAGTATAATTTAGAAACTTGAATGACTTCCCCTGTGCTTTCCTAGGCTTCACGGTCTGTTGATTCATTAAGTTGTTTCTAAAAAATAAACGAGCCCTTGACCTATATATATATATATATATATATATATATATATATATATATATATATATATATATATATATATATATATATATATCACGCGTATGGGAGATGGTCGCTTCGCCTGGTTTCATTTGTTCAATTATGTGGCTTTGTAAACAGCGCCGTTCGTCGTCTCTTGGTTCCTTCGTTCCGTCTGAGCGATGTAAATTTCCTTTCATAACCAGACTTGACATTTTAACAGCGTACTGAGATAGCCAGTTCCAGTGTAGCCTACCTTCCGCATGTCTGCGGCCACTGAACAACGACGCATAAACGTTTCATCGTTGAACTTCCAAGTACTATGTGTATAAGCGAACTTGTTGATACTGGAATAAGCAAGTATGATGGAGGAGTAAATTTCTAGATAATGTAGGAGCATAAATGTTTCTTAAGCGTGGAATGTCATCGACAGATCCGCCTCTACCGCGACATTTTGCAAGCCGCTCAGGTTTACGTGGGGGTTATGTCGGCGGCCACACAGCGTTAGCTGCCTCAATATGGTCGTTTGATTAGAAAGACCGCCGTGTGGTTGTAGTGTAGTCGCACCTGTCAGCGTCTTCTTCCCGTTCGTCCCACCTATTTTGCGCTGTGCCTGCAGTCGTGAACAACCAGTAAGCCCAAATGTGTGCTTCTTTTTTTTCGGGAAGACGGTCTAAATTTGCGGGGTAAGTATGCATATTATCTGTATAAGTTGAAATTTGAACAAGAACAACTTATTATAACACGTTTAACTTGTAATTAATGCTGGAGTGGAATCTCGAAACACCTTATTGTCCGTTCAGTGTATAGTCACAGCCATGGTAACCCTAAAAAGGGGCCTGCAATGCCTTTTTTAACAATGTCTGAAAACGGCCGGTGCCCACACTCATGGAGTCTTCTGTGAACACGTGAGCCAAATAAAAGTGCGCAGCGTGCACCACGGTATTCGCAGCCAGATTTCAAAATACCGCTGGAAACCGCCCGCTCTTCTTTCATCGTATGACGTCACAAGGAACAATGAGTCTGTAGCTCGAAGTAGAACTAGCATTAGTGATTCGATAATCGCTGAGGTGCCCATAGCTTTACTTGTTCGTTTCGAGTTCATTGATTGATTTGTGGGGTTTAACGTCCCAAAACCGGTTCTGATTATGAGAGACGCCGTAGTGGAGGTCTCCGGAAATTTCGAAACCACCTGAGGTTCCTTAACGTGCACTGACATCGCACAGCACACGGGCCCTCGACATTTCGCCTCCATCTAAATGCAGCCGCCGCGGCCGGGACTCGATCCCGCGACCTTCAGATCTGCAGCAGAGTGCCATAACCCGGACAGGCGCTGGTCCCGGGTTCGAACCCCGGACTAGGACGAATTTTTAGGCAACTAGGAAGCTTTCACTTCTGAGAAATCCGTATGGATTTCCTTGTAGCCTTGTGCTACAAATCGGGTGGATGCTAATTTTCCCTTTCATAAAACCACTAGACCACCGTGGTAGGGGCTGTCGGTGCCCGTTGTGACATCGTTTGTTAAAAGATAGAGCAAGCGATTTCCAGATATATATTTGAAACCAAGTTGAGGGTTCACTGGTAAATGCAGCGCACTAATATTTTGGCTCTCGTGTTCGCAGGAGTCGGCACAAGTGATTGGAGCGGTTTTCGACTATGTTCAAAAGGTGCTGCAGGGCCATTCGAACGTGCTTTCTTGCTCCTTACATAAAACGTTGATCGTGCTCGCTTCAAGTAGCCGAGTACAAGAGCGAAAGCTGTATACGTATTTTAGAAGTGTGTGACTTATCTGCATAGTACATCTGTTGTCGAAGGGTCAATCGATTCCGTTTCAAGCAACTCGCCTTGCAGGAAGCGCACAACTAAACGACCTGCAGGCACAAGAAATACAAGACACAAGCTCGTCTTTCTTGTGGAGGCCTGGCGGTCGCTTAGTTTTGCGCTTCCTATACAAGATGTATCCTTGCCAGCCAGCCCGATTTTACTTGTTTCTCAGGCAACTCTTCTTTCTTAAGCGGCCCCTCACCTGGTCTGGCCATATTGATCTTATATGGTACTGGTGGACTAGTTGGCTGTACACTTCCTTTGAGCGGGCGAGGACACATTGGTAGCAAGGACTGGTTGGTTGCACATTCTTTCAGGGGGCAACATTTGAGGGGGCAAGGACAAGCACACGTTGAGCTTCAACTTTCAGTTGAAGTTCAGCGGCTGTGTTGTGTGCATCACTGTTTCTCTGCCATTGATCGCTCAAATATTGCGCTGCTGTTAACATGGCCATTTTGAATTGACAAAAGCAGCGCATACAATGCGCGCTCACAATCGCGTCTGATAATAATTACACCACTATATACTGCAGAAAGAGCTGAAATTTCATCAAACTCAACGTCGTTTGTTCCTCGCGGGCGCCCGCTACAAGGCGCTCATGGTGACATGTGGCACTTCGAATGTCAGCGTCGAGTGCGCTGTGACTTATGCCCGAACAAATCGGGAGGCACTATACTTCCGGCGGCTGCCTCCTGAAATGGTGCGAGCTTGCTTTGGGAACAACGCCGTTCCCAAGCAGCTCGCTGGAGTGGAACGTGTCATGAGTGTTAAAATGTTAGCAGTGAGGATCGCTTCCTGAAATCATGGTTCCGTGAAACTTGAAGCATTTGCATCTCTTATAAGAACGAGTCTATTTGAAAAAGTCCTGACGTAGAGCTCTCCGTCTTGGGCCAGTAGCAACTTCCAATGTATAACCAGCATTTGCTGTGTGACCTAGTGAGGGGGATTTCCGGAGAACTCCACTACGCCGTCTCTCATAATCATAGCTGGTGTTCTGGCGCAAAATCCCACAAATCAATCAACCTGGTGAGGAGGCCGTGTATGCACCTTTCCACCGCTGCGGTGCCCGTGTGCTGTGCGTTGTCAGTGTACGTAACCCCAGGTGGTCTAAATTTTCGGAGCCCTCCACTACGGATTGCCTCGAAATCATATGTGGCTCGTCACGTAAAACACCATCAATTATTTTTGTTTGTACTTACAGTGTGTGATGTACCTTTCTTGGGTTGGTGAAACAAAACAAAAAAAAAAAGAACAGGACGACCATTCACCTTTCTTCGCATGTTCATGACAGTCGGACTGTGAACATTTCGTTCGACCGAAGTTGGACGTATGCGCTGTGCTGAAAAGCTGACTCGGCGGCACATCTTTGCTTGTGTGTACCATACTGAAGTGTATACCTTGTTAAATATGTCACTAATTATTTGCATTGTTCTTTTTTTTCTTTCTGTGCAGGTGAGTGCATCTGCTTGTTTGGTTCGTCGAGCAAGGGACATCTTAGGACATGTCGACGCTGACATGTTTACGCGTCCCCGCCCGTCCACATCCCTGCCGCCCCAATAAAGGTGACGCCGCGATGTTGACGCGGTGAGCCCCAAAAAACAAAGCGTGTACACAAAGCGTCACTTGTGCTTACTCGAATCTATTGTGCTTGTGCGACGGCAAAGCGTGTACTGCTGATGGTCACTGACATATTTATGCTAATGGAATGCCCGTTGTCTCAGCGCGCGCTATCGGATTCGGAACTTTACGGGAAGCGAATGTTGTACTCCCGCGCAGCCTGGGCATCAGCGGCCTTAAACTGTTCAGAACTGGAGCAAGTAGCACACACTGCACGGCCATATTTTGACCAATGTTTGTTTATTTGCACATTCATATCAATTATAAGGTTTTGGGTACTATAGGAATTGCACGTAAGAAACGAGCGATGTATGTACCATTTACCCGTTTGCACTTTGGTTATCAGCTGAAAGTTGTATAGCTCAGTCGTATCTGTTACACACTAGCTTTATCATTAGCTATCTTACAGAGCGAAGATAAAGTGAGGACGGACAAACATTACGCTTGACTCGGGGATATGTTGCTTTGTTTGCTGCTGAGGTCTGGCATCTCGTCGGTTGCGTTTCGGAAGGAAAAATCGTTCTCTCGCGCGACACAAAACAGGCGAAAGAAGGCACCGAGCGGCACAGCGAGCGATCTGCGCGAATTGCCGGAACGATGACACGCAAAAGACAGCGGATATGCCGCGTCGAACATCCATCACATAGCGAGCCAGGCCGGGTGATGTAGCGGAGAAAAACGATAGGAAAAGGAAACCCGCTCGGGCCTTAATCGATTGTTCGTGTATATACCAACCGCGTTTACGATGCGGCCGTAAATGCCTGTACAAGCCCGAAGACGTTTCCTGTTCGACCGTCCATCTCCGGGGCTCCGCTCGGCGCATCGCAAACACAGCGCGCTCTTCCGGGGATCAGCGGGCTGCGAGCTGAAACGCCGTGGCTAGTTTGTTTGTGGGTCACAGCTTGAAAGGACGAGCTTGCACCGCGAAACAAGGCGAGGACGAATGGAGAAAGCGTGCGGTTGTATGCTCACCGTGTGCAACGTGTCTTTTGCTTCCTTTTTGTCCTCTCGCGGCATACGCTATGTAGGCAAATGGCTGCAGCTTCGTGCAGACGTTGGCTTCGATTACGCATGTAATCGCATGTATTTGCCACATACTCATGATGTCTTCGAAGGTTTTCGAGCTTGTCGCCTGTGTAGGCCGCTTAGCGCGCGTGCTTTTCGGACGGGATAGGAAGTGGAGGCATATTTTCTCCCAGTGTATGCTCACTAGAATGTAGTGCAGCGTAACGGTTAACCAGCTTCCGACGCTTTCGATTTCCCCGAGTCGTCTTTTGCCTGAGGTGCACGACTTACGGGTAAAATATATGATCAAAATGTGTCCGTTCTTAGTATATGTACCAAAAAAAAAAAAAGGGGGGGGGGGGGGTGAGGGGGAGACAAGAAGCAAATATAGCGGTGTCTCAGGCAAGTTTTCGCGGTTAGCAAGTTCGACAAATTAGCACTCCCACCATTTGCTATCTGGAGCAAGCCAACGTTCAGTCGGGAATTTTTTTAAAAAAAGCTTCGTTTTATGGCGCGCACATAATAATTGATATTCTGTAGTCACCAGTCGCACCCGCACATGATAGACAAAGTGTGTGCCAGTCGCAGCAAATCGTGGGATTCCGTGCTTGTGTGCACGAAGCTTTCTAATCACAGAAACCGTGTTTGTCGTCGGGCAACGTTATCGCCGCAGCGATCTGATTATTCTCTTTGTATGGGTGCCGTCGCTGCGCAATATATATATGGCTTTGTTCCAGCCGTAAAAAGCACCTACGCCATTAGAAAGCCGTCTTATATAATCGGTTCTTACTTCGTGTTTTGGGGGAATAGCTTTTAAATTAAAATTAAGAATAGATAGCCAACCAACCATATCGCGCTTTATTTATTATTTATTTATTTATTTTTGTCACTGAAAGCGAAAATTACGAAACACAAGCTTTCTAAAGCTCTTCATGATTCCTGGTGAATCAGGCTCTACTGATCTGTTTCTTTTCTCTTTCTTTTTTTCTTCACTCCTACTTACATGAACTGGCTCGCACGCTCATGTAATATTTATATGAGAAAATTTGTTTTGCGAGTGAGACATACAGTTAAACCACGCGGTTACCGGTAGTGTTTTCTGACAGCGTGGCCAGGTAACCTGTGGGCTATGAATGACGTTATGGTCTTGGTTACGGGTCGACACTGACTGCGTGGGGTTCATTAACATGCACCAAAAGCACGACGCGTCAGAGTTGTTGCAATCCACTCCTCTATCGAAATTCGAGCGAAATTCGAATGTGCAGCCTTGGGCTCCGCATCTAAATTCCATTGGCCCACTGCAGCACACAAAATATTTCCTTTTCTGTAAGACCGTGTCTGGTGTTACCCAGCGCCCGCCTTCACGGCTGCATGGTTATAAGACGCTCTGCTACCAATTACGATGTCGCGAGTTCGATTCCCGGCAGCCGATTCTTGATAGAATTGCGGAATACGAGAACTCTCGCCTAACGTGCATCCGGATCACGTTAACACAAACAAACAAAAAGAGAAACAGATGATGGTGAGTAATACAAAGCCATCCACTACGACGTCCCTCTTTAGCTGGCTGCGCAGCTTCGGGACATTAAACCCGGTAATCTAACAGAAGTGGCACCTATAGCCTCCTTTATTGCGTTTTCAAATATTGAAAAAGGAAAACCTCGCGTCGTACTTTTTTTTTTCTTAATTCCATAGGTACAGGTTGGCGACACTTTGCGCTCCTCTTTAGACCAACGACGGCGAAGCATTCACGACGAATTCTGATGAGATTTTGCCCAGAATGTGTTTGTCCGAATACGCCGTCGCCACCGTCCCATGTCTTCTATTCGTATCAGCTTGCACAGGCGCGTCGAGCTGCAGGGTAGATCTCTGTAATCGTGTGTGCGACGAGACTCTAGCTGCTTAATAGTGGCGGATTGGCTATACGCGCGGCTCAGGTAATGCGCTCTCGCGGAGGTATATAGCAACTTTGGGGGCTTCGTGTGGTGCCTTTGCCTTCCACAAGACGCAGGGCAAACAGCGGAAAGAAGCCCTACCGCGAGTCGGGGGACGGGGGGTCTTAGCTCGAGTCTAAGGGCGTTGCTGCGGGCTTTGTCTCCATATAAGGCGCCTTCGTTTGAAGACACTTGCTTTTATGAGTGCCTTAACGAGATTGCTCAGCGTTCTCTCGCAGTGCCCCCCCCCCCCCCCTATTGGTACTATCAACCTCGATTACGTCCGATTCAACCGCCCACTCTTTCTTACTTTTTTTTTATTATGGTGCTGTGTTCTTTTGCTACCAGAAAAGAAAAAAAGAAGAAGAACAAAAAGACTATCCCTTTGACATGTACTTTCGGTAACACGATTGCGTAAACTGAGCAAAAATTAGAGATCATTGCGTTGCCTGAGGTCACACCAGTCGGCCCGTCGCGGTCTGGGACTGTGTCGATTAGCCGTGACGCTTTCTCAACTCCGTACCCCAGGGGATCTTCTCCGTAATGCTTGGCAATATAACGAAGAATCCCGTTTATTCAACGGCTCACAATGTGACCCGTGCGGCCCATTGCGACGTGCTGCTTACTGAATATGGCTGGCTATCTTCTTTTCTGCAGTGCAGCGAATCGTAACCGACTGAAACTAACAAAAAAAAAAAAAGAAGAAATTGTGTTTCGTCTGAGCACTAGACCTTAATTTTCTCGAGTATTGTAGCGCCGCCTTCAAAACGACTTGCAATGGCGGGGTCAAAGCAAAACACTGCAAAAGATGAACAGTCCAGCACCTGCGGTTCGAAAGGAAGCCACTTTCTTATCTAGAAGGTGAGGAGTGGTCAGAGTGGCTCCTTTGTATACAAAAGCGTTCTGATCGACCATTTGAAGGTGACGGGGAACTGTTCGTCTTTTTCCTTTCTCGTTTTTTTTTTTTTTTTTTTTTTTTTTGACGGCTGCAAGTTCTCCACCCTCCTTATAAACGTAAGACCGCTTCCGACTCGCGCTTTTTCTCTGTCCTGCTGCAGTGGACATCTGAATGGTTCGTTTAACGAGCCTTTTAGCTAAGCCAAAAGGCACTGACAACGCCGTCTTGGTTGTCACGGACGCTGTGCTGGAGACGCGCGAAACTTCCTATACACGAGCGAAAGGGTCACTGATGAGACTGGAAATTCATTTCCCTTGGCATAAATACAACTACAACTAAGCGTTGTATATGCCTTCCTCTCTCCATCCAGGTTCCAACCCGCTCCATCCCCGCCTCTTCCCTGTATCTCTTTGGCAAATGATGTGATCATAACACAGTATGACTGGATTTAATCGGGTCACATTGTAAGAGACAAGGTCTTTTGGAATAGCCTCCCTTGCCTCTAGGGTCGCTATTATGGAACAATGTGCTATAGGTGATACATTATAGTGCTCAAAATGAGCTGGTGTTTCTTCGACCTCAGTTCCTGTTGACCAGCCCATTTAAAAAAAAACGGTGGTGAAATTCCTCTCTCTCTCTCTCTTTCTCTGTGTGTGTGTGTGTGTGTGTGTGTGTGTGTGTGTGTGTGTGTGTGTGTGTGTGTGTGTGTGTGTGTGTGTGTGTGTGTGTGTGTGTGTGTGTGGTTGAATAACCTAAAGGTGTCATCGTGAGAATATCGTGGGTCGTTCACTGTACGCGGACTACAGCTGCGTAGTTGTAATCGTGCGCGCCAAAAATAAACGACGCACGGTACAAATATCGAAGTTCGTTGCCACGCGTTCGTGCATAATTTAAGAGGTCTGTCGCGCTCATGTGTGAACACGCCTGTGCCGTGGTTCCGCGTGAATGCGCTGCGCGTCATAATTTCCACGATGTCGCACGCCGATGCGCTCAGTTTAGATCGAGGAATCGGGCCTTGTTTAATTCTGTTGCTCTGTCGCACCTATGCACGTTTTTAGCGATGATTAACACGTCAAAAATATCTCGTGAACACGTGGTGATGTGTATCAGTATGAAAAAAAAAAGAAAACAGAAAATATATTAGTTGAAAACGCCATCAGCCGCATGATACACGGGTATTGGAGCGCACTTTCTTAGTGCGAACTTACCTGGCAAGTATGAAAACTGCATCAAACTACGCAATAAGACGTTTGCTATATTACAGGGGAGCTTATTGTGATTTGCGTACATGGCAGCCTGGCCCACTTGGCTTGAAACCTCTTAGGACTGTGACTTAGCTCGAGCTGTTTATATCGTCACCCTATAAAATTTACACGAATCTTCGAAAGTCCTGCTCGCAGCGCCCCCTTTGGATCAGAACTAACCAAAGTATAATCACAGTGCAACAATGTTTCTGTCTTGGTAACTTACGAAAACTTTTTTTCCCCCTAACAGTATAGTACGCGCCTGAACACTTCTGCGAAGAACCATACGGCGCAGTGGTGTGTACAATCTTGTCGGCTACGATAGCACCGACTAACGGAGGATGATCTGACATCCTTAACAAATGAAAGTTGGCGGAAGAGCGCGTCTGGGACGCAAAGACGTTGTGCAGTCATCACTGCTATACGTGCTGCTTTGCAGGCGTAAAAAATGAATATAAATCTAGTCAGTGTGTGTGTGTGTGTGTGTGTGTGTGTGTGTGTGTGTGTGTGTGTGTGTGTGTGTGTGTGTGTGTGTGTGTGTGTGTGTGTGTGTGTGTGTGTGCCCGCGCGACGCAAACGTCATACACACACGAGAGATTAAAAGCCGCGCGCCGCTCTTCTGGTCGTAAAAAGGAGACCTCTCGCAACCGCCACGAGATTAACGCGCCGTGCCTGTCTCTTACACCCACGCGTCCGTCTGCGTCTTTCTTAGCGTTGCCGACGTTTCCCCGCGTGTTGTTGTTGCGCGTATGCGTTAAACGTCGGGGAGTCTGCGCGCTTGGTCGCGGCGCGATTGTCGGCTCCAGGACTCGTGTATGCTGTATACGGCGGCGTATCGCTTCGTTGGAGCCCTCTTTATACGAGTCGCCTCATTTGCAACCTCCTCTTAATATATAGCGAATGCAACGCTGCAGTGGACCGCGCGGGTGGCTCATACGAGGGCGCGGGTTGTGCGTAACATGCGGGAAAGTTACGGTTCACTTCCTTCTCGGACTTCGTGTCGCTAATGTTGCTGGCTAAACAGCACTCCACTCACGCATGCTGAGTCACGACGAAGGAAAAAAAAAAAGGTGGGAGGGGGGGGGGGGGGGGGCAATCAGTATTGTTTAGCACGAAGCCACATTTAAACGCCAATTAATATATCTCTACAGAAGGGCGTGTTGTGTCTTAAAAGTTCTACCGCAGTTTCTGTTCCTTGCTCCTTTTTTTTTTCTTTTTTTAATGTCTGAAGAGTGGTTTGAGGCATACATGCGACATTGTTCGGTCGGGGAGATGCGCAACGGCCGACACGGGCGCTAGCTTGGTGGTAATATAGGCGGATGAAGCGAAATTTAGAGCACTTCTTTCGGAAAGCTGCTTTCACTTTTCCCCCAATGTCGTAGCATTAAACGTGGATGGTGCGCAATCGGTCATCTTCGGCGGGCACTGTTGAGCTGCAGAATAACTTGCGTAGATCGCCTGACAGGTGAGCATTTCAGCGTAATCACTGCATATGAAGCGCGCTCATGTTGTCTAGCGTATGCAAATGCGTGCACGCGTTTACAGATGGCGGCATGCACGATACGTTGCGCCGCGTGTCGCCATTTCTCTTTTCTAGGTTCGTCCTCCTGCTCTTCCTCCTGTATTTTGTTTTTATTTCATTTATTTATTTATCTTGTTCTTCTTTTTTAATTTATTTTGCGGTCTCGCCGCGACTGAGGAAGGCTCGGCGCGTTGCAATCCCGAAACGCGCCGTGCATGCATAACAAGAATGCGTTTATTTATTTATTTTTCTTCAGTGCCGCGTCGTCCTTTCTCCCTCGTGTAGTTGGCAGTTCCGAGTCATCGTTGCGAGTCTACAATGTATAGTAGGAGCATGGTTTTTTTGCTCCTTTATTCGTGTTTATTTTTTTCCGACCTACTCCGAGACCGGAAGGAAACTTCGTGAGTTGAGCTTAAGGAATGCCGGTGGCGTCCTGGTTTGAGGTGAAGCGCTTCGCTTTTCTCTCGCTTGTGTGCTGGCACTTTATATGTTCCGTTAAGAGCTAACAGGATGGTCGTGATAGTCTGGACCCGCTGATTATATTACCGCAATATAGTTTTCTGCATCTGCTCAGCAACAACACTCCCCTATACGCTTTCCATCTGTGGAGTTGCCACTACGATGGCTGGCGTTTGCGTTGATGTCGTGTCGGGAGCAATATATATATATATATATATATATATATATATATATATATATATATATATATATATATATATATATATATATATATATATAAAGCCAGACAGGCGTTCTAGACGGAGGTGGTGTTTCCGCGTCTTGTAATTACACAGACGGGGCATTGTGAAGGTTCGCTTCAACTTTCCCATCTAAGCATGTGACGGGATGTTCGTATCGTGCATATGGAATACTGTACTTGATCAGCCGGTCTGGAATTTAAAAAAAAATTAATTTACGCCAGAGCTAATCATTTGTCTGTAGCGGCGTATCTCGCGTGAATTTTTTACGCAGGCCCACGCTCATGCATTGTACATGCTTCAGAGGCACGTCGGCTTCATTATATGTATATGGTAGCTACTTGGTAATCTCCACTATCCCAAGGTCTAGTTTAATCAGCTTAGTAGGGATTACCAGTCTACTTGTCTATACAATACCTGACATGATACGCTGGTTCAGGCGTGTGCATACAGTGCACACTTTGTTTACTTGACGCTCTGACTTCTGCCAAAAAAAATAATGTCAACTATGTATTCATTGCGTATCTCAATTGGTAGACGCCACCACCTGCACAACTCCCAAGGTCAGATTATTTATTGTGGTATGTTGCATCCTGCCGGCGCAGGATAAAAGGTGCACACTTACACGTTTTAAAAAGTTCACTCCGGTTACTGTTCCATATTTGTGGAGTAGCATCTCATTAAGAAGTACGCGGAGCCCCATGTTTGGAGAACTCGCCGCTTCCTCACAAAGGTTGCGGGCAACAAATTAAACGACAGCACCAAGAGAGAGAGAAAAAAAAAGAAAGCCAGTAACACTTTGGCAACAAACTAAAAATACAATCATCACCCATCGTCACCTGCACCAAGGTCGCAGGACAATAAACCGCAGCAACGAGATGTCACCTGATAAACCTTTCGTTAGCTAGCTGTTAATGAACCACTGGTCGCCGTCTCACACAACCGTGCTCGGTCTGACACGCACGGCCGCGGGAAGTGTGGCCCGTGTCTTTTTTACTCGCGACCTCTAAGCTTCCATAACGCTTAGCGCTCGCGGTGATTCGCGTTGGCCGCCGGCTTTCTTCGATCGCAGCGCCGGCTGTCTCCTCGCCGACCGGCGCAGCCAGCGGCGTGAGCGTCGTTCCCCGCCCCCTTCCCTTCTGAATCCGCCGCCAGCGTGTCTGCGCCCCTCGGCGCTCTCGCGGGGAGATCGAGGCATCGCTGCGCCGGACGCGGACGCTGCCGTCTCCGCTGTCTCTGCCGTCGCTGTTAGAACAGCGTAGCGTGGTGGAAGTGCGTGCTCCCTCGCCGCCGCTTTAGGGGCGCGCTTTCGGAAGTGCCGCTTTCTGGTTGAAACGTTGTCGCGTCCGCCGCTCGTCGTTAGCGTCGTTGACAGTCGTCGAGTGGACATTGTCGGGGAACGTCGTTGGACATCGAGCGAACCAGCGATGCGTCGACGGCGTCGCTCTGGCCACTCTCATCGGATGCGGCGACGTCGCTTCACGGACTGAAGTGTCAGTGACGTTTCCGTCTCGGCCGTTGTGTGGGCGATTCTTCATCTATCACTCGGCGATCCCGGTGCGGGGAAGCGTTGACGACGACTGCGTTGCCTACGGCGCCGTTTCCGTTACTTCTGTTGTTTAGCGACGTTGCGGGAATCGCGTCTCTGCGCTACCGTCCTATCTCTTCTCCTTGTCGGTGAGATGAATTGTCATTTACGACTTTTCTGATTGCTTCGTCGAAGGTATTCAGCTTACTTTGGCAAAAGTGTCCGTCTTATCGGTCATCTTATCGTTTTCTTTAACTTAATATTGTTTACTTTGTATCGTGCATCGCTAATCCGAGCAAACTTAACGTGCGTGCGCGACTTTCTTCCGAGCGATCCGAGCCGTTCGGCTCGGTTGGTTTTCCCCGAAACACGTCGACGATGATTGATGACGAACTAAGGCTCATGACACAAGCTTTTCGCCGAAAATAAACATAATGTTGCTCGAGCAACCTTCTGTTTATTTTTGAACAGACACGTTTAAGTCTCTCCTTTTCGTCCTCGACCAGAGCGATTCGTTGTTCTTTGTCTCGTAGTTCAACATATCCTGCACCTGTGCATTTTTTTTTTTCTAAGTGTGGGGCTTCCTTCTTGATGAGCTTCCCAACTAAATGAAAAGGAAAAAGAAACGTCTCTAGTTTTCCCGCCTTTTAGTTTATCCCCCTCTCTACGGGTGACTCCGTTCCAAAACCGGTTCTTTTCAGACGCGCATAGGATTTGCATGGGTGAAATAATTTTAGCATATTAAAGGATTCGTTCGTGGGAGGTGCTGTTGAAAGGAGATTGATTAGGCATCGAGTGATCGAACTACGGCTTTGAAAGTGTCGCTGGGTGTGAAGGTCGATAAAGGGTTTCCGATCTCCGACTCGCTTTATGCTCCGTGGTGATCTTCCGATGAAAAAAAGAATCGACTAGCGTTTGCGTCGTCTCGAATCTGCTTCAGAATCCACATTTCAATTGTGCTCGGCTGTCCTAACGCACGGTTGCTTCAAAAAAAAGCTAACGCGTAATTTTTACGAAACGTGCCCTGCGCCAAGTCCATCTGAATCGCGTGTTCTGTGACTTCCGAGAAAGTGCTTACGTCCAGCATCGCAGGACGGGGTACCGAGAGCAGGCAGTTACTCTCGTCCCATCTTAGGAGTAAGTTATACAAACACTTGGCTGTCGCCCGCAGCTGTGCTCGACAAGTGACCCTTTTCACGTCCTATTGTCTGAAAGGACAAAGCTGCATTGTTCGGGTCGTCACCTAGAGGAGAAAGCCCCGCTTTCGCCGTCCCAACGGAAGGCGGTGCAAAGCTCGGCCCGGCAGTGTTTTGACTCGGCGTTGAGTGCGTTTTATATAGGTATATACATTTCGCTCTTGAACCGTTTTTCGAGTGAGTGAATCTTTAGGTTTCCGAGACGAGGCCTGGACGCGGTTAGAAAGACAAGGACGCAGTTTATTGCGGCCGCGAAAGCTTTCCAAGGTCTCCTCGTAAAAGTTTAGTACTTTACAATTTCGTCCGGTGCTTTCTGCGTGACGTGATTTAACGGAAAGACGCACTTTATTTGCACAGCGCCTCGTAAGGGCTGAAATAAGGTCTGTTAGGAAATGTTGTCGAGTTGAGCATATTTTTTTTTTTCTTGCTGGATTGCTTCTTACCGCACCGGAAACTGTGATTTTAGAGACCACATTCTACAATCTCTGTGACATTGCTCAACAAGGTCCACCGTTAGGGCCGTTCAGGGTAATACACCTCTGACTTAGCAACTTGTTTGCCCGTTGGTCGATACGTATAAGAAGTCTCGCGCCTTCATCGACAGCCACGAGAAACAACAGGGGGAAGGCCCCCCGGACACGGTCGCGCAGGGCAAGCCTCGCGGAAGAAGTGCGCCCAGCAGCGCGTCGCGTCGCCGCCTGTGCCGCCCTCTCGCACGCGGAAGCGCTTTCCCGACAAGAAGATCGCCCGACGACTTCGTTCCCTTGACTGACAGCCGCCCGCCGCGCGGCGACCAAGACGTACCCCGAACTAAAACAACGTGGCGGCTCGTCGCTCTGACTCAGCCGGGCGCCGTTCGAAGCGGGGCCGGCCCGGGTCCCATGTGAGTGGTAGAGACAGTGCTTGACTGACTCTTCATTATTTCTCTCCCGACGAAGAGTAGGGGGAGGGGCTGGACGCCGTCTTCAGCGTCAGCAGTCGCCGCGAGCTTGCCTGAGAGCCGCATTGTCGTCGCTTGTGCAGTTCGCGCACTTCGGCGGCGCGACCTTCTGCGATCTCCCGCGCCCTACGGTTCGTCACTTGGGTCATTTTTCTTGTCTTTCTCCTCTCCCAACCGACTCACAGTTGCGCCCTTCGCTCAACGTGTGTCGAATTACTGCTGTAAGCAATCCTCGGTGTATACCTTCGCGTTTGCTCAGGCAAAGTTCGTGCTGGGACGTTGTCTTCCCCGTGCTTTTTGGTTGGCTCAGGGGCGCCGAAACGTGTTCCGAGCAAGGAGCTCGACGGCTCTTCGCGCATTTGCTCAAGGACCCGTTGCGGGTGTCCGGCGAAGAATAGAGTGCGGGCTTTTTCTTTCACCTGCGGTGTGAACAGCTTTGACATACTCTCATCTTCGCGCACTGACGGACACTGCTCGGCTCCCGTAGAATATTCGAGAGACGGGACCTATTCCCGCCACTCCCGTGATGTTCCATGGCACCGCTCGTTCGCCGCCTCGGATAATCACTGAAACACTCCCACTGTGCTTCACGGAGCACGCTGAGGACGAGTGACCGCCGACTTCTTGTGGGTCTCGTGAGATGCGCCCGCTGTCGCCCGCGCGCAGCGCGCACTCACTTTCTAGGCGCCTTGCCTTTGCGCTACTCTTCCAAACCCTCACCGATAACCGTGTCTCTACTTCGCGTTGCCGCGAAATGCCTTCTGAAGTGCTGTCATTGTTTACGCCGTGTTTGCCCGCGACGCGTACGGGCCGCCGCTGAAGAACGAAGCGCCCAGCCGTCGCGGCTGCCTCTTTCCTCGGCAGAAAGCGAGCGAGGAATTTCGTCGAGCGAGGGACGCACCTGAGACGGGTGGCACCTGAGACGTGTGCGGATACGGCAGTTTCTCGCGAATCTGTCGTCGTGTTGTGCGCGTCCGGTGAAGGACCTATCGTCTTGTGACGTTTGGACAAAACAGTGCAGACGGTTGAGTTAGACAGTATAAACTTGTGGCGTTGTTGCGCTGAGCGCCGGCTGACTTTTTTTTTCTGCGTTCGAGAAGGGACGTAGTACTGTTCGTGACAGCCCCTGTGGCAAAACATCGGTGCGACAGCAGTGAGCTCGTTCATCATGGAGGGCTTCTGGCGGAGGCACAACTCCGTACGCGACGCCCTGGCCAAGAAAGGCATGACACCCAAGAGAAGATTCTCCATCTGGTAAGTCATGTAGTTAATTCGGCTGTTTCGGTCTCGTTGTGTTCGCCTGCACGTGAAACACACCGTGTGAAATGGTAATGTACATACACCTTACTTATCAACAATTAATTACAGACGCGTAAATCTTCAACGTTTCGAATACAGGTCGTAGTGTATTTGCCATTCGATTCTAGGATGTACCATGCGAAGTTGTCCAATATTCGTTTCTTCGGAGTGCTGCGAGAGGCAGCAGTTCGTAAACTTCGCAGGCAGAAAGACTGATGCAAATTGAGAATCATCGGAGTAATGCTGGTGCAATGTAAGGAATGAATTCCTGAAGAAACACATGAAACAGGTCGCTTATGCACAATATATTTATTACCTGTTATAGGGAAGCGCGTCTCACATTAGGTAGTCTGTAAGTTCATGTCTCGGTTTTACAAATCAGTTTATTAATTCAGCTAAGCATTAGGCATTTATTTTTTCAAGTAGTTTTCGATCTCAGTGCATCGCATTTAGCTGATTAACTAAGCACTGTACTCCTGCTACATGCATCCGTTATTATTTTTCTTCGCGGTCATTGTCACGATACACCAGATAGGAGTATTCTTTTTTTTCTTATTTAATATTCTCGGTTGGCCTAACATCCAGTTGTCAACGGCATTGCCTTCAGCAAATAAGTTATAAATTCTGCTGAAGCGAAATGGGCATGACGACACTCTTGCATGTGACTATGGCATTCCCAGAAATTATGACTATTCTACGTTTGAAAGTTGCTTATCTGGGACGTTCGTATTCGGATACATTTCGAAAACGGTTCTATTCGGACACCCATATAGCACTCAATGGGGCGAAGCTTATTACATATTCTTTGGGCACCGGCTCGGGATGTCTGGTTTTCCTTAGTATAGGTAAAGAGATAAAGCTAGGCACGCAGGATAGAACCCTTATTCTTATTCTGTCCTGTGTGCCTGGCTTGATTATTTTGTCTATACTAACATTTATGTGGATGCGAAGCCATAATGCTACATGAAGAAAACATCACGTAGAAAAAGTTCACTCCAAGCAAAGGAAGGGACGCTTTCTTTTGTGCATACAGAATTTGTGTAGCGTTGCCAAGCCTGCCAGCGCCCCCCCCCCCCTCCCCTTCACCTCGTCTTTAGATGCGAGAGCATCTTATGCTCGGGGCAGTGTCCGTTCTGCGGCGTCCGCACCCATACTGCGCATGCGCAACTCTCCCTCATTCTCCTCTCCTACGCAGGTGTGCGCTCTCGTCCCCTCTCCCCCTCCCCGCCACAGGTGCGGCGCAGCAAATCATTGCATATAACTCTCTCTCTCCCTCTCTCTCTCTAAGGGTACGCCGGTAGGCGGCGCAAGTGTCGCGGCGCAGAATAAAGCGCGCGTTCGCTGTGCTTCCGTCATTCTCTCTCTGTGCAACGATGTGCGAAACGTCATGAACAACGTCAACGTCTCACATTCTCTCACTCTAACATTCATTGGGTTGTGTTGCCAAGTGAAACGAAACGGAAACTCGATGCGCACCCCCCCCCCCCGCGATGCTTTCGCATCCCACCATGGTTGCCCGTAGGGGGAGATGTGTTTTTTTTATCCACCTAAGGAGCAAGGTGTACACCTTCGTCGCATAGCACTGTCTGTGTTATCGAATTCGCAGCTACTTCCACGAATTTGACGACTTGATTGTGTTTGTAACGCGTGACGTGCTTTCAGTTGGACTGACTCGTGGTGTCGTTGCTAAGCGCTGATTTAACCCCTGCATTCTTGCATGAAACAGAATCACACAAATTGTCCCACTAAAAGTGCGTTGCTATCATTTTAAGGGGAGATTCAATCCATTTGTGCTTCTTCACGGATAAAGAGCCGTATGAATGGTTGTGCTGCGTCAGCCAAGGCCTGGTGACTTGTCGTACGTGTCCGCTTGTAGACGTCATACGTGCGTTTTCCCCTCTCCATTCATTTCTACTTCGCCCATGTTATCGCTTGTTGCGCCTCAGTTATTTACTTACTGCCGAATCAACAGTGTAACCTCGCTGTTTCCCCACCTCCTGTTTCTCCCCTTATGTAAGCTATTTTTATGCTAAACTGTTCCTTACGGGACTGCTGGCTCCTATTTTCGAAGTTTCGGGAATTCCACGCGCCTCTCGAGCCCGAATATTTTTTTTTCGAATAATTTGCCAA
The DNA here is from genome assembly GCA_013339685.2 of Hyalomma asiaticum. Taxonomy (NCBI): domain Eukaryota; kingdom Metazoa; phylum Arthropoda; class Arachnida; order Ixodida; family Ixodidae; genus Hyalomma; species Hyalomma asiaticum. Next base: position 22,641,624 of record CM023481.1, read on the forward strand.
TACCAATATCAAAACGTTATCATTCGACTAAAAAGTAACACGAAATTGGTGAGAAAAAAAAAACAGGACGCATACCATCCACGCTGGCATATCGTAGGCGTAAAACATGAAACTCCAGTCGGGAAGCATGATTTTGTCGGCCATAAAACGTTAACGCGCTTTTTTCTGAACAATTTTACGGATATGAACGTTCACCTTATTTCCCTCAGATGGTGCATAAGTGCCTTTAGCGCTAAAGATATGTTCGCGAGGGCGTCAACATGCCTTTGCATTAATTATAAGTACGGTGGTTCGATATTCGATTGGATTGTATTGGACTGGAACAAACTTTTTTTTTTACCCTGCATTTGGGCGCTCGCACGCCTCGACGAGGGCCTACACGTCGTCTTCGGAGTTGGGCCCAGACCTCCGCTCGCCGTTTCCGGCACGCTGGGTCCCTGCCTTTTCGAGCTCCCCGATGAGGAGGAGGAGGAATAAACTTTACAATGTCTTGTACATGGCTGAAGAGGCCGCCTAACTACTCCCAGGTTGGCCCTATCATGCCTCTATCATGGGCGTACTGGACAGCTAGGACTTGATGCTTGTGGTCTTGCGACCTGATCATGCTTGAGAACCTGTCACGATGACCTATTGGATGGCCCCAGAGCTGTTGGTCGCTTGATCTAGCTTCCTCTGGGTGTTTGGTGATGCAGTCCCACAAGGTGTGCGTGTGATCTGCCGTCTCCCTCCGGCAGCAGACCTTGTGTGTCGGGTATGTCTGGGGGTGCATGCAATACATGAACTATGGGCTCGGTAGCGATCCGGTTAGGAGCAGTCTCGGTATAGTACCGTGTCCACTCCACTCATCAGCCACGGGTGCGGGAGTAGGAGGGCCCTGCGACGAGCCAGGTGGTTATAGGCCTTCGTAATGTCGTTCGAGTGCGTCATGCGGCCCTTAATTGGCTCCGAACCACATCGGAGGGTTCCGTATTCCAGGAATATTCGAAAAGTATTCGATATTCTATTTGATTCGCTACCATCGCCATTCGATTCTTATTCGATTCGATCTCAAAGATCAATATCCGCACACCCCTAAAAGCTCGTAGTCCTTTTCTTGTTGTTTTGGATTTCCTGTTATTCCTGTGACATACTTTAGAACTTTGTTAAAAACGATACATTATTGGTCTCTTGCGTAAATTCGAATGGAACACATTTACCGCAAAATGGCATTGTGTGTACTCGGGCAGCGGGAGAATTTCCTTGTTTCATCCGTATAGTGTAAAAGACAGAAACCTATAAAGGAAGTCGCCTCTCAGCGTTGCCGATGGATTATGCAGATCTTCGTCGGGTAGACTGTATTTTCCTTTTCGGCGACAGTCGGACCGCTATAAATACTTTAGGCGCGGGGCTCGGGTGTGTGAATAATGTATCTCCGCGAGCATGTACAGTGGCGGAATGCTTTAGGGCCTAAAGTGTGGTATCGGTATTCCGAACGTATCAGTGGTAAATGTTCGTGACGTAATAGGGAAAGCAAGTGGCAATAAAAGGGTAGTAGGCGATGCTGACAGCTATTTCACTTGACAGTGATACTTCACGAAGCAGCGGAGTTTTTGAAATTGCGTCACACGTCTACGTGCAAGCACCGCTTTAATTTGCGTCAAAACGACCTGTGCGACAGCATTCACAATTGCGCGAGGATAGCAGGCCTGTTGTGCGTCACGTTACCATACTGGAAGGCGTTATATATATATATATATATATATATATATATATATATATATATATATATATATATATATATATATAATTCGATTATATTAAGATTCGCGGTTGAAGGGCACGCTCCAAGGTAGGGGTAGGTAAATTTTGGTATTCTTGTGAGGGTTTTATACCTGTGCTGCTGATAACTGTACGCGGAACCGTGTAAGCGTTCGCGTTTACGCAGTTTGACACGTTCTTATATCGCGGGGCAGTCGTAACTTATAATGTAACGCTCGGAAGCCGAGAAGTGAAGGACTGCGTTGTCAAAGCGGCTGGTATGGACAAGTTTCTATAGTTACTAAGTGAATATTGATTCTTAGCTTATCTCGGACGTTATGTCGTGTATGTATTGTCCCTTGAATTTGCACGCTGTTTATTTTCATCTATATTGGCGCCGTGCCCCATGATTTCTTTCTTTTTTTATTTCCCTGGAAAGGACGGCGTTGCTAGAGGCTTAGTGCACGTGTTTTTTGAAGCTTACGCAAATTATTCCGTTCGGGGAAAAAAAAAGTTACATAATTGGGATGATCACGTCGGACATCTAATGAGGTCGCGTGTTTTTTTTCTTTTTCAATAATTAATGGCTCATTTGCGAGAGAGGAGAGAAGAGGATAACTACTAGTGGAAACAGCGATGCACTAGGACCGCCTGCAAAAATCTTGCGCAATATGTATGTTAAAGCGTCATGCGCAAAATAACGATCTTCTGTTTAAAGTCAGTTGCGTGTCGCAAGATATTGGCTCTTATTTTTTTCGTAGTTCGTTTATTCTTCGTAGATACTACATACAACACGTATAAGATCAATAAACGAACATGCATGTAGCTGGCGTGGTTGCATTCGTAATCGTGACCCATGATTACGCCTGTCCGACACGGTTAACATAATCATGCCATACCATCTAGCATGTGCTGCCGGCGCCTCGTTATTTGTGCTAGCGACGAAAAATTCTCATTAGCTCGGAGGTGCTTGGGCAAATTAGCGTTCACGGCACGCGGCGTCGGTGTACTTATCTGCTATATAGACTGAACATTTTATTTTCTTGTAATCGTAAGTGGCCCTGAATGGCATACAGTACGCAGCACGCCGTACTGTCCACGCTTCCATGGTTTGCTTAGCAGCTTCTGTCATTCAACAGGTACAGGTAGATGTTTCAGATTTAATTCGCCATGAAAAAAAAAAAAACTCGTATTTTTATGTGATGTCTGACGCGGCAATTGGGAGCCGTCATGCTATGTACCGTACTACACCTACTTTCTTTATCGTCATGTTTTAAAGCAACTATAGTCCCCTACCTGAGACACTCTACCTAAGGCATTGATAGGAGGAGGATAAATACATACAGTCGGCTACCCTGCGCTGCAGAAGAGAAATAGGAATATGAGAAGAGAGGAAAGACGGGGCCAGTTTGTGCTCGCGCGCAGTTTACGCTGTAAAAGGCGTTCACTCGGGCAGGCCGCCACTAAACGTCGAACCCTCTTCGCTGCCTTGTGGACCGGAAAGCGATCGACTATGTTCGAGTTGTGCCTGGAGGAACACTAAAGTGAAATGCTGAGTATAGATTCATGAAGTGTTCGTTCAGAACTCAACTTCTGTTCATTTTGGTGTAATTGTTGGCGAATGGCATAGATGAGAAAAAAAAAATGTTAACGTTTTGCTCTGTTTGTTCTTTGTTTGTTTGTTTTTTGCCGAATTTTAGTTTTCAGCCATGGGCAGCGTAATACACTTCTTAAATGTAGTGGTCCAAGCACTTCGAGATAGTTGTCAACAAACAGCCTTAAATAACACTTGGCCAAATTAGGCGGGCTTTGTCCTGTTGCCAATCGGCGAATGTAATGCCCCTGGTGCATCCGCCAACCACTGCGCAGCTCGTCGATTAAACTCTCCAGCGTGCCGAACTCGGCACGATCCATAGTCCAGATAAATACATAGGAAGGGCTAAAGAAACCATGGAGCATATTCTGGTTGAATGTCAAGGTATCCAACCAATAACCAAGGAAGGAGCCTAAGTCTACCCGAGATATATTAGGTCTCAACAGACAGTTTTGGGAACATGCGTACATGTAGATCTACCGTACAGAGAGATAAGAGAAGGCTGGGACATTCGTGGCAGAAGACTACACGGAATAGATGTGCTGGATGGACAATTTGTCAGCATAAGTGACAGAAAATACATAGGGATAGTAAAAAGCTTGGTGCCACTTGCCCCCACCAAAGGGTATGCTCGTAAACTCCATCTATCCATCCAGCATCGAGAGAACGGCGTGCGAGCCGACGTTGCAACTGTTCATGCAGGTAAAGCAGGCAGGTCACAATGGCTTACGTGGCGGCACCATGGCCGGAAGTGTGTACCGCTTATGCGCCCGATGCGTCTTTGGCGGCGCCAGCCGCTGTCTTTCGTGACCACGTTATGCCGCTTTGCCGGCGCCGTAGACGCGGTAAACAAAAGAGAAAAATAAAATGGCGGGCGCTTCCTGCGTTTCTCTACGCGCAAGCGCGCGTTTGCTGGCTCACGGCTTGCCACAGCGTTACACGGCTGCTGCGGCAGGTTTGTGCAGCCCTCGTCGCGGCGGCGCCGCTGTACTGTGTCGAGATCGACGAAGCATGCACAAACAGTGTTCGAATGCGCAATTGTCCGAGTTGCTCTGTTTTGTCACGCTGTCTAGCGCTCCGGTTTCCAGTTCTCTGGCGTGACGCGCGTCGCTCGGAGTTGCGCATACGAGTGACGCCCGCTTCAGATGAAGCGCAACACTCGTTATCCGTGTATACGTGTTGCGTAAAGAGACAAGGGGGCATGTACCGTACCACGGTAGTGATGGTGCTCCGTGACTGTCTCACTCGTGCCTGTCAAGGCAGGACTGACCAATCGGGGAGTCGGTATTGGTCGGGGACTGGTCAATTCTGCCTGTCAAGGCAGACGCTGACCAATCGGGGAGGACAAGCGTCGAGTATAGTAGTAGTCCACATATCGTGGTACGGTGTAGGCCCCAAGGTATGCGCTACTTTCCACTGTCGTCTCAATACACCGTCGTCATATGAAGCTCTTCAACAGCAACGGCCACGAATCACCGCATACGTGGTGGACACGGTGACCGGCGAACTTGCAGTGTGAAATGGAAAGGGTATAGGGAGAGGTAGGGTATATGCTGCCCAATGTTGCTATAGCTTTGTGCTGTTTCCTGACGCCCTATACCACGAGTAGTATGCTGACACCTCGCCCCCCCCCCCCCCACCTCCCACCCCACGCCCCTCGTTCACCCGTCTAGAAAAATAAAGACAATTAAAATAAAATTACTGGTAGAAGCTGACATTCACATACAAAAAAGCGAAAAAGTGTGCGTGTGTGTGAGAGAGAGAGAGAGCGAGAGAGAAAAAGGGGGAGTAACTTACACCGCAGCATTGTTGATAGAAAGCTTGAGGCGATCCGTATGCGGGGTATTCATTAGCAAAGGCAGTCATTCAGTACCACAGAACGTACAGAGCAGCTACTGCTAACGAAAGTGTTCGCGCATACGTCCCCTAGTCAAAAATACACATCGATTAAAGATTGTGCCAAAAATACAACACACAGACACGTGACTTCACTTTTATTTTCATTTACCCGTTATACCAAAATATTTCCTTTTTGTCGGTCTGCTCCTCGCGATATCTGCTTGTGTAAGGGCTACCTCGATAGACGTTGCATATTTCCGCCAATTCTGAAGCTGGACATATCGTCGGAGAGCCTGATGCAACTTATTTACGAAAGAGATGTTTTGTTAATCGGAAGCCTTAGAACGGTGCTGCCATGTTTTGTTCTGAGCTGTAATTTTCAAACTTCTTTACTGGTTCGGCTAAATGCAGGCATTCGCTTATTCCCATGCTTTCTGTCTGCCGCTTTCTAATATATCGCCGCCCCTGGAGTACATCGACCTTAATAATCTCACGATCTTTTGGCGCAGAACTTTTAAATTATAAGCGATCGCGTATATATGCCCGACGAGATCGGCTTCTTTTCATCGGCAGGCTGTGATGGACGTTCGCCACGTGCGACTGGCAGCGCCCGCGCCTTTTCTGTCATTATGGGGAAATTGATCGCCATAAAGCGGCCACTTCCGAGGAATGAAAAGCAGCGCTTTAACTGATTTCCGTATAGTATATTATCAGAAAACGAGCGCCAGCTCATCGATCTTTCGGGATAACGGCGTGACGCAACTGATTTGCTTGAATTTTTTGCTTATGTTTTCCTTCAACGGATGAGCTTGAATTTGTCTGCCGACTGACTATGCCAATAAAAAACACGTACGCGATGGAGAATACGCGAAAATATGGAAAAGTAAATAATGTGGAGGGAAACACGGACGGTTACAAAATGTTCAGGGTGCGCTTGAGCATTGCCTTTAAGAGTGGAACGCGAGCAGCGCCGTCGGGCCCGCACAGTGTCGCCTTTTCACAGAACATTAATTAAAATTAGCGCCTTCTCTTAATATACTGCAGTTATTCTAGCTTCCTCGTAATTGATTACTGTTTCTCGTACATTAAAATTTCAGTTCGAGCTACCATGTGTGTAGGTGTCACTCGAGTCGTAATTTACTAATATTTTTGGCAGATTTCGCTTTGATAAATTCAGTTTTGATCACTAGGACTCCTGCGCCTTGACGGGAGGCTCACGTGGCCGAGGTGGTCCGGGACATGGTGGTAGTTCGAAGTGATTATTTTCGCCGTGGACGCCTACGTCGACGCCGAATTTTCTACGACACGAGCTTGTATAACGCTATCGCGTCAATATGAACAGGACCATCGAAACATAACAACGCTGCATGCTTTCTGGTGCTTGCTGATTTCTGTATATGTTTGCTTGCGCTCTTGTTTTCTAGCATCCTTACGGCAGACTTGTATATCTAGGTTTAGTTAACGAACCTCTCTCTCTTTCGTCGTATCTTTAGTTATCGGGGGCAGTGTTCTCGGCGTATCGCTTTTCGGGGCACTTGAGGGCATTTTCGCGGTGTATATATAGCGTGCATCGAAAAGCGTATAGCCGGACCCACTGGCGTCGTGTCATTGCACTGCGCGTTCATTCATCGGCTGTCGATAACGCTGATAATGTCGCAGCTGCGCCCAATTTGTCCCATCTCTCGCATTTCCGATGGCCTATATAGCCAATCGGCGTAAACTGATGCTGGTAACTCCGAAAGTGGTCGTGCCGAAAATGCACAGCGGTTGTATACAGACAACCTGGCGGTGTGTTATAACGTTTGTTCCCCCCCCCTCTCTCTCTCTCTTTATTTTTTCTTGCGAAATTTTTGTGCGTCAAAGCGGATCGCATAATCTTGTTTAAGGAGCCTTCCGACATAGAAGAGGAATGTCTTTGGTTCGATCGATTAAATTCGCGAAACTTCCGTTTTCCTTCTAACGTTCGTTCGTGACTGCAGTCGCTATCTTTTCCGCGCGTCTCGTTATCAGCCCCATTATAGCTATCATATTCTGGCTAGCACTGGCATGCGAGCCATTGGCAGAGCAATGCATAACGCTGTTCTGTCCCAGATCACTTCCTCGTAGAGGACGCTATTTACTATAGAGGATAAGTACGCAAGACGGCCAAGACCGTTCGGCAACGTGTTTCCGCTCAGGAGATCTGTTCGAAGTTTTTACCGAAACTTATCTCCTGGGTGCACTTTAGTATAATTGGAAGCTTGTGGACGGAGCACAAGTTTCACGTATTACGCGGCTATGAATTGAGAGTCACTTGTCACGCATTGTTTCGTTGTTTTCCACGTTTTATCTGCTCTCATATACCATTGTTTCCTTTCTTCATGATTGTTAGTCTATATATATTACGTTTTCGCTTTATGGACCTAGCTAGCCTAAACTTCTACATTTCGCGGCTTATTTTTCCAGACGGCTTCGTCGTTCCTTTTCTTTTCTATGTTCCTTACTACTTCCTATGTTCAACTAAGCATAGTTATCCGCCCGCTCTATGCTTTCCACAAGTCTGTTTCCTCCGCATGATTGCAGCAACTCCCAAATCCTGTAACACCCACACCTTTTCTATTTTTTTTTTTTTTTGCTCCCAAGACTGTGTCGGCGCTTAGAAGTACAAACTTAGAAGTACAAGTACTTTTAATTGAAGCAGTCGCGGGAGCCGTGAGCGCGGAAAAGCTCCTCCAGTGGCGCTCTTCGGATGGAGCTCGCGATCTCCCGCAGTTATAACGTCCACACCTGTTACCGGCGGCGGCGTCAGCGCTAACAAAAACTGCCGCTATTCTTGACCCCTTTGCCGCCGCTCTCGGACGCGTGCCACTCGGAGCGCCGGGAGCAACGACCCGCCGCCGTTATCAGCGCTAAAAAGGCGCCAGACCACACCGCGAGCCGCCGCCGCCGCATCTGGCGCCACGTGCTTCCATCTTCATTGCTTAAGCCAGGACGGCAAAAAAGCCCCAAAAAGCCGCGCCCCTTCCCCGACTCGCGCGAGACGCAGAACCCGCGGCTCCGGCACACAGTGTTCGGGCTCCTCTGCCATGCACGACAGTCGTCGCACTGATGCCGCAACCCCGAGCGGGCGACGAAGAAATATGACCCCCGGGGATTGGGGGCCCGAACGGCATAGACGACGTAAATGAGCGGCGGGGACACGCACGCACGAAGTCACGAGGACAGCCTCTTGCGCGCCGCCCGGCGCACTTAATAAGCTTCGGTCTCTATACCCACCGCCGCCGCCTCCAGCGCACTCGCGGCGCACGCACGCACACAACGACCCACACTGAGTATCGGATGGCAAACTCATCAGCGCTCGGCCGCTCCAAGATCAAGGAACTGCCTCCGACGTAATGAAATCCCCGCGGGGAGGAGGAGGGAAAGAAGGGCCGCATTGTCCCGCAAGCCTCTCTCTCTCTCTCTCTCTCTCTCTCTCTCTCTCTCTCTCATTTTTTAACTTTTCTTATGTGTGTGTATGTGTGGTGTATAGGATATATCTCCGTGGAATGCTGAGGCGGATGAGTTGACGATGGTGGTGGGCGCCGCAAGATTATGGCGCTGTATGCACGCGGGCGCACGCTTCGGATTTCGTTCGGAGCTGCCCCTTTTAAGCGGTAAAATAGCGGAGTGTCGGTGAATTAAGGAGCGCCCCGGCTCGGGATCAAGCTCGCTATAACCGAATACCCGCGAGGACGCGAGGAGTCGTTCGCGTAAATCTCTCTTCGAGCCGTAATTGCACGCGCACATTCATTCATTCGGCATCGTCCCGACCTAATCTCGACGATATCTCTCTCTCGATCCTCTGTTTATATTATTCGCTCTTTGCCTCGTGTACTCTGGCCGACTGCTGATTACACTGGGATGTACAGTATAATCTGTGAGCATTATCCTTCCTTTCCGCTGCGCCTTTGATTATTATTATTATTATTATTATTATTATTATTATTATTATTATTATTATTATTATTATTATTATTATTATTATTGTTGTTGTTGTTGTTGTTGTTGTTGTTGTTGTTGTGCAGCGTCAGAACGACAGATTACAACGGAAAGATAACCCCCCACAACCTTGCCCGCCGTCCGTCCGTCTTCGTGCTTGGCCGTCGTTATGATTCGGTTTCTCGCTTAAAACTACGCAACTCTGTACCTGTAGCTTGCCCCAAAATTTCAGCTTCCTTGCATATAGATTCGCTATCGGTGATACTTTTGCAAGTACCGTCTCCTTATCCCGGTATTCCAGTGATATAACTGCTCCACCGTGTACAAGATAAAGCGTAACGAGAAGTTGAGCTGTATGTTGGGGGAAAAGAGCGTGGAGGAATGTTCATAATCTAAATATGCTGAGTACTCCGTGGCATCTCTGACATACAGGCGTGATAGGACACACCGCTCTAGAAGGCAGAATGTCACGGTCATTATAATTATACTCAGTGGAACGCAGTGCATCGCGATAGGGGAGTGAGAGGTGTATCACTCGTCGCCAGAGCACCGTTTCCTCGTTCTGACAAAGCCTGGTGCTGCCGCAACGGATAACAGATAGTGATGCTGAGGTAGGCGCGATTCGCCTGTCGTATACATAGGCGACTCTTGCTCCGCCTGAGCATCTCATACTTTGACAGTTAGAGGTACGGCACCAGGCGTCGATTAGTCTGGCGTCTCCCAGAAAGATTGATTGATTGATTGATTTGTGGGGTTTAATGTCCCAAAACCAGCTCTGATTATGAGGGACGCCGTAGTGGAGGTCTCCGGAAATTTCGACCACCTGGGGTTCTTTAACGTGCACTGACATCGCACAGCACACGGGCCTCAACATTTCGCCTCCATTGAAATGCAGCCGCCGCGGCCGATCTCCCAGAAAGAGAATCGGTGGTCTCTGTGCTCCCTCCTTGATTGCCGTGGGCCCTCCCTTCAACAAAAGATGTTACGCATCAGGTGTGCTACGCTGTTAATTAAGGTGGCTCTGGAAGGCACCGCGCTTCATGTGTAGACTACAGTACACGACATGTATTATACAGTATAGATGTATAGATACAAATCGATATAATACATTGTAGTTACATGTATACCGCAGCGGTACGCATACTTGGGTACATACTAGTTGCCCTGACGAAGACATGTGACCAATTGTCGAAACGTGGGCGCCAACGACATTCCCTGTTCGACGATTTTGACAGGGAAGCGACGATTTTTACAGGCGGTCCGACCATAAAAACCCACTGCGCGCGCGCGGTTCTTGCTCGCGGTCCACTCTCGCCCTCAGCATACTAATACATGACGACGATTATGCGAAGCCCAGTGTGAAGACATTTGAAATAAACACTGATAAACCCAAACCAAACGTGTGCGTAACAAGCAACACAGGTACGGTATACCAATAAATGGGAATGACTTTAACGAGCTGTTGGGATTAGCCCATTCATAAACAGCGGGCAGCACATTTCAGCTTGGCCATGGTTGTTTAACCATCTGTATACGGTGCGCATAGGCGGTGAACTTTCGTTTCATACAACATCCTAACAATGTGCTGTATGACTCGGTATTTGGGGGCTTCGAGGTTGCACCCGTCTCCCTCGCGAGCAGATCGTGGGAAATTTCCCATTCGCTGGCACCTCCTTTATTTCTGCGTTCGAGTTATCAATTTGTCGATTCGCGCAATTCACCGTGCAGCGGCGCACGCATCAATGACTTTGGCACATTTCCGATTCGACAGCCGATATACGTTCGCGCGGCTCGCATCCGCCGGATGAAGACGCATCCATGCGGGTTCGAATGACGCCGCTCGTTGTCACGCACTCCCAGCATATGCGCTGAAGTAAATAACTCACCGAGCACTGGCAGTTTTCGATTGCCTACTCGTGGGCTATACACCTTTAGCACGCTAACCTTCAGTTTATTTTATAGGTACACAAGAATGTGAAAATATGCTCCTTGTAACTAAAGGCTAAAGTGCTTTAACCTTTAGTAAAGGAGCATATCTTCACATTCTTGTGTACCTATAAAATAAACTAAAGGTTACCGTGCTAAGAGCGCAGCTGCCGCCGCTTCCATAACAGCGGCTTTCATTTTACCGCGGCTTGGGCTCATCGCGGCTTATATATGCACGCTTGCGTATATAGGTATAATATTGACTTGCGTGCTCTATATAGCATCAGCACGAAACGACGCGGGCTCTCATCGGCTAATGCGCTCTCAATTTCTGAAATTGCTCAGCTGCGTGGTTGGTTTGTGCGCTGATATAACGCGCGCTCGAAGAGGCTGTCTGAACGGAAGAGAAACAGCACACCGCGCACGCCGAGGCAGACGCTCGGAGAGCACGGGAGAGTTGGAGGGGAGGTTCAGTGTCTGCGCTATAGGACAGAGACAAAAGTGCGTGTCATGCGGTCGCCTGCCTTATATCAGCCGCATTGATCATGTTCTTTTTATTTTCTTATCTTTTTTTTTCGTAAGCGTAAAGCCCAACAGAACAGCGTGGTGATCGGCTGAACGTTTGGAAAGTTACGGAGGAGTAGGAGGAGTAGGAGGAAGGGGAAAGAAAATGGCAAGACAGAGAGGTTAGCCAGTGCTTAGGTGAACAGTTATGGTGTTATTACGGTCGGTGGAAGGTTATTAGAACGTTAAGTTTCATGATTTTAGGAAGTGTACCCCAGCGCCTAATCTATGGAAGTATAGGTGGTGCGTGTATAGAGGGGTTCCTTTAGCTTTTTATTCGGGATCGATCGGGTATCGGACATTTGCCATACTTTCCCCTTAAACTGTCATGCCCTCACGTTATACGCATTGATATAATGGCACTATACGTAGAATTTCGGGGCGTGGAAAAAGAACATTGTACAGCGAAGTTCGCGGAGTTGCGGCTGCACTGAGGTTCGTGTTATCTGTCCCTCGCTATTGCGCGTAAAAATTTAAAAGCATATTTTAGCGGTGGACGCCGATCGACAGCTACGTTTCGTTTGAAATTGTGAGAGTCATTAGCGCCTCCAGAGGGGGCACGCACAGTGCTCTGTGTTTTACGGCATACGAAAAGGGCAAACTCCTACACGAAAGGGCAAAAGGTCTTTCGAAATGACTGCAAGCTTTGTACAATTACGCATTTACGCTTTGGCGTTTCAATACCTTGTCAGGCACGAAGGTGCTAGTGCATATTGCGTACTTTCTTCCGAACGTCTCCCAAAAGTGGATTTCTGGTTTTTTTTTTTTTTTTTTAGAGCAAATCACTACCTCCAACAAACCTTATATGAGGATAACCAAAAGAATGCCGCAAACTGATTTCGAACATTCGTGACAAATGCTTCGTCCTTCATGCACGATACGTATGTACCGCCGTGGAATTGGAAACTCTGTTCCACAACAAGGGTGTCATCATTCGTCCGATAGGAATGGGGTCGTGTGCACGATCATGACGAGTCGATTAGTCACCGAGCACTAATTGGGAGCCCGAATGCCAGGAGGTTTACGTATTCAAGTCTTCTTTGTCGCATATCCTCAGTATTCGGCACCCATCGTCACTAGCTGGTTTAAACCTGCACCAGGGTCGATAGCTTGGACAGGTCATGTGCTGGATCAACGTTTTTGCAACGGCACTAAGAAAATGTGAAGTCGAGAGAGGTGACGCAAGACGAGCAAGTTACGCCACTCGCAAGCGACACAGTAAAATGATAGCGCCTCTATTTTCACGGGTTAACTGCTACAGGTAATCCTTGTTCCTAGAACTATTAATGATACCGTATCTGCAAATGGTGTCGTATCTCATGGCACACTGTCATTGTTTGAAAGCAGCCTCACTTAAATCATCGTTTGTTATTGCATCATTCAGCTTTATTGCATTGTGTCATTCGCGTTATTGTAATTACTATGTTAATGTGTTACTTTGTACATTTAATGTAATAAGCGTTCTTGCCTGTTTATCACATTGTACTTATCTATTCATTGTACCTTGATTGTTTGATGCGTGCAGCTGATCTCGAACATCTCCTTCCACCCTGCCATGATCTTTCAAAGGAAAGATCGCCGTTCTTAAAATAAATAAATAAATAAATAAATAAATAAATAAATTGCAATTTATTTCTCCATTCGCATAGTCTATTGATTTCCCAAGTTACGTAAAGAAAAAAAAAAAAACACTCGAACAGTGCTGTCTCGTGTCGTCCTCGTTCACGCCAAGTTTTCTTCACGCTGCTCTGGTGGGCGCTTTCACATTTTTTTTTTTAAACTCTCGCAATTGCATTAACCGAACCGGCGCCCAGCCGGCGATGTTACGTCCACCGACCGCCGTCACGCCGAGGCTCGGATGAGAGCGCGGGCCGGCGGTATCGTTTCGCAAAAAGCGATCGCATTCCTCCTTCCATCGGACCGAGCGCGTCGTGCGTGTGACTCGGGAGACATGGGCTAACCGTATATGCGCGCGCTCCTGCGGGGTCGTGTCAGGCCGGCCCGGCCGCGGCTGCAGCGTTTCGGCTTCGCCCCGACGCGCGCCACCTCGATTGGCCCGGTTCGCTCGGGACGAAACAATGGCCTCGCTCTCACGAAGGGCCCGGTGTGACGTGTGTCTTTTTGCGAGCCACTTTCGTAATACCTCGTGTCCGGCGCGCATATAATGCGCCACCAACCCTTCCGCCCACCTTTACATGACCCCTGGCCGTCGCGGCTTTACTCAACCTATTTTGACGGTGTGGTGCGTCCGCCTGCCTCTCTGACCCGGGGCCCGAGAACGCGGCCTTCACGAAACACTCCTTCGCGTGTGCTGTCGTGTTGTTTCTCGGCTGTATTTGCTCGCTATTCGTGTATATAGTGCTCGTATTTCTCGGCTTTAGCAGCTCCAGGGCGCGTCCCTATATGTAAAGCTGCTTGCGGTGTCCATTCGTCTCCTAATTATCCTAAATAATTCCCTCGGGGTCTTCCTCTGTGCCGCCCCCTCCTGTATAGTTGTGCCGGCGGTGCGCGTATTGTCTTGGCGCACGAGTATAATTAACGACGTTCCCGGCGGGTGACTTAACTGTGCGCGCGCGTCCCGTGTAACTCTCTATGGGCCAACACGCGGGCGTACGAAGTTTAACGCGTGTGCCATATGACATAAACAAACAAACAAGCAAAAAAGCAAAAACAAACACGAAAAAGAACAAATAACTTTTATATGCGGTCCCCACGAGAGCTCCTTGCTTCGTGCACACTAATTTCATTTATTGCTGCGTGATGTCAAGCGAAACTGAAGCGTTGCTTTCTGTAAGAGCGCTGTGCCACGTAACAGTTTCGGACAGCGTTCATTTATTCATCGCGGCGCGTTGTGTGTCGCCTCATAACGAAGTGTAATTGTGGCAAGAAAACCAGCCTCGCATTACAGAGTGCCCAGCTCAGCTTGTCTGCGTGTTACGCGTTTGCATGCCCCTCCCCCATCTATCTATCTATCTATCTATCTATCTATCTATCTATCTATCTATCTATCTATCTATCTATCTATCTATCTATCTATCTATCTATCTATCTATCTATCTATCTATCTATCTGTGTGTGTGTGTGTGTGTGTGTGTGTGTGTGTGTGTGTGTGTGTGTGTGTGTGTGTGTGTGTGTGTGTGTGTGTGTAATAGATCCTTAGCAAACCAAACTAAACTAATCGATCACGCTATGCGCCCGCAGTGAAACAACACGCGTTCCTCTTTGCAGCCTGCAGTCATTTCGAACGACCTTTCGCCTTTCTCATCGGAGTTAATGCACGGCGCGCTATGTATAGTGTAAAACTCACAACGTTGACAGGCAGCGTCATTACCGCGGATGAAGTGTTGTGTTTGTGCGCTCCGTATTAAGTTGTCGCGCCCACTCTGGGGGCTGTGTGGGCGCTAAAGCTGAGCTCGGTACAACGCTGCACGACTTGTATACGTTACGAGTTATCGTACAGTTATGCTCTCATATCTCACTCGCTTCGTTTATTCCCCATCGCGGTCCGTTGGCGCGATAGCGTCACTTGAAGTCCGTTGAATGTGCTTACTACCTTTTCAGATGGCAACATGAACCATTTCAGATGCAACTACCACGTCTACCTCTTTCGGCATATCCGTTTTGGCATTCAGTCAGCGAGGGGGGTGGGGGTTAGTAGTGCTGTCATGCAGTAGAGTATAAGGTTCCTGTATATAGTGTCTGCAAATACAACCTATGGGTAAAATTTGCATACGTAAAGGGAGACGAATAATGATAATTTCTGGAGTTTTACCTTCCGAAATCACGAAATGATTATGAAAGACGCCGTAGCGGTGGGCTCCTGAAATTTCGACCACCTGGGGTTCTTTAACGTGCACTGACATCGCACAGCACACGGGCCTCGACAGTTTCAGCCTCCATCGAAATGCAGCCACCGCGGCCGGTATACAAGGGATCGAGGCGAGGAAAAACAAGTCATGTTGTCTTAGGAGTTTATTTTCTTTTTCCTTTTTTCTGTGTGATTCTGGCGTCTCGCAATCACGGGGGGGGGGGGGAGGGGGGGCGAATTCACGAAACATCTCTTTCGTAAGTGTTTCTTGCGATTGCTCGGATGTCCAGCTTCAGGATTGGCTGAGATATTTTGTTACACGAGCATTTGTGTCGGAAGGTGGTGTCTTGTGAATAAGGGCCGATGTGGTGTCCTATCTGTATGCCGTGCGTTTTATGGGACAAGGCCGCAAACATCGATCGCAATGTCCGCAACGAATGGGCGGCGCGTTTTGCGGCGGTCGAGTGCACCGTTAATCAGACAGCGCTGTTGGGATAGCTGCCTGCTCGGGGATAAATTGCGGGAATACATATGGAGAGGCCCATCGTGCGACGATTCTACCCTCGGGGATGGCACACCGATACGCTGTTCTCCTGCTCACGACATTCGAGGCTTTGTTCTTTCTTTCTTTCTTTCTTTCTTTCTTTCTTTCTTTCTTTCTTTCTTTCTTTCTTTCTTTCTTCTCGAGTTCGTGGTGGCGCATATGTAATCTTTCCGCGTATAGTTTCGACCGTCTCACCCCTTTCTCTTTCGCCCGACTCCCGAGTCTTGCGGTGTACTTTCTCATTTTTTTTTCTTTCCCGTCGGTGGCTTTTTTTTTTTTTTCTTTTTGTACAGTCTGCGTTAGTGGTGAAACGCGTTCTGCTGCTTGCCCTCGTGTAAGCGCTTCGACCTTTTGCGTCGATTCCTGCCTCATGCCTGCAGTCGGTCATCGGATTGCTTGATCGCTTTCGCGTGTAGCTGTTCGTGGAATTGCTTCGTGGTTTTGGTACCTTCCTCATTTCTTTGTACTGTTCACATTATTTTTCGCTTCTTTATATTTTTTTTTCACTCGCACCCTCGATATGTACATCCCTGTCATTAATTTTCAGCATTTTCGATCGTGCTTGTAATCTGTTTGGTCCCCCGTTTCCTAGCATTTTGAAAGTTTTCTATATCGCTCATTTCAGATTCGACTCCTGCTTTTTTTTTTTTACTTCCTGTATTTCATTCCTCTTACCCTCCAGCTTTCATCGCGCGATCAGAACGCGAATTTACATTTAAGAACATTCCAGCTCGCTACATTCTATGGTATGTTTGAATGCGACAAAAAAAAAAAAAAGAATGCAATGGCCATCGAGCGTCTGATAGCATCCTGTATAATCCCAGTCGCGTGACGTAGCAGGACCATTTGACTATCTGTCCTACCGATCAATACTAACTTCATGCGTACAGATATTACTCATATTCGTTCGACTGTACACATCTATAGAAGAAAGTGCATAAGCGAAAACAATACTTGAGCACTCTCGCGATGCGCGAATGCGCTCGCTGCTTGTGGACGTAGCACTCGGCCGGCTGCTTGGTTGTGCCTATGTGTTCAAGAAGGACGTTCTCTCTGTTTATTTGTGTTGCCTCGCTGTCTTCTCCTCCTCCTATTACGCCTCACGTCCGCCGTTCCGCCTTCACGCAGTGCGTGGTAAATATCTGCAGGGGTGTGCATGCCATTCTAACTTGACTGATGGAAGTATCGCGTGGTGAGCGGTTGCTATAAACAAGCGACGTTTAGAATATTAGTAGTAGAGCGGAAGGCGACAGTCGGAGTTGTTGCCTGCGGACGTAGTTTACGCCGTGCAAATGTAGGCTCGTACGAAAAAAAGGAAGCATAAGTAAAGGAAAATAAAAAGGAGACTGGAATTCAATAGATATACAAAGCAACATCCGATTGCGAAAAAAAGAAAGAAGAAATACTAAAGAGAGAAAGAAAAGCAGAACAGGCAATAGATGACTACTCGTCGCCGCCGCCTTTACAAATGGAATTTTCGGCTATGGTCGCCATCATCACCACTAGGGTCTTTGCCAAGTGTGTTATCTTCGTTGCTTCGCGCAAGTCGACGCGTGCGGCTTGCCTCGGGCTTCGAAGAGGGAGTTAAGTACAAAGCTATAGGCGAATCAGACGCCGCAAACTCTCGCTTGCTTCTGAAGACAGAGGTGAGTACAGTTCTTCCGATTTTAAGGGAGAAAACCAATTTTCCATCCCCCCCCCCTCCCGTTTTCAGCGTACGAAGAACCCCGGCTCTTTTGTTTATTTCTCGTCGCTATACAGTCATCAGGCCCGCAACGCCGGTCCCGTCTTCGAATGGGCGCTTCTGTGCCATATATAGATACTTTCTTGCAGCACAGTCGACGACGTGCTGCTGATTGCGTCGCCGATCATCAGACGTTCCCGCAAATCACAACGGCGTGCCCGATCTTGCGGCATGCGGCAGCTGCCTCGCAACCGCTGTCACGGGGCGGGGTACGCTATTAGTATATGCGCGGTTACGGCCTCAGCCAGAGGCAACCTATAACACGTCTCTTATTGCCTTTCTGTCTTCGCAGACTCCACTAGCGCGCATCCATTCCTTCTGTCATTCCGTTTTTGTTTTCCTTTCGCTGGATAATTCGCGATTAATGCCGGCCTAACGACGTACCAGTCCGAATTCTGTTTTCTTCTCCGCCGCCCATGATCTCGATTGTTTTGTGTGTGTGTGTGTGTGTGTGTGTGTGTGTGTGTGTGTGTGTGTGTGTGTGTGTGTGTGTTTCAATATATATAGTTTGGCCACCGATGCTCCATTCCTGGTGCTCGCCTTTCCCACGTCCGTTTGTCTGCAGCGCTTCTGTGTCGGGTTTGAGAGACCATGTAACGATTGGAGGGAGTGATTCCGCTGGGTGCGCGCATTCGTTTCAGTCAGGGCGCCTTGTTGCTTTATTGTTTCTTATCCTTGCTCGCTCTCTCTCTCTCTTTCGTTCCTGAAAGTTATACTAGGTTGCAGGTAATGAGAACCTCACTGTTGGCAGCCTGCCCTCCCCCCCCCCCTCTTTCTCGCTTCCTCTATCTACCTCTTTTTTTTTCTCTTTTTTTCTGATTCAAGGGCACAAGATTGGAAGGCGTGCCTTGTGGCTCAGGCCATCTTCGTTAGCGGATCGCTTTATCAGACGCCATTAGCGATTGTTTTTCGGACGGTGCAGGGAATGGAGCGTAAAAGAGGGGAGATAACGCTGCAAAAAAAAAAATGTTAAAAGGAAGATCTGACAAGTAAGCTCTATACGATTTAATATTATTGTTATTATTTTGCAATCAGCTAAAAGCGAGAGAACGAAACATGGACGAGAAAAATGGAAATGGCGAAAAAAAAGAAACGGAGATTAGGAGATATCCCACGGCGAGTCATTAGGGATTGGCTCGACCCGAAGCTTAATTGCTTGTCTCGCGGAAAAGCAAGATACGGCGTATGTATAGCCAATAATGAACTGTCCCATCGTTACTGCGAGCTTGCTCTGCTTTATTGAGTCCTTGCGAAGATTATGAACGAGAGTTACAATAATCGGGCTTTGATACGTCGCCTGTTCTCGGGTGGGCTGAAACGGTGTGTTTCAGCGACTTTGAAAGTCGTTGAAAAGTGATAAAAGTGTTCTCCTCGATGGTTGCAACGATAAGACAGACGCTGTAGTGTCTACCTGGACTTAAACGTGCGAAAGCATTTTCCGTAACTGCTCTGCCGCGCTCTTAAATACCGCATCTCAGTCAAACCTGATGCAGCGACAAAAATGAGAGGTCTCTATTTTGGCCATATGCAAAGCTGTGACGTGTTATTTGGCGCTGTTTTGCGTTGCAAGCGCGTCACTTCTTCGCGTGGTGTGTATCGGTTGGAGGAAATATTCGCCTGCGAACACGTACGAGCAAGCTCCTTTAGAAGAAAAAAAGGACGACGTTGGGTTACTCTTGTTCGTAATTTTGTTTAGTTAAAAATGGACAAATGACTTCCGTTTGCTGCTGATGAGTGCTCCTTTTCACTTGGATTATGATATATATATATATATATATATATATATATATATATATATATATATATATATATATATATATATATAGAGAGAGAGAGAGAGAGAGAGAGAGAGTGAGTGAGTGAGTGAGTGAGTGAGGGGGTGCAAGGTATGCGGGGAGCTAAATTCAAACTTTTTCCCGGAGTTATTAGCTCCTTCTCTGCAGAAGCATTCATCACAAATGCCTGCATCTTCAAAGTAGCGTTGAAACTGCTTTCATTGCTACGTTGTAAATTTGGTGGCAGTTTTAGGCCGACATTCTTTGTTTGCTCTCGTTGTCTGTCCACTTTCTCATCCCGTTTTTTCCCCCCACCTCAGCGCAGGGTAGAAAACCGGATGCCAGTTTCTGGTTAACCTCGCTGTTTCCTCCCCATCTCTCTCTCTTTCTCTTAGCCCCATATATGTGCAGGTCTAATTACGAAGATTTAGTTAATGAATACAGTGTATGACAGAGGGCTCCACATTAATATCTTGCCGCTCACGTCGTCGGTTTTTTCCTATAACTGGTCCTATCTAAGTGCACGAGTATATTTTTTTTTTATTCCGACTGCATCATTGGTCGCCGTAGGGTATATAAACTGCTAATCTATCTGTAGTGCATATTTCAGCTTCCAGAGACTACGGCAGTTCTGGATGCTTTTATGTAAATTGACCGAGGTTTAATTACTGGCCACAGCCAGCTATGACTGCGAGCCGCGCCTCGTAGTGGAGGGCTCCAGATTTATTTTTGGCCACGTGGTGTTGCTTAAGAAGTTAAGATGTACCTATGAAGCTGTAAGTACACGTGTGTGTGTGTGTGTGTGTGTGTGTGTGTGTGTGTGTGTGTGTGTGTGGTGTGTGTGGTGTGTGTGTGTGTGTGTGTGTGTGTGTGTGTGTGTGTGTTTCCCTGTTAGTATTGCTGTTATAGAGGGTGTGGAGTGACATGTCGAAAAGTTCGAGGAGAAGAGGGGGGGGGGGGGGGCGGCTCTCCTCACTAAGCAGTTTCCCGCTTAACCGACACCATACCACATGCCTCTGGCTCCTCGTCTCGGTAATTACGGGCTGCGATAAAAACTAAAAAACAAGTGAGCCATAAGGAAAATTAATAAGGCTAACAACACGAAAGCAGAAAAAGAAAGTCCATTTACGTATTTTCGTCCGTGTGACAGGGTATTTCCCCCGTCTTCGTTAACGTTCGCTGCATCTTCCGTTACATTTTTTTTTCCTCCCCTCTTATTTCCTTCTCTCACCGGAAAGATGCCGCGACGGATAACTTCCGGTACCGACGGGAAAGCCGACGCTTAAATCCTGTCCCGTTTCGCGGCCTAATTTCCGTCGGGACAAGCGAGCGCCCTGTTGCTGCCCCGCGATTGGACGCGGAACGGGTGTAATTAACGCCAGCCGAATCCTTCTTTTTTTTTTTCGTCTCCCTCTTCAGTGTCATGCGACAGTGCCGCGCGCTCTGTTCTTACACGAAAGGAGCGGCCTAATTAGTTGCCGCGAAATGACTACAACATCCATTTCTTCGACGTATATAGATGAAACCGGAAGAGAGATGTACAGGCCGCATTAGGCGTGTATAGATGTGCACGTCTGTGTGCACACGTGGTCAATCCTGAGACAGAAGCTTGGAACGGCGCGCATTAATAAGTTAATAGTTGTATGCGTACATGTGCGTGGAACTCATCAAAGGGCGCCGCTCCTCGCTTCCCGTTGAGGATTTGACTGTTGCTGTGGAGACTTCGGCGCGTGTACAGATTTTACGAGAAGGTTCGTGTATGTGGGACTGCCATATGATTGCGCTGAGCTTGAGCGACAGCCGATGTTGTTTACGCTCGCCCTTTGTCAATCAGAAACGAAAGACCAGAAAGTATAAAGGACCCGCTGTAGTGTAGCTTAGCAGCTAAAGTATTGGCTTGCTAGGCTCCGGTCGCGGGATGTACCCCCGACTACAGCGACCACGTTCCAATGGGAGCAAAATGATTAGAACACCGGTGTATAGATTTATAGGTGCGCGCGAAAGAAACCCCACCGCGGTCAAAATTATAATCTGTTGCTGAATTCACATAAATACTCTTTCGTAAGCTTTATTTGCCATTGGCCAGCGGGTTCCTCTAATGGTATATCCAGCAACAGAATTGACTGAAATTTTCTCTTACGAACATTTTTGTCGTAAGTCGTTTTTAGTGAATACGTGCCCTCGAGTCCGTCACTGCGGCGATCCTCATAATCATATCGTTGGTTTTGGTACGTAACACCCCAAAAATTATTAACAAAGTAAGGGATTAAGATTTTGGACAAGCTTTTTCGCCTCGCTTCTTGCGCGCATTATTATTATTATTATTATTATTATTATTATTATTATTATTATTATTATTATTATTATTATTATTATTATTAATCACCGGGTGGTTTTAAGCGAGAGTGAATTGTTGCACACGTTTATAGTGGTGCCCTTTGTGAGAACACTCTGCGACGCAATACGGACAACCTCGTTTGTTCAACCCAACAAGTTGCTTTCGGCCCTGTAACGAACTCTAATTACGTTCGCAAGAGGACTAACCTGCGTGCGGATAAAACTTCTTCTCAGGTGTCCTTCACTAATGAGGCGCGTGCGCGCGCTGGGCCAGAAAGCGCCTGCGTGGGTCGCGTTCGCGTGCGCTGTAGTGTTTATGCGTACTGCGCTTGCGAAGTTGGCTAGACTCGACAGGGAACTTTTGCGTAAGTCACTGAAACGAAAGTAGGCTGTCCAAAGTTTACACCGCAACCACAAGGCATTGTTACTACATGAAGTGGCCTTTACAGTTTCCAAGCGACCCCCCCCCCCCCCCCCCCCCACTGCTTTCTTTTTTTTTTAATAAGTTTAGTTTAAGGACTATTACCGGGCGTCGATTTCTCACATCGTTTTGACATTCTCAGTACTCGAAGTTTTCGAAAGGGAACGCAATCTTGACCTTTCTTTCACGATTGTCTATAACAAAACCAAACATGCCCTAAAAATGTGAATCGCTGTACGTGCTACACAGTTTAGATATTTTACTCTCTCTCTCTCTCTCTCTCTTTCTCTCTCTCTCTTTCTCTCTCTCTCACACACACACAAAGAAAGGAAATGTATAGGGCACTTGATGTAGGCAGCAGAACTCAGACCTTGTTTTAATTTTCGGGCGCGTCGTTGCTATGGAACACCATAATACCCGAATTGAAGCCCCAGGCTGCCCGGTTTATTAAGCTGCTGCTGCTGCTAAAGGTTTTTTTTTTTTTTTTTTTTTTTGACAGCTCTGTACACTTACATAGTGCCGTTGCTTCTCGCTAGCTGGTCCTCTTACGTTCTTCCAAGTTGGCCTGGATAGCCGGATCGTATGATTTATCCATGATCGACGTCGCCTTCGCCTAATTGACAGGTGACCTTAAATACGTGCCGGTGTGTGTATCGGCGCTTTCCACTCTGACGCATTTGGACGTACGCCTTTTGCAGTTCGTCATGCAGATCGAAGTCGAAGGCAAATACGCACTGCACAAGGTTTTAGTACAGGTGAAAAGAATCATTGCGAAAGAGAAGCTGTAAGTGTACATGTGGGACGCGCTGCTCAGGAATGTGCGGGCCGGTGCATGACATCACAGACAGGTAAACAAACAAGCGGAAGGGAACAAAGTGCCACTCCGATGAGGTATTGTCTCTGCTGAGAAAGGCTGTACTATGTACCGGCAGGTGTGTGTGTGTGTGTGTGTGTGTGTGTGTGTGTGTGTGTGTGTGTGTGTGTGTGTGTGTGTGTCCGTCTCATGCTGCCTCCTGTTACGTAGCACCCCCCTTGTATTTATTCGCAGCGAGGAATTCTGGCCGCCACTAGTCCGACCCATTGTCAGACTGTCAGGAACAGCATCCCGTCGTCGTTGGCCATGCACAACGACGCGCTCTGGGAAACGCGGTGAAGGATCGTAGTGCTTTCAGATCGTCCCTGGTCTGCCAATAAACAACGACGCCTTGAATATACCTAGGTCAGCGCGCATTACTTGTCTTACGCAATGCTCTGCGCGCACCACGTGTGCTTTCTTTTCTTCGGCTGTGTCTGTCCCTATAGTTTCTTTTTTTTTTTTCTTCTTTTCGGGACTTTATTATGTACGTTTCCTCTCCTTTCTTCGTTCCTTCGCGTTATAACTTCTTGAAACGCGGACTTCCAGCAAGCCCGAGCCTCCAGCCTGGTTAGCGTTCTTGTGGAGCGCGCGTCTCTCACCCGATTTCGGCTTATGGCGCTCACGGCGTTAATTTGCCGCGCGCAACAGCTGAACAGTGCGTTGCGCCTAAGTCATCAAATGTTGTCTCGCGCCTTCTCTAGATGGCTAATGTTAAAACTGCGGCAGTCGAGGTTCTTCGACATAGATCAAGGCACGAGACAAAGCTGCTGGTCGACAACAATATAGATATGCGAGGCCATCTAAGGTAGTAGACAAAGAAAGGTGTGGGCTGAGGTGATGATAAATACGCTATCTTCTGCACGTCATATGTTGGAAATACGGCTTAACGTAGCTTGGGCTAAAGGATAAGCGAGTGAAAGATGCCAGCTTCTCAAGACAGGAGACCGCTATCGACAAGGGCTGCACAAGTGGAAAAAACATTGAAGTGGAAAGAAAAAAAAAAAACAAGCAATTTTTCTCGTGTTAGTAGGTTAGCTGTTCGCAATACAAAAAAATACCAATCATGCGAGGACAAGACCCTCGGTAAGCTAGAAAACGCTCAAAAAGAAAATACGGGTTGCGACGGCGCTTTGAAGTTCGAACACGGAAATGCGAGACGTCACTGATATTTCACGGCGTCTGCTAATGCCTACGTAACTATTTATCGCTAAGAAAGACATACGTTGTGTTCCATGGAAGCCAGGGACTTAACCACAGGGACTTTCACAGGGCATTTGATGGAGCGAATTTGGCGAGAATACGAAAAGAAATAAAAGAAGGAGAAATCTGCCTTCTGACGTCATTAGGTTCTGGAATTCCGGCGCTAATTTCAAAAATAAAAACTTTGAAATTTATTTTCTCTTTTAATACTGAACATAAAGTTGCGAACTTCATGACGGTCGAGTTCTCAATATGTAAGTTATCATTCTAAACCGCTTCACCTTTTAGTGTCCCTTTAACCGAATCACATTTATTACATTACGCACACTATACCGAACGCCAGGTCGGTATATCTCTCTCCCCATTAGAAAAACTGGTGAGTTCTCGGTGAATGGAACACAGTGCCTCCTGCATTGGAGGCGGTCGCTCCATATACCGCTTGGCAACGCTGTGGTGCTTTGGAAAAGGAGAAATGCATATAAAGGGCTTACAATGAACGGTGGAGATGTAAAACCACCTTCGTTAGTGGTACGGAACGGCGATCAAAGAGGCGAGTGCAGGAAATGCAGCCGTGCTGCAAGCATTCGGTGAGGGTCGTATTTGCAGCCGACAGCGCTGTAACTATAGAATGAACGGCGCTTCCAATTTACGTGATATGAAGACTGAAGAACACGATGCCGTCCTTGCGTTTCGTTCTTAGTTTACTTTCGCTTTCTTCGTGCGGTCTATTATAACGTGAGACACTGGCACTCACCTACGAAGGGACAAATAAAAAAAAAATGCTATGTTGACGCCTCACGTTCGATCATTTTACCGTCGGTGTACGCAGTGTGGCGAAATGGCAACTTGGATCGTCCATGAGAGAAAATCTACGGCTATATATGGCCGTAGATTTCCTCTTTTCATTTGTTTGTTTGTTTGTTCGTTTTCTTTCTGTGCGCGCGTGCACGTTTTCACGGGTGTTCCCGAGTGATACGTGGACCGGACATTGCTTTGGCCATCTAAGTATAACGTGGGTTGTGCGAATCGAGAGATCTTGGCAGGGAATGGAAACAAAAAACAAAAAACAAAGAATACACCAAACTTTGACGATTGGAGCTCTTCTACGTCATTGCCCCCCCCCCCCCCCTTTTTTTTTTTCTTTCAGGCGGCACAAAACTTTCCGCTATTTCTTCCCCGCGCGATTCCCTTCGGAAGTGACTTGCCCAGCGACGCGGCAATGTTCGCGGCGTTGCTTCGGCGCTATGACAATAGAGACCTGCCGGTTGGGAAGGTAAACAACGCGTGCGAGGCGCAACAGACTGGCGACGCGCTGCTAACTCGGCTGCAGCCTCCCGCGGAGTGTGCGCTGAGCCACTACCTTGCGCTGAGCGTGTCTCACTGCTAAATGTACGGGCGGGAAAGGCAGAAGGAACGGGGGTCGCTACGCACGCGAATCTGTCATCCTTTGCCTTGTCGCGAGGATACGGAACGACCGGGAACGCATAACGTCGACAGAGCACGAAAGCGTGACGACAAAAGTGCGCAAAGCTCGCAACCCGCCCACCTGTGCGATCTGTGGGGCGTGCTCGAAAGAGCCACCACAGCACAGGGGACACAAGTCTGTACCGAGTTGTTTTCCACGGCGAACTCGATCACGTCACCTCGACCGGCGAGGCATCGTCGACAGCGGTTGCTTCAGTTTCAGCGTGTTTTGCTGGTGGTGACTAGATAGAGTATTACGCCATGAGAAACGTCGCTGTTGATGCTTGTCGTCAGGCAACAGCAGCAAAGACGATCGCCTGGTGCGCGGATGTTGAAGGTCCACTTCGGAACAAACTTAGAACAACAAAAATTGATTGATTGATTTATGGGGCCAAAACTATGAAATGACTATGAGACACGCCGTACTGCAGGGATGGTGGCTAGTGGAGGGCTCCGGAAATTTCGACCACCTAAGGTCCTTTTCGCCTCCATCAATATGCAGCAGCCGCGGACAGGATTCGATCCTGCTACCTTCGGATCAGCGGCCGAATGCCATGACCACCAGACCACCGTGGTCGGTCAATTAACAACAAAAATTGCTATATGTATATGTATATATATCTTGGAAGGTACATAAATGTAGGTAGAAGCAGAAGGGATTTTTCGGAGGCAGGGTTCCGGATCTTTTTTTGCTACAGGATGACTGCGGATACCATAGGGAACCAGGCCTCGGCCTAAGGTGCTGCGGCGTTTTGGACGTCCTGAAATAAGCCGTAAAACACCCGACGTGTCCTGATAAACTCTTTATCTGTATAACAATGCGCATTGAGACAAGCGCGCTCATGCAGTATCAAAAGCACAAGCCTGTGCGCCGACTGAGATGAGACGCTCTATGTGTGCCTCAAGAAGAGTGATTAACTACTTCCTGACGCAAAATCCAGGCATGTGCTACTTTAGCACTGGCCCGACCTACGATCGGTGTTATCGAAGACGGTTTTCCTCAAGCGTTTAGGCTCTACCTGGCGCGATGCCGGAGGCCGCTGGCGTTGGACGTTTCACCATTTGGTATACAGCCGCTTACACCTATAATTTATCAGAATCGCTGCATATAAGACAGTGACATCGGCGATGCGGGTCCTCCCTGTCCACGGCTAATGTCTACATCGCTCTTTTTTTTTTTAGGGGCGAAGCTCCTCTTAGTCTAACCTTGTCCCTCGTCAGGCGTCAGGCGTAACCGGCGCGCCGGGAGGCACGCGCTCGCCCTCGGCGCGTGCCTCCCGGCGCGTGCCCCCCTCTCTCTCTCTCCCGGCGCGTGCCTCCCAGCGCGTGCCTCTCTCTCTCTCACTCTTCCATCTGCTGTCTTGTGAGAGAGAGAAAGAGAGAGCGAAAGGCGCGCGTTGACTATGCCAACGCTCTTTTTTAGATGAACGCTGTACCAGCTCGCAAAGGAGAACGCGCCCCGCGAGAGACAACGTTGGCGCAGGCAGCGTCTCCTAGCGAGTTTCTTGATTGAGAAATACCGACTGCTCGCGCTGGAGAACCGTTCACCGGCCACCCATATATATGTATAGGCACTGGATCTTGACTTGCAATGAAGTGCCGGTGGGAGATTTAACTTGTGCATAGTTGAACCATAAGGATTCGTAGCGTGCGCGTTAACTAAATTAATCCGGAACTCGGCACGATCTACGATGAACCTCCCGCGCTTCGCCCACTCATCATCATTCACTCCGTGGATATGCTGTAATTTTTTTTTTCAACTCAGCTGTGGCGATATGCTGCAGCGTGTGATACGGCAGCTCAGCCTGATTTCGACGCGGCATATTCGGAAAAGGCGATCATGCAATGCACGGAGGAACGTTTTTCGACAACTGTCTGCAGCGCAGCTCTTCCTCCTACACCTGAATAATGTCGCTGAAATAAATTTTAAAAAAAAAGAACGAGCGGGAGTTAGACCTCTCACCCTGGAAATAAGTATAGCGCCTGTACCTCCGCCTCACGGATTTCTCACATTTTGTTTGCTACACACGTGTAGCCTATATATACAGGAGTACCCTTTGGGAAGCCTTATTTCCGACCCTATATAATTGTACCAACGCACGAGACGATGTCACAAGCTGGCTTTATACACTGCGAGAACCTTCAGAAAACAGACTCATTTCCTTTTCTATCTGCTGCGCAGCAGCGTCATTTTCATTTTTTTTTTCCCTACATCCCGACAGGGAAACCCCTACTCCGGAAGCGCTGTATATTTCCGTGGATCGGCTTCCGAAAGCGGCTACGTGCAAGCTTCAAAAAGCAGTCAAGAATCATCAGTCAGTGTGACAGCATAGATTCACTCAACAACAACAACAACAACAACAACAACAACAACAACAACAACAACAACACAACAACAACAACAACAACAACAACAGTTTTTTAGCGCGAAACAACAGACTCAAGAAACAAGAAAAGGGCATAGCGCTTCTCTCAACTGACATTATCTGTTTCGCACTAAAAAATTGTTATGAATTCGCACCAACTAGCCCGCCAACGCATTGTCATGAACAACAACAACGACGACGACGACGACGGAGACGACTTGAGAGACGAACATATCGGACGCAAATTTGTCCGGTGGCCCCGCCACGGTGGTCTAGTGGATACGGTACTCGGTTGCTCATCTCGAGAGTCGCGGGTTCGAATGCCAGCCGCAGCAGCTGCATTTCGATGGAGGCGAAATGTTGAGGCTCGTGTGCTGTGCGATGTCAGTGCACGTTAAAGAACCCCAGGTGGTCGAAATTTCCGGAGCCCTCCATTACGGCGTCTCTCATAAACACAGCTGGTTTTGGGACGTAAAACCTCACGATTCAAACAAATTTGTCCGGGCCTTTTTCAGTGCATGCTGCGCGAGCGCCGCGAGACGAATTTGGACGCCAGCGCGTTCTCACGGCATTTTTTTTTTCCGGCTTGCACGAACGCCTGCGCGTTCGTTCACTGAGACCGAAGCAAAAAGAGCGTATGCGTGAAACCGAATATCGAGATAACAAAAACGACAGAACGAAGCAGCGTGAAAAGCATGGGGACAACTATAATAGCATGCGGCATATCCACGGAAGCAGCGCAGCACTCGAACGTTAATAGTTTTCCGATATATATATATACCCTATATATATATGCTCGTGCGTACACACCAACGAGCTTTTTTTCAAAACAAACGGTCGTTTGAGCAGAGTGTAACGGTCCCGTGTAATCTGTGTCTTCCTCCCACGAGTTCCCACGGCCGCGCTGTTCGTCCATCGCTCTGTGCCGTGCAAGATGCCCTCCACACTCTGCGGCCTCCATATATATATATATATATATATATATATATATATATATATATATATATATATATATATATATATATATATATATATATATAATCACCGCCCGGTCAGCTTCTGTTGGAGGCGAAAAAGGTAGGCGTAACCGGGCGTAAACAAAAAAAAATGGCTTCCCATCGAAACCAGAGCAGCAGCAGCGCCACCAATTTCTCGTCCATTCTCTCTGCGTAGTCGAACAAAAGGAACGAGACAGGCGTGGCAATGCCCGCTTCCCGCAAACCTTTTAAAACACTCCGAACGTGTGTAACTGCAGCATCGCGGCTCCGTTGTCCCACCGTGTTTCCTCCTTCAATTGTGAAGTGCACGCGTTTCTATGTGCATGCGCATACAACGAACAGGAACACTGAGCGTTCTCACCCAAAGTACGCCGCTTTGTTTGTGCTTTCGTTCGTTTTGCGTTGCATGTTCGCTCGTTCCTGTTCAGCTCGTTCCAACTATATATCGTGCCCTTT